>JARFXV010001326.1:0-91511 GCA_031761425.1 Cosmopolites sordidus | reverse complement strand
AGTCGCTACGTTTAATCCGAGACGAGATGCGCCATTTCAAATTTGTTTTCATAGTCGACGTCGATAAAAAAATTCGCCTTGCATTAGAAAATTACATTTGGTTAATTTTAGTGACAGAAGCTTTAATTATGTGAAAAATTATATATGAGAATATTTTTAGAGTTGCTAGATTTAATTCGAGACGAGATGCGCCATTTCAAGATTTTTTCCATAGTCGACATCGATAAAAAGATCCGCCCTTGATTAGAAATTAACAGTTGATTAATTTTAATGATAGGAGCTTAAACTACGCTAAAAATGCTATTTTTCCAGCCCATGAGAATATTTTTAGAGTCGCCAGATTTAGTTCGAGATGAGATGCGCCATTTCAAGATTTTTTCCATCGTCAACATAGGCAAAAAAATCACCCTGGATTAGAAACTAATAATTGGGCAATTTTAGTGACAGGAGCTTAAAATACGTGAAAAATGCTATTTTTCTAGATCTTGAGAATATTTTTAGAGTCGCTACATTTAATCCGAGACGTGATGCGCCATTTCAAATTTGTTTTCATAGTCGACGTCGATAAAAAAATTCGCCTTGCATTAGAAAATTACATTTGGTTAATTTTAGTGACAGAAGCTTTAATTATGTGAAAAATTATATATGAGAATATTTTTAGAGTTGCTAGATTTAATTCGAGACGAGATGCGCCATTTCAAGATTTTTTCCATAGTCGACATCGATAAAAAAATCCGCCCTTGATTAGAATTTAACAATTGGTTAATCTTAATGATAGGAGCTTAAACTACGCTAAAAATGCTATTTTTTCCAGCCCATGAGAATATTTTTAGAGTCGCCAGATTTAGTTCGAGATGAGATGCGCCATTTCAAGATTTTTTCCATCGTCAACATAGGCAAAAAAATCACCCTGGATTAGAAACTAATAATTGGGCAATTTTAGTGACAGGAGCTTAAAATACGTGAAAAATGCTATTTTTCTAGATCTTGAGAATATTTTTAGAGTCGCTACATTTAATCCGAGACGTGATGCGCCATTTCAAATTTGTTTTCATAGTCGACGTCGATAAAAAAATTCGCCTTGCATTAGAAAATTACATTTGGTTAATTTTAGTGACAGAAGCTTTAATTATGTGAAAAATTATATATGAGAATATTTTTAGAGTTGCTAGATTTAATTCGAGACGAGATGCGCCGTTTCAAGATTTTTTCCATAGTCGACATCGATAAAAAAATCCGCCCTTGATTAGAATTTAACAATTGGTTAATCTTAATGATAGGAGCTTAAACTACGCTAAAAATGCTATTTTTCCAGCCCATGAGAATATTTTTAGAGTCGCCAGATTTAGTTCGAGATGAGATGCGCCATTTCAAGATTTTTTCCATCGTCAACATAGGCAAAAAAATCACCCTGGATTAGAAACTAATAATTGGGCAATTTTAGTGACAGGAGCTTAAAATACGTGAAAAATGCTATTTTTCTAGATCTTGAGAATATTTTTAGAGTCGCTACATTTAATCCGAGACGTGATGCGCCATTTCAAATTTGTTTTCATAGTCGACGTCGATAAAAAAAATTCGCCTTGCATTAGAAAATTACATTTGGTTAATTTTAGTGACAGAAGCTTTAATTATGTGAAAAATTATATATGAGAATATTTTTAGAGTTGCTAGATTTAATTCGAGACGAGATGCGCCATTTCAAGATTTTTTCCATAGTCGACATCGATAAAAAAATCCGCCCTTGATTAGAATTTAACAATTGGTTAATCTTAATGATAGGAGCTTAAACTACGCCAAAAAATGCTATTTTTCCAGCCCATGAGAATATTTTTAGAGTCGCCAGATTTAGTTCGAGATGAGATGCGCCATTTCAAGATTTTTTCCATCGTCAACATAGGCAAAAAAATCACCCTGGATTAGAAACTAATAATTGGGCAATTTTAGTGACAGGAGCTTAAAATACGTGAAAAATGCTATTTTTCTAGATCTTGAGAATATTTTTAGAGTCGCTACATTTAATCCGAGACGTGATGCGCCATTTCAAATTTGTTTTCATAGTCGACGTCGATAAAAAAATTCGCCTTGCATTAGAAAATTACATTTGGTTAATTTTAGTGACAGAAGCTTTAATTATGTGAAAAATTTTATATGAGAATATTTTTAGAGTTGCTAGATTTAATTCGAGACGAGATGCGCCATTTCAAGATTTTTTCCATAGTCGACATCGATAAAAAAATCCGCCCTTGATTAGAAATTAACAGTTGATTAATTTTAATGATAGGAGCTTAAACTACGCTAAAAATGCTATTTTTCCAGCCCATGAGAATATTTTTAGAGTCGCCAGATTTAGTTCGAGATGAGATGCGCCATTTCAAGATTTTTTCCATCGTCAACATAGGCAAAAAAAATCACCCTGGATTAGAAACTAATAATTGGGCAATTTTAGTGATAGGAGCTTAAAATACGTGAAAAATGCTATTTTTCTAGATCTTGAGAATATTTTTAGAGTTGCTAGATTTAATTCGAGACGAGATGCGCCATTTCAAGATTTTTTCCATAGTCGACATCGATAAAAAAATCCGCCCTTGATTAGAAATTAACAGTTGATTAATTTTAATGATAGGAGCTTAAACTACGCTAAAAATGCTATTTTTCCAGCCCATGAGAATATTTTTAGAGTCGCCAGATTTAGTTCGAGATGAGATGCGCCATTTCAAGATTTTTTCCATCGTCAACATAGGCAAAAAAATCACCCTGGATTAGAAACTAATAATTGGGCAATTTTAGTGACAGGAGCTTAAAATACGTGAAAAATGCTATTTTTCTAGATCTTGAGAATATTTTTAGAGTTGCTAGATTTAATTCGAGACGAGATGCGCCATTTCAAGATTTTTTCCATAGTCGACATCGATAAAAAAATCCGCCCTTGATTAGAAATTAACAGTTGATTAATTTTAATGATAGGAGCTTAAACTACGCTAAAAATGCTATTTTTCCAGCCCATGAGAATATTTTTAGAGTCGCCAGATTTAGTTCGAGATGAGATGCGCCATTTCAAGATTTTTTCCATCGTCAACATAGGCAAAAAAAATCACCCTGGATTAGAAACTAATAATTGGGCAATTTTAGTGACAGGAGCTTAAAATACGTGAAAAATGCTATTTTTCTAGATCTTGAGAATATTTTTAGAGTCGCTACATTTAATCCGAGACGTGATGCGCCATTTCAAATTTGTTTTCATAGTCGACGTCGATAAAAAAATTCGCCTTGCATTAGAAAATTACATTTGGTTAATTTTAGTTACAGAAGCTTTAATTATGTGAAAAATTATATATGAGAATATTTTTAGAGTTGCTAGATTTAATTCGAGACGAGATGCGCCATTTCAAGATTTTTTCCATAGTCGACATCGAAAAAAAAAATCCGCCCTTGATTAGAATTTAACAATTGGTTAATCTTAATGATAGGGGCTTAAACTACGCTAAAAATGCTATTTTTCCAGCCCATGAGAATATTTTTAGAGTCGCCAGATTTAGTTCGAGATGAGATGCGCCATTTCAAGATTTTTTCCATCGTCAACATAGGCAAAAAAATCACCCTGGATTAGAAACTAATAATTGGGCAATTTTAGTGACAGGAGCTTAAAATACGTGAAAAATGCTATTTTTCTAGATCTTGAGAATATTTTTAGAGTCGCTAGATGCATCATAACAACTTTTTTTCAGTTTTATTGTTGCCTTCCAAAGCCGCACGACCGCCCTGGAATTAGTTATACCATTGGAACACACGTGTACGGGATAAGCAATAATCACTATACATTTGTTAATTCATTCAACTATTTTCACTTCGTCATTCAACTCTTTGTTCCATTGTGTTTTTGTGACAAACATGTGTGTGTGTGTGTGTGTGTGTGTGTTTTGTGTTTTGTGACGAGGTGACAAAAGATACTGTCACTTTAAGCGCTCGAACTTCACAATCCGTTGATTGAGTCTAATGGTGGCAGTCTCGTTTTATAGGGAAGATATGCAACTTTCAGATTATGTATTCCGATATAGTGTTAATTATAATATCTACGAGTTTGAAAAATAATGGAAATTTATATATAAATCTTAGTTTGTTTATTCATACTAGAACTTGCACGTCTGCACTATACAACAGCCAAACTATCACATATATCACGAAAATAAATGGCACCTAAAAAAAATGGTAACTTCACATTGATCCATCTGTTATTTTTATATATAAAAAAGATATTTCTTACTATTTGTTAATTTTTGTTTCTTATTAATGAAATAACAATATTCAGCAATAATTATTGATCATTTTTTAACAAGTTATTAAAGAGCACACCGGTTATACAATTACTATAAATAAAATGGGATAAAACTGCAGCATCTCGCAACACTAATATGATGCTAAACGTCAGAAAATGTCTATTGCTATCTGTAAGGTTTAGCGAATATGCACGTTGTACCAATAAATTTACATATCATTAAAACTGCAATTTACTTTCCATAATTATACAAAGGCTGTACCTAATTCTCTTTATAACTTCACCATACATAATATATAAACGATTTGTAACTTCATTTAAATTATTTTTGGGAGGAAACATAATTCATTTTGATTTATATTTAACTGAGGTAGTCGATACTCGATGGAAATTCATTTTAAATAAAAAACCAAGATTAATATCTAAATTTCCACTATATTTAAAACTTGTACGTATGACAATTGTTTCGACAAACAGTGTCTTTTTCAAATACACTCTAAATTTCATCATTTTGATTTATATTAATTTAATTAAGGAATACTATGGCAAATGTCTTTATTTTGCTACTTATTTACATCAATGCATATTCTGTCAGAGAAACTATAATGCCACAGTGCTGACAACTCTTCACAAGATCTGATTTATACATGCCGAAAAGGAGAGTTTCCAAAATAGATCCCTGAGGAACGCTCGCCGGTAGCGGCAGGTAATCGGACCTATCGACTTACAGGAAAACCTGCTGGCATCGATTGACTAAAATCCATTCAATCTGTAAAGCCGCCCTCTCAGGAAGACCAATTTATCGCAGGATAACCAAAAGTAAATCATATTTGACTCTGTCCAAGGCTCTATTAAAGCTTAATTAGGTTAATTCGTTGGAGTTAGGGTAGGAAGATGAAATTCCATAACACTTAGCCTGGTTTTTTACGGTTCTTATATATATTTTTAATAGTTTCTGTTATAATTTCTAGTTCTTGTCTCAATATTTCATTAAATTCATTCTATGTAATTAATTCTTTATTTAGTGTTTGCTTTTTTGTGCATTTTTGTCTCTTTACTATTTCTTATATTTTTCATATGGAAAATTTAAAGGAATGTTCTGTTATGTATCTATCCAAAACTGGTTGGTCTCCAAAACTGGTCAGTTAATTAACAAGAGGGGAATCGACTTCCGTTGGACATTTTGGTCAATTTAGTCGATTCCATGCCGTGTAGATATGAGGAAGTGATTAAAGCCAAAGGTTATTCTACAAAATATTAATGTTTAAATGTTGTTCTTTCGTTTTTGTTCAAGTTAATCAAATATTTTACAAGTGTCCTGTTTTTTATGTACCCCCTCAATTTGGGGGGGGGGATTTCTTCTAATATTATTATACTTCTATATTATTTCTTCTAATATTTTATAAAAAACCAGATAACATTTTTTTGACTCATTCAAATAAAAAACCGATTAAAACATGAAATAAAGAAGAAAATTCCCAAACAAAAAAAATACATGATACTAATTTTATAAACAATTATATTTCAAATTTCAGACTGTCCCATTTTTTATGACCCCTAGTGTGTGTGTGTGTCTATATATATATATATATATATATATATATATATATATATATATATATATATATATATATATATATATAATAATAAAAATATAAACAACTTGCCATTTGATGAATGACATAAAGTGCGACATAAAGGATTAATAAATTGCGATATAAGTGAAAATTTGCAAAGCAAAAGGTCTTTGATAAACGTAAAAATTATATCGGTAAGGAATGACGCGAAAAAATTAAAAACCGAAGATTCTCCTAAGTGTAGTGGTCGACAGAATGTGGAGCTAGATGAGTTAGGAAAAAATTTAAAGTGTTGTCAATGTTAAATCAATATTTTATATCTCTTGTGATGAATGTTATGTTATAACTAAAGTTCCTACTGGAAAAATGTATATTATTAAGGATGAGGTTAAACATTCAGATGTTAACACGTAAAACTTAAAGACACAATGTTGTCAAGCTGTGTGTCTATCTCTCCCAATCTCTCCAATACGCGTTTATTGTTTGAAAAAATTTTTAACCAATCGATAAAAAAACTCATGGAAAATTATACGGAAACAATAACAGGACGGGACTTTGCAATAGTTTCAAAATTTACAGCATATTGGTTTTTCAAAAAAATTCCTCTTTCAAAAAGAAAAGTTCCCAATATATGTATATATATACGGAACTATGTCTTTCTTTATGCATCTCTGACCTATTGCGTGCTAATTATGTACACTTTAATCAATAATATCTCGCTTCAGAATCTTATGAAATAAAGGACACTTAGCTCAATATCATATTTCAATTTCATCAAATTCGTTAAGTGTTCTCCAAATCTTTATACCAAAGGCCTTTGTTTTCTTAGCATCATCATCTTCTTCTTGTGGTGCTAGAGCCCGTCAGTAAGTCTTTGTTTTCTGCAATCTTCGCTTACATCGGGATCGATATTCACCAGCCCCTTACCAATTTTTGATGTACACTAGTTATTCATCATTTCTTCTTACATTGTCTTGCTATCGTGTCTTTAGTATCTCTTCTGTTACCCAATATTCGTCCCTTATTGAGTCGTTTGGTGTTTGGGCTGTGGCATTTTCGTTACATACCCTGCTGGTTTGAGCTACAGAACTCTCACAAAGCCTACAATATTCAGATTTTCATATAAATCTTTGAATTTGTACAGTTACACCTGATTAAGTTAGTTACAAGTTAAACCTGATCTTCGATGTTTGCATTATAATTCGCAATACCAAAAGTTCTTCTGAGTATTTTTCTTTCAAATAGTCTAAACATTTCTTCTGTTTTCTTTATGAAGGTTCACCTTTCGTATCTATACGTGTCTTGAAATTGTTTAATAAAACACAAAATATTGGTTTAATTATCTAAATTTATTTTATTACCTTTAAATTCGATACACTTATGCCATTGAATAATCCAGCCATGGAAATACTTCTTATAGGCACTTTCATGTAGGGCCTTAAAATGGAAATTAAAGTTTGGGGAATAAAAAAAGTCAAAGAATTAAAAAAGTCACCACAAGTGACTACTGGTCGAATTAGTGCTTTATACATCTTACCTTTCGTATTCCTTTGTTACATTTTCTGATTTATCCGGTGTTGTTATTGTTTCGGTATAGTTTGCTTTCCAGATAAGTAAATTCATTGGCAACTTTTGTAATCGCCGATTATCCGGGTGTATTCGCTTCTTCGATTAGGTTAATTTTCCATCATCTTTGCTTTCTACAATTATTTCTAGACAGGCTTTTTTGGTTTTCACCCTTATTTTATCATAGGTCTTTTAAGAGTAGTCTTTTTGATCGTGTTAATGTTTATTTCACGTGCATATCCTATTATATGGTTTCTTTATTTATCACTCACTATTCCATTTACGTATATGTCTATTTGTTGATGACTTTATTCAATATTATGTTAAACAGAACTGGTGCCAATCCATCTCCCTGTCGCAAACTTTCTCCGATATAAAATTTTACCGTACTATATTGCTGAATTTTGACTTCTGTCTTGAAATCCAATAGCCTTAGGTAGTATTTCTGTTTTTTATGGCTTTGAATATTACAGTTTTTTTATGCAACAAATAATGTTTCAATATATTCTCTGTCAGATTAATATGTGCGATCTATCGCAGACACGCTCTTTGGATCAATATTTCAACACTCACATTATCTTGAATGAACCGAGCTATCTGAAATATATTGCAATAGCCGTAAAAGCTTGCAGTAATATTCCAAGCAGTCGTCCAATGCACATAAAACAACAAAATCAGCCATTAGAAGTCCCACAGAGCAAATCATTCTAGAAAATCTGGCAATAGCAACAACATGGCATACATCGGACAATAACATGGCATACGGCCATGTTATTGGTTTTATCAATAACATGGCATACGTCGGACAAACCAATAGAAGAATATCAGCCAAGCTCGAAGAACACAAATTGGCCGTTAGAAATAAACAAACCACATCGGCTCTGTTCCAACACCATCTACAAACAGGACACAAAATCAACTTAGAAAGTTGCCGACAAATTGCAAATATCCCGAATTACAAAATAAGAACCATACGAGAAACAATAGAAATAGAAAAAAATCGGACACCTAAACAAAAGAGATGACGCCCTCAATCTGCCACACACGTGGAAACCAGTCATCAACCAACAAACCGAAGCTCACCGACTGCAGTTAGGAGAGCAACTAACTACCACTATGACACCCCAAATATCGTTCGAGGGAGCGGGGCCAACACCAGAACCAATAAGAAGTACGCACCATCACAATCTGCGACCCAGAAGAATATACATATTACGAGACGGTTTCCACAGCTTTCGAGAGTCTAGTCTGAGCCTTCAGAGAGTGCACATCTCTCCGAGAGCAAGTCTAAGTGTGATAAACGGCAAGTGAACGTAACGAACCTAGTATGGAATCCTATACTACTTTCGACGAGGACATGGCTGCGCAAGGCCTAGTTCCAAGGACTTTCGAGGTATTGAAGGAAACTCACCTACACTGCCTCTAAAACCACCAACCATTCATTGACGAACTGCAACAGGAAGTCATTGAAATGGAAGAAGAAATCGCCAAACTCAAGAAAGAAGCCAAAGAGGCCAAAGCTATCATCAAGATATTGATGAAGAACACCAATGATAGCAAAGCAAGTGCTGATGATTCTGCTAAGAAAAACAAACAAACCACAAAAATCAGGCCACCAACAAAAGTAGATAAAGGAACACAAAGATCGTTCAAGATACCAGCCTCAGTAAAAGGATCACAGGCAATAGTGACCCAAACAGAAAGCTCGGAGGTCGGTACGCAAACTACCGCACCAAAAGAGCTACCGTAAACAGTCGAGATCCAGAAGGAACTCGAACAAGGAAACAGCAGTCAAGTTTCCGATCAAGATGGGTACCAGTAGGTGTCCAATCGAACAACGAAAAGGAGGAGGAAAATGACGTCAGCTTCCGTGGCAAGTCAACCCATGGAAGAATCGATCGTCAATCCTCCATCCACATCGTCAACCAGAAACAAAGAACAGCCAACAACAACGGCACCAAAACCAATAAAGAAAGCGACAACCTCAGCAACTGTCGCCACTACCAGACCAAAGCCGATAGTCCTGAAAGACAAATCAGCTTTCCAAGAGGTAATTTGCATCCTCAAGAAAACAAACGTAGCTGTCGGGCCAGCCAAGACGTTAAGAAATGGAGTCCTCATGGCCCCCGTTACCGAAACTGACAGAAAAGCTCTGATAGAACTTTTCGAGAAGAAAGGGTACCCGTACTCCACAACAGAATCAAGCAACAGGAAGCTACACGTCTTATTCAATGGCGTGTTAGAGACCCTTCCGACGGAAGACATCAGAAAGGAGCTACGACTCCTAGAGGATCACCCCATTGCCGTCACAAGATGGCAAAACAAGGAAAGAAAACCTATTGCAATCGTACATGTAAGAGTACCACGCAATGAAAAATCTATCCTGAATGAAAAACATCTCTACTATCAACCCGTCAAGGTAGAGAAACAAATCAAAAGAAGATCAGCTGCGAATAATCCAATTCCGCAACGCCAAACTAAAGAAAAAAGAACCGAATCAAAACCAGTGACAGTTTCCGATCAAGTCGAAAGAAACATCCGAAGCCCCGCCCACCAGGCCGAGCAAAGTCAACAGCAAGTCGAGTTTTCACCCGATTTTATTGCGAAGGCAATTAGAACCAATTATCCAACAACAATGCCAGTGAAAACTGGTACCAATGAAACGCCGCCAGCGGAACCACAAATGAAGAATCGCGATTTCTATCGTTTTATCCACCGTTTTCGGTCATTACAGCCCGAATCCGGAGCAAAGAATCAAACTCATCATCCAATTAACAGAGGTCACAACACAGCGTACCTGTCGACACCGAAATAGCGAAGATTTCGGACCTACTTAGGCTAGATAGAAGCCTTCTAAAAAGCAAAAACAAACTTCAACACCACGGAAGTCAACCTGATTAGAAACATGTAGGAGCCTCAGGGCTAACATAAAACTCTGGCTGAGGAAATAGGAAATCCACAGCTTTCAGTCTTCAGACAAGCATTGAGAATGCCAAGTATGACCTTGGCGAAACGTCTGCACGTTCCCAATTAACAGGACACAAACGATCGGATGTACTCCCGGACTAATTGAACACTGTTCAATTAGTCCGGGACTGTTCAATTAGGACCGGATTGAACACTGTTCATTAAAAAAAAAAACATTTTGGAAAAATAGTTCAAAATATTTGCCCTTGTATGGAACTCTACCTAGCTGAGTTATAAAGAAATAAGTTCTTATAAACAACAATAAATATATTTTTTAAACTCATTCTATCATGCCAGTCGCGTTGGTGCGGACGGTAAGAGCAGCGGTCTGCCGCTGCTGTGCCGAAACCGCATCGGAGCGGTAGTTGGTTCGATTCCAGCGCTCGGATGGTTGTTTTTCTTTCTTTCTTCTGTCTGTTTACTTCCTAAATGTTAGTGATTGTTTCTAGGCAAGAGTGTAAAATCCGACTACGAATTACCCCCCAGTTACGCCACTTAAAGGCTGGGTAAGGCCGGATGCCTTCTGAGAAGTGTTCTACGTTGGTCACTCGCCAGTCGGTAGGTTTCCTGATAGGCTTATGGGTAAGCACATAACCAAGGCTTGAAGCCTGAGGGGGTGCTGGCCTGGGTTGTCGGTGGCTGATGACCGTGGTTCGGAACCCACGTTAAAATTGAAACGTTAAAGTTGAAATTAGTGATGATGAATAACATTTTTTATACTGAGAGGTGAATTGAAGTTAAATATATTTAGTTCTAATTCTTTAGTATGTTTTACAGATAAGATTTTTCTGTTGTGCAGTATAAAAAACTTTTTTTATAGATTTCTCGCTTTGTAAATGAATTATCCTTCACAATATCTCTCAACTTGACTTAAACCCAAATACCGTTAATTCATAAAAATTAAAATTATTCATGTTTTTTAACATGAGTTTAGTACAGGAAATTTAAAACAACTTACCTGCCATATATTTGATCATATCCAAAGCCTACTAATATTCATTACTGTTCTGCAGGATTATTTTAAAAATCGTGCCTCGAACTATTTAGTAAAGGGAATTTTTATGGGCAAAAGACTGTTTTTTTTTAAAATTACAGAGTCCCTGAAAAACACCGAGCTATTTCTTAATTATACAAATAGTACTACTATCCATATCTACGCCACTGTTTATTTTATGTTTTCAGCAATACGATCTTATGCCTCGTAGCTACTTGCAATCGATCTGCAAGTTTTAAACTTTTATTTTAAATCATTTCAAAATTATTATGAAATTTCAAATTTTATTTTAGAACTTTTTAGGGTTATACCTGTGTAAATAGGTCCTAGCGACCACAAAGTTAATTAACAAAATTTTCATCATTTTTAATGTTTATTAAAATTGTATTTTAAGATCTGCAGGATTCGAATTGCGCGCTATTTTTCTTCTGTCAAACAAAGAATCTGAAAAAAAATTGACAGTTGTGATCTATAAAACATTCTATTTTTTATAGTTTTAATATGTTATTTATTAAAATTCTGTCTCTTTATCGATCGAATTAAAAAAAACTGCCATAACTCAAAATGTAGAAATGTAACTCTTCATTCTTCGAATTTAACTAGGTACTTAATATTATGCAAGAAAAAAGTTTATCAATGTATTTGTAAAAATATTCATATCTAGCATGACCTATTTCTATAATCTGTATTCATTTAGATGTCTGTTGTCAAAATGTTTACCGTCCTATACAGTGTAGTATGAAAAAAAATTAAGGCAATACTATATTTGACCAAAAAAGGTATTACTATTTATTTTAGTACACTTTTGAATGGTTTCAAATCACTTTTGAGGCGTTCCAAATATTAAAATAAATATAATTATTCTGGGAGAACCAGGGTCTTCACTGTGCACAAGAAAAAATTGATATTTATAGATTCATATATCATATATATATATATATATATATATATATATATATATATATATATATATATATATATATATATATATATATACATATATATATATATATATAAATATATGTAAATAAATATAATGTAATATTATAACTTTTATCCATTGTATTGGGTGACGTAAAAATAACAAATTATTTTCAAATGAGTGTAACTTCCTTGATTTTCAATATAAAAATGTTTTGTTACCAACAAAGCAATCTGTAATAAAGACACTTTTGATATGTATACATTGATTGTTTGATTGCGGAAAGATCTGAAAGAAATGTAAGAAGTGTTGATAAGCGCGATGCAAAAGTTTGAAAAGATGTTTCTGATCTGCGTACGTACAGCAATTAAGAATATCATCTTTTCTATACAGCCTTCATTAATTAAATAAATGATGTAAACCTATCAGAACTGCATTTATTACAGAATATTTTGGTGATAGTAACATTTCTTAAGTTGGAAATCTAAGAAGTTAGACTTATTTGAATAATATGCGTTTTTTTACGCTATATATTATTTGTAGCAATTTTGTTCTCACATATTTATATGTATAAAAATACAGTACTTATAAATAAAGAACGAACCAAAACATTGTTTAAAGTTTATTATTAGCCTGTATTGATTGAAAAATGTATGTTTAGAAAGTATATAATAAGATTTAAAAAATTATCTGTGACATGTAATACGCTTGAAACAAAATTGAGGTACCTTTAAAATAATAATATTAATAATCAAATTTTTGAGTGTACTTATATATATAGTTGGAGTTTTTTGAAACGTAATATAGGATAGGAGATAGTAAAGAATTCATGTACCAACTATTATATTAAAACAAAAAAAAAATTGCTCATGGAGTATATAAAAATTGAATGTTTTACAATGTTTGTATATTTTTTCCTTTATTCATTTGTTTATATAATATAATGATAATTATATATAAAAATAAACATATCTTATAGTATTTTTGTTTTAATTTTAATATTTGTTTTATAGTAAATGTGAAGGATGTTTCATTAATTTTAAACATAATCAAAAACGTTAATGTCTTTAGAAAAGTGAATTATTCTATATTGTATGGTAAGTAGTAGATTCTTATTTAAAAAAAAAATGTGCATTGTGTTTGTTTTTAAGTATATTTTATATATTGACCTCATACCCAACATACCGAGAAACTATCGTTACGTTTCATACCTGTGAAAATATCCGCTAGAACATACACACACACACACACACACACACACACATATATATATATATATATATATATATATATATATATATATATATATATATATATATATATATATATATATATATATATATATATATATATATATATATATATGTGTATATATATATATATATATATATATATATATATATATATATATATATATATATATATATATATATATATATATATATATATAGGGTGTCCGGAAATAACGTCGAAATATTTTCGAAGGTGACTCTAGGAATTAAAACATCATTCTTACAAACATACCCAAAAAATTGCTTCTTAAAGGAGATAGAGCTACTTAAATGGGGAACTCTGAAGATGGTTTTTTCGCAATATTTTCGAAACGGTTTATGCTAAAGTCGTAAAATTCGGTATACTTTAATAAGTTGGAATGGAAAAACGTTTTTGTGTGCTAATTATTTAATATTTTAGTCAGGGGCGTCTTCTTGGTAAATGCTGCCATAACTTTTTTGTTTGTAATATTTTGTATTTTTTTTAAATCAAATTATTGAATCCCAAAGATTTTTAGAGAAAAAAGGTCCTTTTATTTCATATCGTTAGGATAGACCGTTTTCCAGAAACCTGACATTTTCTAAATTGATGCCCGTTTACATGGATATCGAAATGCATCTTAATAACACTTGTACGAAAATATTTATTTAGTAGCCAATAATAACAAGACTACTATTAAGGATTTAGCATCTATTCACAACAGGTGTTGAAAATGACCTCCATAGATCACAATGCACCCTCTAATTCTTTTCTTCATAGAAGATCTTACCCTGCCAAAAATACCACGCTTATTTTTGCTGCCATTCCTTTACAGTGCCAACCGGAATAGTATAATTCAATGCCTTTAAGTATCCCCACAGAATGTAATCGAGAGGATTTAAATCTGGGGAACGTGGTGGCCAATGCCCTGATCCACCACCTCCTATCCATCATCCCGGGTATAATCGATCTAAATGCGCTCTTACATTTACAGAGAAATGAGGCGTAACTCCATCGTGTATAAGAAACATGCCATATCTGAACTGATATGATACATCTTCCATTAGGTCCAGCAATTGGTTTTCCAAGCAGTTCAAATACTGTTGAACTTTTTGTCCATTTAAACAGTTGGGAAGCACAAATGGTCCAATCAAAAAATTCTTTCGCCCACACATGAGTATTGTGAGAATTAAAAACTCCATGTTTAACTCCACGTCAAAGACAAATATTAACAGTGACAGCCGCCTACTTAATTATTAAGATGCATTTCGATATTCATGTAATCGTGAATTGATTTAGAAAAAGTCTGTTTTCTGGAAAACGGTCTATCCTAACGAGATGAAATAAGAGAATCTTTTTTACCTAACAATTTTTGCGATTCAATAATTTGATTTGAAAAATAAAAAATATTACAAACAAAAAAGTTATGGCAGTATTTATCAAGACGACGCCCCTAACTAAAATATTCAATTTCTAACCAAATTATTATTTTTAATACCAAATTTCACGACTTTAGCATAAACCGTTTCGAAAATATTGCGAAAAAACCATCTTCAGAGTTTCTCTTTAAGGGGTTCTAGCCTATCTCTGATCTTTCTGGCCATGAAGGATGAAGGCCTCTTCAGCATGTTTTCAATCCTCGCGGCTCTGAATTTTTATCTACACCTCGGGAATATTTAATGATGTCATCAGTCCATCGTGTTTTTGGTCTTTATCGTGGATATTTGCGATCAAGCGATCATGGCCTCCCTATATGCCCTGCACATATTCATTTCAATTCCTTTGCTCTTTCAAGGTTATCACATACTTTTGTTTGATTTCTGATCCTTGTGCAGGGCCTTCTGTCCCGTCTTGTAATGTCAAGCATACTTCTTTCCATTGCCCTCTGTGCTATCGATAGTTTTTGAAATGATTGTGATTTAACTGTCCAGGTTTCACGTCCATATGTTATAACAGGCAGGGCGCACTGATCAATGTTTACTGCTTCCTGCCATGCTTTTTCCTTTCTTTGCCATTACCTCATTTTCTATTCTCTGCATATGCTTTCACCATCCTAGTTGTGGTTGTTTCATCTTTTCTAATTTTCCCATTTTGAATTTTATCAATCTTCGTAATTCCCTGTACTCGTCTAATGTAATTCCTTTTCATTGCATGTAACTTTTGATTTTCCTGTTTCAAGAGGACCTATGTTGCACATCCTAAGATATGGTCTGTATCTGGCTTTATATACATTTATTTTTGTGTGCTATGATATTTTTTTATGTTCATAAATCTTTAAAGGATTTAAATTATTAAGACTTAATTCAATAAATTAAATAAATATTACCTTTGAAACGAACAGAATTTGTAGAATAATAAATAGTACACACATTTGGATACATTTTCACAGTCAAAACTTATCAAGTTGAAATGCCAAGTTCACTTCAACACACGTTATGAGAATTGGACGAAAACTAATCTTAATTTTTGATAGATATAGAACGTTGTAGGAATGCAAATATTTAATAATTACACCAGTTTACAAATTTTAACTTTTTTATATACCTCGAAAGAAATTATTGAGCCAATTATACATTCGAAGCATCTTCCATATCCAATTTGTCCCGGTTATTCGAGTCAAAATGTACTATACTACAATGATGTTGAAGTTAAATTGATTTCTAGTGATTCTGACGATTTCTCTCTTAAAGAGATTTACAACTATTAAGATCTAAAGCGGAGCTTCTTGGTTTTCGCCTACAACAGTGGAATTTATTAAGACCAGACACGAAAGTTACGTTCTCCCGAAACAGGAGCAAAGTTTTCTCAGAATTTTTCAAAAGAGAAGGGGTATATTGTTATTGTACTGATATCTCGAGACTTTTTGAAGGAATGAATCAAAACTATAATAAAACAGACTGGCGCTTATTCGTAAGACTCTTCAAAATATAGACTGAAAGCTGTTTTATTACACACAACGGGAATAAGAAACCGTCTATACCAATAGGACACACAGTGAATTGTAAAGAGAGTTATGAAACGATATGTACTTTAATGGACTTAATAAAATATGAAGAACACCGATGGAAAGTCTGCAACAACCTCAAAGTCATCGGTTTGTTATTGGGATTACAGGGTGAAACAAAATATTTTTGTTTCCTTTGTGTGTGGGACAGCAGGACCAGAGATCATAATTATAGAAGAAAAGAATGGCCTGTTTGGAACGAGTATATTCCGGGCAAAATGAACGTTAAACATGAGTCGTTGGTAGATTCAAAAAATTTTGTTCTACCTCCTTGACACATTAAATTGGGACTTATGAAAAACTTTGTAAAAGCGCTAAACAAAAATAATGATCCTTTCCTGTATTTACAAAAAATCTTTCCAAGCCTTTCCGCCAAAACTGAAAGAGGGGATATTTGTTGGCCCATAGATCCGTAAAGTTGTAAAAGACTCTCAGTTTGAAAGCTTTTTATCTGTTAATGAAAAAGCTGTTTAGAATTCATTAAAAATGGATGTCGAAGAATTTTTGAGAAATAAAAAAGTGAAAATTATAAAGATATTGTTTCTGATTTATTGAAAATTTTTCAACAAATGGGAGTGAACATATCATTGAAGATTAATTTCCTGCACTCGCATTTGAGTTTTTCTCCTGAAAACTTAGGAAGTATGAGTGACGAACAAGGGGAACGTTTTCACCAAGATTTAAAGATTTTCGAAAAATGACATTAAGGATTTTGGGATGAAAACATGTTAGGGGATTAGTGTTGGTCCATTATAAGAGAAACCAATCCAAAAAACTATAAAAAGAAGGCGAGCATTAGCCATTTTTTGTATTATTAATTCTAAGAATTTTTTCCATTTTTAAGTAAATAAATATTTCTAAAAGCAGACGTGACAGAATTTTTTATTACTTTTTCTGGATAACTCTTACCTAAATAAACAATAATTAACAACTTTCAGCTGGGGTATAAAAACCGTGTAAACTAGTGTTATTAATGTTACCAACGATGGAAACTATACAATAAAGTTAATTAGAGTAAGCTTTTGTTCTAAAAATTAGTTTAAATTCGTTTTACAAAAAATGTTAATAGTTAATGAAACATTCTATTTCAATTACTCTAACAAAAAAAATCTAACTGTTAAATGTATTTTATAAAAATTTTAATGTACCAATATATATACATATAATCAAACATTTTTGCGAATCGCAACTGCTCGTTTAGGATAAGCCAATATCTTGTATCCGTTAATTGATATCCATTATACAAAACGACACGTTAAACGACCGATGACAAAATAAAATTTTCTTTGTAAGCCGCACTATTTTTTTCCAGCAACCCCAGCAAGAAACCAAAGATAAAAACGGCCGTAAAGTGAAAGGAAGAACACCTGGAACGTTCTTGAAAAGCGATAAAAATTAGTTTATGGTGGTTTTCGACGTAAAACTGGACCATTTTGACGTTAATCTGAGGGAACGACGATAAAATGTATTCACCAACATTGTCATTAGAATTTAACTCTTCCTTTTATTGATATCATTAATAAAGGTTTATCTCGTGTCTTTGCTAGTTTTTAAAAGCAGCATAAATGTTAATATTAAATTAATTTTAATTAAGAAAAACTTGTTCGAAACAATCACTACTTAAAACAAGAATTTCCACAAGATCTATCATTCATGGCTATATATAAAACATCATTAATATATATTAGGTAACGAAAAAAAAAATTCTCGCCCTGTAATCATGTATAAAGGATGTAAGGGCATTAACTTTCGTAAATTTAACCATCCATTCTTTACATCATTTTGAATGAAAATGTTCCTTTAAACGGGTATCCAAAATGCAACTATATCCGCGGAAAACAGATCAGAACTTTTTAAATTTGGCAACAGTTTTTTGTTTCATTGGCTTCTTAATGCATATGTAAGCCGGAATGTTGTACTCTGGGGACTTTTCCTTCACCTGTCTCACAATGAAGACGGCATCGGTCCACGAGCGTCCATTTCTAAACCTTGGTTGCTCTTCTTCTAGTTGTGTTTTTTAGATAATTGTTGTTCTTGTTGTCTATACTTATTTCGATCTTCCTTTTCTCCTTTCTTCTGCATTAGTATAACTATCGCTGTTATCCATCCGCCCAGGATTCTATTTGATCTTATGATTCTTTGTATGGGAGTTTGAAGCTGTTTAACCAGAGAGTGTTCTCTATATTTCAATATTTTAATAGTTCATTCACTATCCCGTCTTGACCATGGAATTTACGATTTTCATCTACGGGCGATTACCGGAGGATTTACGATTTAAGTTTTCTTAGAGCTTCTATGAAATTTTCTTCTGCTAGTTTTTTTCTTCATTTGTTGTAATATCTGGTACTCGTGGCCTTGTTGTACCGTGTTCTATTTTATATAATTGTATAAGATATTGTAACCATGTTTCTTATTTACTTGTGTATACTCTGATCATCAGTTCATTCATCTCATTTTTTTCCTGTCTTATGAATCTTCACAGATTTTTTTGCTGACCATAGAAGTCTGATTTTAACTTTTTTGCATATCCTTCCAAATAATCAGTTTTTGTCTTTCTTGCTAGTTCATGGGTTTTTGTTTTAATTCCCATATATTCTTGATAAGCTTCGTCTGCCCTGATTGACACATACTGAAGATATGCATTTTTTATGCCGGCATTTCTGTTTTTTCTCCTCAGTGAACCATGGGGTTTTCATTTTCCATTTCCTATTTTTATCGATAGTTTTAAAACCTAATGTCTATTAGGCAGCTTCTATTATATTTTACTTTATTTTCTCTCAGCTAATTTTGTCTTGCAGCCCTCTCTGGTATACGTCTCTCGTTCATTCTTCCTGTAGACTTTCTCTTCTTAGTTTGTATTCAATTTCCTTCTTTTGATGTTACTTGGGGTTTGCTATATTCCATCTTAGTTTACACATCACCAAGTTGTGGTCGGTTCCTACGTTTGGCGACTTTAAACTTCTCACATCTAATATATGTTGTGGGTGTATTTCTCTGTATGTCAGAACGTGTTCATTGATCTATTACCCCTAGTATAATGTATATTTATATTGTTCTTTATGGTTAAGGAACGTATTATCTATTCTTAATTAATTTGTTTTACATAAAAATCTATGTTTTACTCATGGCATTACCTCGTTTCTGACCCTCGCATTATAGTCTCCTATTCTCATTGTAGCTTTTTAAAAGGATATTTCGCCTATCACGTTCTGGAGTTCTTTGTAGAATTTTTCCCTGCCTATGTCTGGTTTACAGTTCCCTGTTGTTTGCTATTAGTTTATTAGTGTGACCATTATTATTCTCTCCGATATATACTGACACTTTACTAATTGGTTTGTATATATCTTTCTTATCATCAGGGACTCTTTCTTTAGCTCGCCGGTTCTTCGCCACACCACTGTAAAAGGAAATAAATTCTTATCTATCATTTTCTCTTCTTCTTGGTTTTCTGTAAAGCGTATATGTCTCTTTTAAGTTTCCTTATGTCCTTTTCAACTCCTTGGTCTCTTTTGTTTAATGATTTTATACTCTAGGTTGCAAACCTTAACACATCATTCCTTTCCCATTTCCTTAACCTGTTTCTTGCGTGCGCCGTCAACGTTAAATCTGTCCTATTTCGAGGCAGGGCTTCAGTTGTGTGAGCGTTCTTGATTTTTCCTTAGGTAGGTTGCAAGCCTGATCTGGGAGTCCCTCCTCTTTGCTTGGGACCGACAGCAGTTCACTAAAATACCCAGTTCACTCAGACACCCACAGGTGTAGTTATCATTTAGTTCAGGCTGTGAAATCAGATTCTGTTGAAAGACTGGAGCATTAAATAAAGGATTGTCTTCGAATCTGTAGAAATTCCGGATGATCTCTTGAAGAGACAGCGGGTTCAGGTTCTCCTTCATTCAGAGTCCAAGATGCTAATGTTTTTGGAAATAGAAGTTTATCACTATATTCGATTTTGACGATATTTGAGTTTTGACTTTAGTCCAACATATACTATACTATATTAGCAAAGCAAAAATAGTTATCTCTGACATGATCTATCGATTCTGTCTAAACTATAGGCACTCAAACTGCATATTACAATTTGCATCTTTTAATTAAGCTGTTATCAATGTTAAACAAGTTTTACAACTTATGTGAGTGACCCATGCGTTGTCTTAATCTCAATTGAAATTCTGAAAAAGTTCGTAAGTCTTTCTCAAGTTACATTTCTTGTGATTTAAAAGTAAGCTCTTTGCACACATAACAAAACAACATTGACATTATTTACACAATGACCTAGGCATTGTATTTAAAATTTATAACAATCAAATTAACATAATAAACAGAAACTACGTAGAACTCAAAAAACTTACTTCTTAGATATCTATCATTGCGCTATCATGTTATCTCTAATGAAGATTAGAGTTAACCTAATTCCATGAGTAAGAGCATCTCAGATCGTAACGTCTATTTCAATGTACCTTCGATGTATACGCGTTCGTTCTATAAATCTAGTTTCCAAAAATTTGGCTACCAATCTGCTTTTTGAGTGCTTGGAAGGAATGCCACATAAAATTGAAATAATGCTTCTTCCAAAATTTCAAAGTAAAACATAACAATGTGTTCGTTTTGAATGTGAATATCGCTCTATTTTTAAACTCTCTTGTTTTTACCTTATTCTGAAACAAAAAAAAATGAAAAAAATATTAAATCAAAAAATATATTACTAATTTGAAATTGTGAACCTTCGTTTGAACCACCCTGAACATAAATTTAAAAAAAATCGTAACCGTATTATATTACGAGAGAATGTAATTGTATACCATACGTGCTTTATTAAATTTGTTTTATATTTCAAATTGTTTTAAAAGGTAATCACACTACTTTGAGAACCAATTAATTGCCTATGTATTGCAATTATTATTTTTTATGCTACAAACGTAAGAAAGTAAAAATATTATCATAGTATGATTCATTATACGGCGTGCTGCGAAATTTGGCCTATCACGTTCGCGTGCGTTTATTGCTGGTTTGAAGCAGTCGAATAAAGCAAATAAGTTTTAACATTTTATGAATATTTAATAAAACTAAGGTTCCTGCTGTTCCTTTTCTTTGATGGGATTAACCAATATGGACATATGTCTAAGCCCTTACATTTTACTCGATAATTTTGCTATGCATAGGCTTACTTCTAGATGGGGTCTTTTGTTAACAGCCGATTAAAACCCTTATTCTCATGAACACTTCTCAAAAGTGTTTAGACTTATTTGAAGTCGATTTTGCTTATTTTCTTGAACGCTTTATCAGTCTAAACAATGAGAGGGAGTAGGTGAAAATACGTCAAAGAAAGCGAAAATGGTTCAATCTGCAGGAAAAGCACCACTATAGACAAAAGGCAGGACTATTATTGGAGAGTATTACGTTCACTACTTGGCCAATTGAAGGGCCTTTTCAGGCTAAACATCTACATCTGACAATAAAGAAGGTGTTGCTTCATTACGATTATGCGTCTCAATGCATGTTTCTGGTTGTTGCTGTTAAACTACATGACTTACGCCTCGATATGCTCCCACATACGCCGCATTTACCGAATTTAGCTCCCAGCAATTACGTCCTGTTCGCTAACCTAATGAAATGTATCGTTAGATGAACATTTAGTTCAAATGATCTTGAAGTCAAAGCTAATACAACCATCAAAACTGCAAAATACTGAGGGTATTAATTAGTTGAAGCGTCGTTGTTCTAAAAATTAGTTGAAGCGTCGTTGTCTAGTTGAAGCGTCGTCGTTGTTCTGTGTTGAATTATATGACGGCTACGTTAAAAAAAATCAAGAACTATTCAGAAAACCCTCGTAATAATGTAAGTGAATCATATGTTTTTATCTGAGGCAGTATATTTATTTTTAACATTATGATTTTGTTGTTTTGTTAAGATATTCTCGAAATGAATATGGAGTGTATATCAATTTTATAGTAGAGTTACGCCAAGCACTATGTGCAGATTGTATCAGATGAACAAAAACGTTGTTTTTGTGTTCCCGATGATATCTTGCTATATTTTTATAAGTTTATTGGTACATTTTTACAATGTAATTTGGAACACCCTGTATAATAAATAAAATAGGACTAATGACTATTAAATCATTATGGAAATTGAATATATAAAATACCATACCACGACTCAATTAGTAATAAAAATAATTACTAACCGTTATTAAACATCAAAGCTTTCTTTAGACGTTTCCTTGAACATTTCTCTTCAATATGCCATTAGGAGGCTACGTCCGTGTTTATCAGTTATTTTCTGAGATTTTCTTTCATATCCTTCTAAAGCCGTTGGGATTTTTTACCTTTATTTTTGTATTGGGGATAATACTTCTTACATGTAGCATGAAATTGATTGATTGGAGGAGTTTTGAGATATATTAGGAACAGTTTTCTTTTTAGGTCCTTCTACAACCTCTCATGTTAATATGCAATATAATTCTTTTGATGTAGGTAAATAAAAAGAAAAATCTGTCGGTAATGAGAAAATAAAATTACCAGGATCAGCGGGAATGCTAGTAGTTACTTACACTTGGGATAAATCCACTATTTCCTATATTATTTACTTTTTACGCTAATATGCTTTGAGTTATTTGAATTATTTTATCCATTATAGGAATGGTTTTGCGCCACGATCTAAAACTCAAAAAATTTCAAAAATACCTGTTCTTATGTAAAGAAAGAATCACTGGGTATAAACAAAAAACCAAACGGAGACAAATTTCTCAGTGATTCTTTTTTGTATTAAATTTGCCTAACGAACAAAATTTTAAAAATTTTACAAGACACTGTTTGAAATGTAAATATCACTTATAGACTGCTGTATTCAGTATCTTGTGTCTATTTACAATGCTAAGATACATGATTCAACAGAGCTTAGAAATTGGACTTTATAGTAGTTGAAAGCCGATCCCCACATTGAGGAAAAATTATTTTTTTCCGAAGAAGCACATCTCTGGTTTAATGGATTTGTTAAACATAACCTCAAATGGAGGATTTTCATCGAAATGGTTTTTGGGCTGATCTTGACTTATTGGGTTTATTTGAACTTATTTTTAAAGACTATGGTGTAAATTTCTCTCTCTGTTAATGGTGAACGCTATACTAATATATGCTAATAGAATATTTTTGACCTGAATTGATTAATATGGATATAAAGAATATTTTCCTTCAACAAGACGGTGCGATTTGTCACACATCTCATCATACAACTGATTTATTGTAATAAAAGTTCCCTGGTTACTTTATTTCGGGAAATGGTAAGGTCGGTTGGCCACCACGATAATGCGATCTCACGCCCTTGGAATATTTTTTGTTGGGTTATCTTTGTTTTGTTTTTCTGGTTAAATCTCTGACCTTAAATTAAATATTCAGGCCACTATTGAAAATACACGCGATATGATGAGTAATAGAACATTGGAGCTCCGGAATGGAGACTTATTCCATCAGCTGAAGGGGACATTTGAATAATATTATTTTCGAAACGTAATGCCAGTATTTGTTCTTCAAGATAAAATAAAAACATAATAAATAACAAAAGAAAAAAAATATCAAAGAATACATAACACACACATCGGTCAATAAGTCATATAGCGTCACTTATGAAAAATCCTTACCACTGTTCGATTGTGCCAACCGTCAAACGTCCTGTGTCAAAATTTCATGACAATATGTCTACTAGTTTTTGAGTTCTTGTGCTTTCAGTGACGCTACTTTTATTATTTTTAAAACAATGAAAAAATAATAGTTTCGTGTGTTGATTAAGCATTGCTTTTTGATGAAAAAATACTGTTGAAGCAAAACAATACCTTGATAAACATTACCCGGACTCTGCCCCAGGAAAATCTAACCATAATTGGGCGTCCAAATGAGGTGATTAGTTTTCATGAACATTTGGAAATGCGAAAATTGCCTTCGAAATGGGTACCTCGTTATCTCACAGCGGACCAAACACAATAACGTATTGATGATTCTGAGCAATGTTTGGAGCTGTTTAAGCGAAATAAAAAGGATTTTATGGGGTATGTGACAATGGATAAAACATAAATCCATCACTACACTTCGGAATGAAATCGGCAGCCAACTGAGTGGACCGCAGTCGGTGACTTGGGACTTTCGACTCTATGACCTTGGGACTTTTCATAGAAGTGCTGGAACTGAGATACTGGAATCGCCTTCAGCTGGTCGGTTATGGCTTTTCCAATATTTTCCAATGTCTCAAAGTGATGTACTTTGAGGTGCATTTTCAATTTTAAGAAGAGGAAGTCTGGCGAATAAGCAGGATGCGGAGCCGCAGTAATATGTCGTGATGCGGCACCCAGGTGCTCTTGATGTTCAGTCGGGCACAAATGGCCCTTTTTCCAAGTGTTTTAAGAATATCTTGGTCAAAATGCAAATTTACTGTTTCGCATTGAGGCACAAATTTCTTATCAGCTATCACCTGGCTACTAAAAAAGCAAATCAGCATACTTTATACCTTTAATTTGCTCATTCTGAATTTGTTTGGTCATGGTGAAGTTGGGGTGTGCCATTTTCCAGCTTTGGTTTCGTTTCCGGGTCGTATTCGATCGTAGTCTCGGCTTTGGGAGAATTAAAAAATCCGAGACGTCACCAGTAATGACCATAAAATGAAGGCCATTTTCAACCCTCCCCAAAAAGTGCAGACATTTTTCCCTACTGTTGTTCTTTTGATCCTATAAAACATTTTTTGGAACCATTTTCGGGCAGATTTTCTTCATACCCAATTCATTGCTCAAAATCGGTTGAGTGTGAGTCAAATTCAAGACTTTACTAGTCATTATGACTTTCAACCGATGATCAGTACGCGTACGATTCCGGATTCTGTAGACCTTTTCATCACTTCTTGTACTTGAAGGCCTTCCGCTGCGAGCTTCGTCTTCAATCGAGTTTCGGTCTTCTGAGAATGCCTTAAACCACCTGAAAATCTGATCCTTTGACAATATAATGTTTTCAAAGCTTTATTAAAGTTAAAGAAAAACTACTTCCAACTAGTGTTGAAGGTACATCAGATGATGGCATGTCCTAAACGATATGCCAACAGTATGGTCAGATCGCACGTAACGCCACCTGTCCCATTGTTTTACTTGTTAGCATGCCTTGTAACCTAGCCTCAGATTGGATTGATTCAATATAGCGATCTGGTTGGAGACGAATGTTGGGAGAAGGAGATCAAAGTTCACTGAATGGCTGTAGTACTACAGAAAGAAGAAGTAGATCGATAATTTTAATTATCATTATCATCATCATCATGAAAGCGTTCAATCTTCACGGATTATGGCGAACGCCAAGGCTTTTTTATATCTAATTTTTCGGGCGCATTAGCTTCACTGGCTATTTAGCAGTCCTTTTTCAAATTCATACGTCAACGCATATCAAACAAAGTCGCAAATATCTACACAGAGAGCAGAACTAGACTCAGGTGTTAGGTGTTAGGTGCCAATACCAGATAGACCTCCTTAGGCGACCAATTGTTAAGGTTTAAAGGAGCATGGATTCGGTAAATTACAAATAAAAAGTCTCTTTAGATAATTGATACCTCATATATTTACTATTAAACAATGATAACACATAAATATAAGATAATCAATATTATTTATAATCATGCTTCAGCAGAATATTTCAATATCTTTTACAAGATCCTTTCGGTGGGCAATTTTTCTCTGGAATACAGTTGCCTTTACAATCTCGGGCATATCCTTGACAGCAGTAGCAAGCATCGTTACAGCGAATGTTAACTATTGGACAGACATCCCCTAGGGTATTGCATTCGTTTTGACAAGCCCCTCCACAGGCGTATTGCTCGTGCGGCTTTGTGCAATTGAGCCAGATCAAACCTATTTATGAAATGAAATTCATTTTTCAGTTTTCAAATTATAATATAATATAGTTTAGGCATTACAATCGGGTCGAAAACTATATACTTTGTAACAGGAAACACGCATCACTCAGTAAAACTGTATATTTAGACACCAAACATCGCCCATATGATTACATTACTGTGAATGAGAACGAAGAACTCCTCAGACAGATCATCGACAACGATGCAGTGTATAACAAATTTTATTTTAATATATATTTAGATACTGCTCGGGCAAATCCAGGAAAAAATTCAATGGAATGAAAACGTTTGAGGGAGATCAGGGTATATTCAATCTGTGACTGCCTTATGCCGATTTGCAAACAGTTAGGCCCCTTTCACACTATCCACTCCACGCCACGCCACTCCACACCAAGTACACAGGAGTAGATGTGGGTTTACACACCTATCCACGCCACGCCACACCACACAATTATACTCAGCCACAAGGGTTCCACTCGAGATAGACAGCAGGCGGGCGCTTCATGCACGCAACTCCCATCCACACCACACCACCTCTTGCCAACAGTAGGCCTGAAAGAACCAATGAGCTCTTTCATACTCTGCCACGCCCCATCCACTCCACAACCCAAAATTGGGTGTACCCAAAGTTCTCTTTTTTTTTCTTGCGCCTTTTTAACCTTCGAAGGAGAATTAAACTCATGCCAGACAACTCTTCAGTCGAATAGTCCATGACGATTGCAAAAACAGACTGAACAGAAAAGTCTCACTTTTCAGTAGATAAGGTGTTGATGGAAAGTTGATAAGTATGAAATGTGGCGAGGCGTGGCGTGGGCAAGTGTGAAAGGGACCAGTATGTTGACGACATGTGGTGTGGAGTGGCGTGGCGTGGAGTGGATAGTGTGAAAAGGGCCTTATAGTTTAAGACTAGCAGACAGAATGTCTAGAATTAGTGACGATGTGAGGCCTCATCAAAATCAATTTAATGGAAATGGTATATTCATATGTATGTGACCAAAAGCAAGAACTTCAATTGAACAAAGGGGACTAAATAAAGCGGTATAAGGATTACACATTATTATATATATATATATATATATATATATATATATATATATATATATATATATATATATATATATATATAAATATATATATATATATATATATATATATATATATATATATATATATATATATATATATATATATATATATATATAGGGTAATATATACAGGGTAATTCTCGGTAGATGATGAATTAGACGTTTACGGACTTTCAATTGAACAAAGGGGACTAAATAAAGCGGTATAAGGATTACACATTATTATATATATATAGGGTAATATATACAGGGTAATTCTCGGTAGATGATAAATTAGACGTTTACGGAGAACTATTTGGGGTAATAATTTTAAATTTTGGCTACTTATGTAAATGAATATGAGCTCTCTATTTAATATATTTTCTGCACTGCAGTGTTGCCAGATCTACTCGAAGCTGATCCTAACTTTGGTTTTTTAATGGAATACCCTATATGTTATTATATTTCTAGATACTGTAAAGCATTTTGAACCTTTTTTATGTAACATATACTATACCTATCTTGAACCGTTTCGGAAATAAAAAATATTTTTTAAGAAATTTGGCAACAAACATTCTTGAATAAAATATTTTTTTACAACCAGCATAGCTATGACCTAAATTTTTGAATACGATTTCTTAATAGGTTGGTTTATAACAATATGACATGAGAATTAATTTATCGGATACACAGTGTTTACAAAATACCTTTTGATACAACTTAAAAATTCAAATTATGTTGTAGTTTTAAATGGAACACCCTATAGTTTATAGTGGAGCTCAAAAGATCAATAAATTCTGTATCTAAAAGTATTAAGTGATAATATGCCTATTTTTAACGGTTTTCGACTTACAAACAAAAAACCACAATAATGCAATTAAAGCAAAGATAACGGTTTATTTTATTTTAGTAAAGAATAACACAAAATTAAAATTAGAAACATAGTACTATCTAAAAAACTATTTTTATAGGAAATGTTCGAAGCGCTGACCGTTTACCTCCAAACATTCTAATATGGACACCTTCCGTGACGACTTTTCTTATCTCAATAGGATCTAAGGTTGCGAATGCTTGATTCACCCGATGTTCTAATTCCTCTCTAATGTTTACTGGCGTTTTGTGGATATTATCTTTAACAGTATCCCAAAGATAGAAATTAAGGAGAGTTAAATCGGAATGTCCCTGCTGCCAATTCCACGCGCCTAAACGTTTTAGCCACCTGTCTTGGAGTAGTTCATATAGTTGCCTGCTTACTTCTTCTTCAGCTATCACCAGCTGCTTCGGTAGACAGTGGAAGGTTTTCTGTCAAATCATCTACTATTCTACTATTCTACTATTCTACTGCTATTTTACTAAATACTTTCGTTAAATTAACTGTTCATCGTAAATAAAGTATAAAATTTGTTTGTCCATGATTAAACAAAAAACATTAAAACTAAATTTCTCTTAGAATGCGGAATCCCTCCTAAAATACGTATTTTTATTGGCCCAGTAGTGACAATTCCGTTCGTTAAAAACTCCTTGTCTCGAAAATTTGAACTCGTCAGTACAGATATTTTTTTGTTGTAAAAAATGTGGATCTTCCTGGAAATGAACTAACAAAATTTTCACAAAATTTCACTCTTTGAGGACAGTCGTCTGGCTTGAGAAACTGAGCTTTAGAAAATTTGTAAGGGAGCATGCCGTATTTTTTCAGTATTCTTTGTATTGAGGAGACTGTTATATGCAGCTCGTCTTCAGCTTTTCTAATAGAAGATTGTGGATACGCATGGAAATAAGCCAGAATGTTAATCTCGTTCTTCTCATTAGATGTTACTGGCTTGGTGAAATTCCGGGGTGCCTTCGAAAAACCAAAATTTATAAAATTTCTTTCAATCCGTCTAAATGTTCTTTTATTCATTTGTGCTAAATTAGGATACATTGCGTGAAATTGTCTGCAGGCGCGGTCGATAATTTTGTTACACTTTCCATATAAAATAAATAAATTCATGATCACTACATTCGAATAGTTACTTCCTTCCATTTTTTACTGAGACAGTTACTTACTTAAATACGCTATTTATGAATTATCAAACCAATAATGTCAAATACATACATTTTCATAATATTTGTTTAGAAGTAATGTCACCCTAGCCGGCCGTGGCCAACTACAGAAATAAACCAATAACTTTGCATTAATTGCATTATTTTGGTTTTTTGCTTGTAAGTCGAAAACCGCTAAAAATAGGTATATCATCACTTAACACTTTTAGACACAGAGCATTTATTGCTCTTTTGTGCTCCACTATAAAATACAGGGTAATAAATACCATTTAAAATTCCTGCCTAACATGAATTTTTAAGTTCTATTAAATGCGCACTATTTTGTAAATACCTTATATGCGATAAATAAATGATCATGTCATATTATCATAAAGCAACCTATTAAGAAACAGTATTCATAAATTCAGATATCTAGCTATGCTGGTTGTAAAAAGAAATATTTTTATATTCAGGGATGTTTCTTGCCAAATTTCTTATTTTTTTTTATTTCCGAAATGGCTCAAAATACGTATAGCATTTACTATATAAAAAAGTTTCAATATACCTCATAGTATCTAAAAATATAATATTATATAGTATATTCCATTTAAAAAATAAAGTTGGTATTAATAATGAGTAGATTTGGCAACACCACAGCACAGAAAATGTTTTAAATGGAGAGCTCATGTTTATTTACATAAGTGTCTAAAATGTCAAATCTTTACATTAAGTAGTTTTCCTAAAACATCTAATATACCAGTCAGCGTGAATCACCCTGTACTATGTAGTACAGTATATAGTACAGTACTACTACTAGTACTACTACTAGTACTACTAGTACTAGTACTAGTACATAGAACTAGCCTGTACTATGTATATATATATATATATATATATATATATATATATATATATATATATATATATATATATATATATATATATATATATATATATATATATATATATATATATATATATATATATATATATATATATATATATATATATATATATATATATATATATATATATATATATATATATATATATATATATATATATATATATATATATATATATATATATATATATATATATATATATTCGTGACCGTTTAGTATTATTGTTATTTTTTTATTTATTGGAATTTTCGGTCAGTGTAAATAAGTTTTAATTTTTTATTGTTTTATTTACGTTTCGATTCTACAACGAACCATCATCAGAATACTTCAAAAATAAAAATTATTTTTATATAAAAAAAAATACAAACTTACATTTAAAAACCTACCAATATCAATTAAACAATTAATTTTTTGAATTTTTTAAGTAATATTTGTCAATTTGTTATAAAATTTTTAAATGATATATTTGACTTTTGACATATTTAACAATTCTTCCATCTTTTTTTTTTTTATTATAACCTAATTGTTTTGAATTTTTTATGTGGAATGATATTAGATGCAAAAATTTAAAAAATTATGAAAATTTATTATTTAATAATATAATATCTAATATCATTCTATATAAAATCTATATAATATCTAGTTCTATATAATATCAAAATCCAAAAAGTTTAATTGATATTGGTAGGTTTTTAAATGTAACTTTTGTATTTTTTTTTATATAAAAGTAATTTTTATTTTAGAAGTATTCTGATGATGGTTCGTTGTAGAATCGAAACGTAAATAAAATAATAAAAAATTAAAACTTATTTACATTGACCGAAAATCCCAATAAATATATATATATATATATATATATATATATATATATATATATATATATATATATATATATATATATATATATATATATATTCCAATAATTGAAAAGAAAAGTGTGTGAAGAAAAATAAAATTGTGTATGTTTCAAACTATAGTGAAAAGTTCCCTCACGTATGAATATCAATTGAAAACACTTTCTTAGAAGATCTGCATGAGTACATCTAAAAGTACGTAGAGTGATAAATGAAAAAATGCATAGCATTAGGAAAAGAAAAAGAACTATAGTTTAAGATATCCAAGAAAAGTAACTGTTGACATAATCTTTACCAACTCTTTGATAGAATCGCTCACTTCCATACCTACTGAACTCGACATTTCAGTCATCGCTGAATTACTGAAGCATTACTTACTTTACTGATAGGAAATATTATAAAATATTCATCTATATATAGGGTGATTTTTTTATTGCGTCCGAACTTTAAATTCAAATGAAACAATAACTAAATTAGATGCCTTGAAACAATTTATTTTATGTGAAATAATATTCAATGTTATATAGGACAAATGTCCGCTCTGGCTACTTCTGATAAAGCGTATTCAATTTCCGACCACTTTTCCATGCAATCGTGATCTTATACCCGCAATTATCCGAATTATGTTGGCTTCCAAAGCGTCAGTAGTTGCTGGTTTATCGGCATAAGCCAAATATTTAATATGACTCGAACGAAAATAATCTAATGACGTTGGTGGCCAATTAACTTGTCGGTTTCTCGAAATAATTTTCTCACTGAATTGATCCTTCAATAAATCGATTTACATGTGGAGCCGTCAGGTTAGAACCACATCTCCTCCAGACCAATACCATTTAAATTCTGAATTAAATAATCATTGATTATTACACTGCAACAATCCCCATTAATGGTAACGTGCTTTCCGCCTGGGTTTTTTAAGAAACACGGTCGAATGATATCACCGGCGTACAATCCGGATCATACATTTTTCTGGACAAAACGGAAATTGTTTGATCATTTGCAGATTATTTTCCACGTAGTCGAATAACAAACCCCAATTTCCTACGAAGGACGATGAATTGATAAATTTGGATCTTCATCAACACTGCTTGCAACAGTGGCGATATTTTATTTGCAACGAGTTTTTTTGTCATGTTTTCGTTTTATTATCAAGCAGAATGAAATGCGTTCGGAATTTGCCGATAAGTCGGCGAATACATAGCTCTGTTGAGTGACTATGTGCACCATAAAATTCATGAACTGCTCTAAGTTTGGCACACTGAACACTGATATTGATAACACTTTTCAATTTGCAAGCGTTGCTTTGATGTTAAACTATATATATATATATATATATATATATATATATATATATATATATATATATATATATATATATATATATACAGTAGGTCACAAAAGTCTACATACACCATGCAAATTAGTTATATTTTTAAAACGGTTTAGTTGCTGGCTTTTTTATTTTTACAAGTTACATTCCCAATACAAATAAACAACAATACGCATTGAACCAAATTTAATTGCAAATTACATTCAAAATAATAGTCCTGAATAATAACTCACAAAAGTAAGCATTCAGCAAGAAATAGACCAATTTGAATAAGTCAAAAATGATTTACTGTTTCAAGTATTTTTATCAGAAATGTATAATATATTTTAGTACATTTTAGGCATCCACCTCAAAGGAGGAATAGTAATATTTAGGTTTTTTAAAAAAATATCTTATTTTTGTTACAATGGTTAGAAACGAAATTTCTGTTCAAATTCGCAATTTAATTGTAAGATTACGAAGTGAAGGAAAATCTTATAATGTAATTGGAAAAATAGTACATTTGTGTCATGATACGAACCAGATTATAATAAAAACTTTAATTTACATGGTACAGTGTAGAATAACCCCAAAAATGTTAATCTCGTTATCCTCATTAGATGTTACTGGCTTGGTCAAATTCCGGGGTGCCTTTGAAAAACCAAAATTTATAAAATTTGTTTGAATCCGTCTAAATGTTCTTTTATTCATTTGTGCTAAATTAGGATACATTCGTTGAAATTGTTTGCAGGCGCGGTCGATAATTTTAGTTACACTATCCATATAAAATAAATAAATTCATTATCACTACATTCGAAAAGTTAATTCCTTCCATTTTTTACTGAGACAGTTACTTACTTAAATACGCTATTTATGAATTATCAAACCAATAATGTCAAATACATACATTTTCATAATATTTGTTTAGAAGTAATGTCACCCTAGCCGGCCGTGGCCAACTACAAAAATAAACCAATAACTTTGCATTAATTACATTATTTTGGTTTTTTGCTTGTAAGTCGAAAACCGCTAAAAATAGGTATATCATCACTTAATACTTTTAGACACAGAATTTATTGCTCTTTTGTGCTCCACTATAAAATACAGGGTAATAAATACCATTTAAAATTCCTGTATACGATAAATAAATTTTCATGTCATATTATCATAAGGTCATAATATCATAAACTGTTTTATTTACCGGTGAAAATAAATATAACAGTTTTGGACTTGACGGAAAAAGCCAAATATGGAGAAAAGCAAACCAGGAGTTAAAACCCTAAAATTTGATGCCAACAGTTGAACACGGTGGAGGTAGTGTGATGGTGTGGGACTCTATGTCAGCGGTTGGGATGAAAAAATTAGTTTTTATTGAGGGTAATATGGATCACCATATATACCTGCAAATTTTGCGTGATTATTTGTGGCTCTCAGTTGAATATTTGGAATTGGAAAATCGATTGGTATTTCACGAAGACAACGTTAACAAACACACAGCTGCACTTCTCAAGGAATAGATCATGTATAATGTTCCTAAGCAACTTCATTCACCACCCCACTCATCCGATTTAAACCCAATCGGACATATTTGGGACAAGTTAGAAAGAAGAGTGCGAAAATACAAGATTTCCATTAAGGTATCTTTAAAAAATGTTCTACGATCGGCTTGGACTGAAATCACCCCAGACATCACGGAAGATTTAGTCCTGTCAATGCTCAAAAGATTACAAGAAGATTACAAGACAACAAAATATTAATTTTTTCTATAATTTTTTTATATAACATGCACATATGGATTCTCAGGTGCATGTTTACTTTTGTCAGCTATTATTCAGGACGATTTACTTCTGTACCTATTGTTTATTTACGTTGGGAATGTAACTTGTAAAAATAAAAAGCCAACAATTAAACCGTTTTTAAAATAGAACTCATTTGCGTGGTGTATGTAGACTTTTGTGAATGACTGTATATTTATTTGCCAGATGATTACGCTCACTCACAGTTCATTTTGTCAGCGACCCCTGTCGAGTTTGGGCTCACTACAAAAATCACCCTATATTTATCCAAATTCTTCGTCGATAAGTCTCAGACGTTTTAAGCAATTACAACTTATTTTTTATATGGAGTAAATTATATTTTATTAGACTCCAAAAACCCGAATGTTTTTTTACACATTCCCTAAACATTTACCATCAAGCTATAAGATTTGCCTTGAGACCTACTCTGCTAATCTACTTTAATTATTCACTTTGGGTTTTTTTTTTATAACTTCTTGCTGGATTTAAAACCCAGACTAAGCCAGTAACTCGCCATTTCTACATAAGTCTTCTTTAAATCCTTGCGGCTTTGTGTAAAAGTTTCTCTTAAATATTTAAATTATCAGGCAAAAAATACTATTTCAGTAGTTTTTAGTTCTTAAGTGGGTCAGTTTAATATTTTTGAAAAGTAAATTTTTTGACAAATGGATTGCAGATGAAATTTTTAACCTCCAGGATATACACAAATTGCCCAGATGAATGGCGACTTAAAATGCGCGACATCTGGTATCTCCGTTCTTTTTTCCAGGAAAATATTTGAAAATTTAAGAATATAATCTTAAATATATGTATAAAATGACCCCAAGATATAAATAATATATATATATATATATATATATATATATATATATATATATATATATATATATATATATATATATATATTTATATATATATATATATATACCAGGTGTCCCATTAAGAATGGATCGCGGCCGTATCTTGAAAACTATTTATCCCATAGCTTTGGGGAAAAAAAATTGTACTAAAAATGATCATGAGAAATTCACCAAAAATATTTTTAAACTGATTTTTTTCAGAAAAATCGAAATATCTCTTGACATGTCAGAGATATCGATTTCGGGTTTTCACTAAACGATTCCTCTTTAAATTACCTTTCTTGCCATGTAGTAAAAGCTGTACCATTCCATTTGAAAAAACTGAACAAAACTTCAAAAAAACTATTGTTGAATGTAACGGCACCTCGCGGTTTCATTTATATACTAAATAATTTATCTCCCAGATTATCTGATTGTCCCAGCAATTGCCTTTTAAATGAATCCAAATGGAAAATCGGTTAAGGCAAACGGACATTAGACGACTTTTTATCTCAATAGGTAACCCCACCCCTCTATTCGTGAAATTACGACAAAATGTCATAAAACAAAGTTGTAGGAGACAGTTTGCTAATTATAACTGAGACTTTCTTACTCGGTTAACACTTGAAAATACACAAAAAAATTATTTTTAAAAATGTTTAGCTCGTCACGCCCTTTTGCGGTCGTTTTAGAAGCTTAAAAATATTTTTGGTGAATTCCTCATGATCATTTTTAGTACAATTTTTTTTCCCCAAAGCTGTGGGATAAATAATTTTCAAGATACGGCCGCGATCCATCCTTAATGGGACACATGGTATGTATATATATATATATATATATATATATATATATATATATATATATATATATATATATATATATATATATTCCTTATGTGTTAAAAATATCATGAAAAGCACTAAAAAAACGCCGTCCTATACCTATGTTCCCCATTAATTGAGCAAATCCACGGGTATAGATCTAGCTTGTGACTTTAAAATAAATCATCGGGATATATAACAAAACTTATCGCCTGGATTTTTGCAAAATTGACGACTAGAACTTGTCATTTTATATGAAATAGATCTAAACACTTGACTGTATTGTAAATGAGACAGAAACAAACTAAACTTTAAAAAATTATATGGTAAAATCATTTATAATTCTTGCTTAGCAATTTAAACAATTAACAAACATTTTCAAAAGACCACGTTGAAATAATTTTTATAATTATGTTATCCATTATACATTAAAATGTAAATATATTCGGTTAGTCCAACAGAAAATTTATAATTATTTTAACGTTTGTAGAAACATCTTACCACCAGCTGGTAAAGGGTCGTCAGGACCAGGATTATAACATACTGAAGACTTCGCTCCTTCAGCGCAACACAAATAAACTAAAACAAAAACAACGGAAAATTTGCAGAGTGTGTTCATGTCGTTTTCGGTTTCACTCGTTGGTTGTTAAACAAAGCTAATGTTCTGGTTTGGACGTCGACACATTGTTTAAATATGTTCATGAAATCGAAAGGAGATCCATTATTTTATGTTGGTGTCACGTCAAGCATCAACACGGTTTTTATTTTATTTCTCTCTCGATAGCTTCCGACATTTTCTGGAAACTTAATATGCATTATTTATAGTTTTTGTATTTTAATATTGATATATTTACGCAGTACATACATTCCTGCGCGTTTCTTAATTAAAAGTTTTATTCTAGAATAATTTTTTGGGCCTTTTATCTGGATAATTCAGGGTTCTCCTTCGGTTGATACCTATCCTTTTCGTATTCCATATTGACCTGATTCCATGAACGTAAATAATGAAAGCCGACTGGTGCAAGGTTTGGGCTTTATGTTGAATTTAGCGGAAGTATTCTTTTATGGAATAGTGGTCCTCGAAAGAGTTCTACATGTAGTGGCACCAAAAGGATCCCAGATATGTTTATGTCGATTTCGTGCATCAAGAGATCTAAGATACCGTTCGTCGCGGCTATGTAGCAGCAATGATCAATCATCTCGTTATTTCAAGAAAACTTCAAACTCTTCATACCAACAGCTTCTCTCTGTTGTCATTAGCCCTTTTAACTGAAGCACAAGAATACTGCCTAGTATAGTATCATACGAAAAAACCTCACACTGATAAAAAGAAAATCTTTTAAACCATTAATATTTCCATAATTATATATATATATATATATTATATATATATATATATATATATATATATATATATATATATATATATATATATATATATATATATATATATATATATAAATATATATAAATATATATATATATATATATATATATATATATATATATATATATATATATATATATATATATACTCTTGACCGTTTATTATTATTATTATTTTTTTATTTATTGGGACTTTTTATATGTATTTTCGAAGTATATTTCGTTTTTTAACATAGTTCTGGTTTTCCAATTTAGTGTTATTTGCATTATGAACTTTTTTTTTTTTGCAGGTTATGATAACTAACACTGTCTATTACATTTACTATCCTTGGGCACATTGGGTTAACGGCTATTTATAAACCAATCTTTAAAAAGTTTTCTGTGGTGTCGTCATGGTAGTCCAAAGATGAATGATTAATATTTTTGGAGGACAACTGTACACAATTTGGAACCCATCCATCCTCGGAACCAGCATGTAAAATTGTAATTCTTTTTCATTTGTTCGCTGTGGCTTTGGTTTGGCATTTTCTTGATGTATCTACCCATCCTTTTGCTGGCGTCTCATGTGTACTAACCATGTTTCATCAAGGTAAATAATGGGACAATTTTCTAATCTGTATTTTATTATAGAGTTTAAGTAGTCAAACCGCCATCGTCGCAATTATTGTGATTCCATTACTATTTACCTTTTATTAATGACCCGATAAGTAAAACCCATTTGAGATAATATTCTCCGGAGGCTAGTTCTGCTGCAAAGAATGTTAGTTTCATCTTTTCATAGTGGTTGTTGCAATGAATGCAATGTAGGCACAGTTGGCTCTTCATACATAGTATAGATTTCGTCAACACATTTGCTTTTACCAGAATCACTAATTTGCTTACCATCGGATGATAAATGTTTTCTTTTAAAATTAGCACTAGGAGGCACAATGATCATAATCATGCCAAGAAGGCCACATTTTTAGCAGTTTAAGAAAAGAATGCGAACTAAACTAAAATATTTCAAAACTACTAAACCAGGTATAAAATTAATTTTATCTTGTTATTTTATTAGCAACTTTGCCGGGTTTCGCTAGGGCAGGGGTTGTTAAGAGCCATTCGATCAACGATATATCTTAAAACGCACTATATCGCATGAATTAACGGAGAAAAATTTGATGGATCGAATTTCTGCTTGCGATTTTCTATTGAAGTGCGTATTCCTACAAATCTTTTCATTTATTTATAAAATAGACCTATTAAAATATTGAAACATCAGGGAAGATCATGAGGTGACTCCCTAAACCTCTTTTTTAAATTGGTATCTGTTTTCCGTTCGATCTTTTGTTTGCGTCCGTTGTATCTTCTCATTTATTTATTAATAGGGTAGCGAAACGGGATCCTAAAAGCCTTTGTAACATATAATGAGGACCAGCAACTCGGTTTTCACAAAGCATCCATAGAAAAAGTTTAAGTAGGACATTACCAGATAGACAAAATTGGGAACAGATTGATTTTAAGGATAATTAATTATTTCCGAGCGATATCAGTTTGGGACGACACAAACGAAAGATAGGGACTAATCAGGGATACTACTCAATCAAAAAATATAGGAGTTAATTAATTTAAATGATGTGTTTTAAAAGCTTATTTTGTTTTATATTGGTATGTTACATTCACCGGTTGAAAAGTCCATATTCATGCCAATATTGGTTGATACTAGGCTAATTGAAAAGTTCACGGAGCGGAAATGATAAAACAAGTTTATAGTTGAAAAAATTACTTTATTCTTCCGTATACTCTCCCTATAACCTTTTTAGTCGTGATCAATTTGGAGCTGAAAAATCAAGCTCAGTCCACTCTGCGGTTTGTTGTCGCAGTTCAGGATCATAGTGGTAAACCTAAGTGTCATTCATAGTTGCAAAACGACGTTTAAAATGTATTTTATTTTTTTCGAAAAATCCAAATGTTGATTAGAAAATTTTGCTCGAAGTCGTTTTTGATCAGAATTTAACAAATGCGGCACCCATCTTGCACAAATCATTCTCAAGCCTAATTCAATAATACGAATTATAACTTATAATTATTTTAATTGGTAATTAAATTAAATATTAATAATTAGGGATGAAATAACTAAAAATACCACAGAAAGTCACTGACTTAATAAGAGTGTGTTTAAAGATACCAAAGCCAATTTAACGATTCAAAACCAACCAAGAAGAATTCGTTATTTCGATATGATTAAGACAAGGTAATCTACTATCGACTACTATCTTCAATATCACGCTGGAAACTATAATGAAAATAGAAATAACTACTAAAGGGCTTATATTTACTAGACGGTACACAATTCTTGGCGTATGGAGACAGTATTGAGAGAAAAATAGCAGAATTAGAATAGATATTTCGACAGTACGAAGAGTCACGAATGGGTGTAAGGATAAACTCAACCAAAACTAGATACATGAGTTCAACAAAACAAGGAAAGGAACAACGTTTTAGAAAAGGTTAATAGTTTTAAACATCTAGGCTAAGTAATTACAGCTAACAATGAAATGTTAGGGGACACTCTGCAAGAATAAAGGCTAGAAACAAAGGTTTTTTCACTCTATAGAACATCTTAAAATCCAAATCAATATCAAATAATACAAACATAAAGATATATTCGACAATAATTAGATCAGTAGTACATTCTGTCAAAAATGTACCAGGAATTGATCATTTGTGAAGCCTGCTTAAAGAGATTGTCAAAATTATTTTTATCACTAAGCTGGCACAACTGTCCTCTATACTGACCCGGAGTTTAAACATCATGTGTCATTTAGTTTGTTTACAGTGGATAATTTTTCATCCATTTTAACATTTCAATCCATTTTTACAATGGATAAAAACATCGAACGAACAATTTGTCTTAAATTTTACATGGAATTTCGAATGCCGAGTCCCTGAAAATGTTGCAGAAGGCTTACAGTGAATCGACTTTATCAAAGACGTGCACATGAGGGATACAGTGCATTCAAAAGCGGTCGAGATGTGGTTAAAGATTTGCCTCGTTCTGGTCGGCCGTCAACGTCCTCAACTGAAGTTAACAACCCTAAAGTGAAGGAAATGGCGATGAGAGAGCTAGCCGCTGATCTTTCTGTGTATCACAAATCAATTCGTACCACTTTAAGCGATTGTTTGGGTCTGAAACACATTGCCGTGAAACAATTTTTCTATTGGAACCTTTGGTGTGAAACACTAAACTTGAAGAGATTTACCACTAAACACCAAAACACTTTTTTGAACTGCTCGATGCACGTTTCGCTAACCATGTTAGCATCATCAGGAGATGATTTAATCTAATTCTAAAACTAAACTATGTTCTATTTATATGAAAACCATACCTAACGAAGCGTGTAAAAATCATGAACCGTGAAGTGTACTAAGCCTTACATTAATAATTGAAAAAGTTGACTGAAAGGAATCGGTCCTTTATCTCGGTTCATGATTTTCTTACATTTTTCTATTTGAATGCTTTCATATGCATCCAGAGCCCTATTATTATTAACACTTTTAATTAGTCTTAAATTACTAATATCTATACTGTGGTCATGTTCGTTTGCATGTTGGGCAACACAAGATTTTTCATTTCTCCTATATCTAATCTGGGCAATATGTTCTTTATATCCTGTCAATATGGATCCTTTTGTTTGACCAATATACCGTCGATCACAGTCTCGACAACTAATTTCGTAAATCCCACACTTTTCCTGTTTCTCTACTTTATCCTTTGGATTGCCCAGAACTTCTCTTAATTTATTATATGGTTTGTACACAACCTTAATGTCCACTTTATTCAAAATTTTCTCTAGTCCTCTTGTCAATTGGGCATCAAATGGTATTACCATGAATTTCTTTGTGTTCTGATCCTTTTGAAAAGTCGAAGATTCTTTCAATAATTTTCTGAACTTACGTTTTCCCATTAGTTTATCTGCAATGTTCTTATTATAACCATTCACTTCAGATTCTTCCCTAATTAATTTAATCTTTATAATTAATCCCTTATCTTTATTTAAAGGAAAATTAATTAATCTATTTACCATAAAATTTAAACTAGCCATCTTATTTTGGAAGCTATGATTTGAATCGTTAGGAATGTATCTCGAAATGGTGGTGGTTTTTCTGAAAATGTCAAAATCTAACCTATTTTTATTATTTCTACTGACTAACACATCCAGAAATGGTAAACTATCGTTGTTTTCGAGTTCATGCGTGAATATTAGTTTTTGGGATTTATTATTTAAGTTCTTAATAAAATCATCTAAATTTTCATTTTTCGAATCGAAAATGGCAAAAATGTCATCCACATATCTTAACCATACCTTCGGAAAGTAACTGAATTCAGCTTTTGCCTCGGTTTCAAATTTACTCATAAATAAGTTGGCTAAGAACGGTGACAGAGGATTGCCCATTGCCGTTCCTTTTTGTTGTTCATAAAATCTGTTATTAAGCTGAAAACAATTTTGCTTCATACATAATCTTGTTAAGGAGATGTACTCAGAAACAATCTTGTTATTAAAACCGTTTAACTCGAGTAACTCCCTCAGGTATTTCAAGATATGTGGAATCGGGACACTTGGAAACAACGATGAAACGTCAAAGGAAACCAAAACCTCACCTTCCTGTAGATGTGTATTTTTGACTTTTACTATGAATTTGGTTAAATTTATCACAGAAGAGGAAGGTAGTTGGCTTGGTAGGTTTTCAAATTCCTTTGTTAACCACTTTGCCAAGTTGTATGTTGGAGAATCAATGGCTGATAAAATTGGTCTCATTGATTTTCCTGGTTTATGAATTTTTGGTAGAGCATACAATCTTGGCACTTTTGGATTAGAAACATGTAATTTGCTTTTTATGATGATGCTAACATGGTTTGCGAATGTTAGCATGATGATGCTAACATGGTTAGCGAAATGTGCGTCGAGCAGTTCAAAAAAGGTTTTGGTGTTTAGTGGTAAATCTCTTCAAGTTTAATGCTAGAACGAGTCAATTTCAACCCCACATTCATAAAATGCATTGTAATTATTGATGAGACATGGGTGTACGAGTTTGACAAGCAAACTAGTCAACAAGCCGGAATGGCGCCTTTCAACTGAGCCAAAACCGAAAACAACACGTCAAAGTCGATCAAAAGTTAAAGTGATGTTGAGTGTTTTCTTTGATTACCGCGGTGTTGTGCACTCGGAATTCTTGCCTTGAATTCCGGAATTCTTGCCGGAATTCTTGAAGTGCAGACGGTCAATAAAAAATATTATCTGAGTGTTATGCGGCGTTTGAGAGAGCAAATTCGTCGAAAAAAGCCAGATTTGTGGAAAGAAATCTCTTGGGTTTTGCATCACGACAACGCGCCATCTCACGAGAATATCATTGTGTACGAATTTCTGGCCCAAAACTCAACAAACAATATCGAACAACCACCGTATTCATCTGATATGGCTCCGGCCGACTTCTTTCTCTTTCCAAAACTTAAATTACTACTTCGAGGCACCCGTTTTCAGTCGATAGAAGACATAAAAGTGAATTCGCGGCGAGAACAAAAGTCGATTCCGCAAAATGCGTTTAAAAAATGTTTTGATAATTGGATTATTCGTTGGCATAAGTGTATTATTTCGGAAGGGGCCTACTTTGAAGGCGATATAATAAATTTGGGTAAATAATAAATATGTGACAACATGAGTCATGCCCTTATTGTCCAATTCCCGGCGCGGTTTTGACAGAATGTATTATATACGTCAGAAACGTGGACTCTAATAAAGGCGAACTATCATTAGGTTTCTGGGAAAGAAAAACACTGAGAAACATATTTGGCATATCAAATCGGAAGGAGGTTGGAGAATTAAAATAAACGAAGAACTGTCAATAATCTTTAATAAATACTTTAGGTATAATGAAAGAAATTTGGAGTAAATGACTAGTTGGTTGGGGATACATTGAGAGAATGGACATTAAAATACTGGCCAAGAAAATATTGGGAAGGAGGACAGAGGGGAAAATCGAGAAAAAAATGGCGCAATAGAGGGGGGAGGGATCTGCAAAAGATGGAAATAACACAAAGATAAGGCGAGAGAATATAAGGAATAAGCAAGACCACTTTACGAACGTCCACTCTTTTGTTAAAATTTGACATTGATATTTTGGATGACATTTTGGCATAATCGCGACTCTATCCAATGACCAATGACTCGAATGATTTAATCCTTTAGTTCAGGACTCGATTGTGGTTTGTTCTTATAGACCTGGCTTTTCACGTATCCCAAAAGAAAATAGTCCAACGGTGTCAAATCACATTATCTTCCTGGCTAGTTAACATAACCGTTTCTTGCAATAACTCGTCCAGAAAATTTATCTTTCAATAAATCAATCGTTTCATTAGCAGAGTGAAGTGTAGCGCCATCCTGTTTGAACCATATATCCTTCAGATCAATATTATTCAACTCAGTCCACAGACTTCCAGTTATCATCTCACGCTATCGAACGCCGTTCACAGTTACAGCTCACCAGCAGCATTCTGAAAGAAATATGGCCTAATTAAACCTCCTAACCATAATGCACACCAAACAGTGACTCTTTAGGATGCAAAGGTTTCTCATGAATCAAGAGTGGATTTTCCTCACCAATTTCAAAATGTGCTTCATCTGAAAATATGATTTTTTTGAGAAGGATCATCTGTTCATCAAATCGGAAGGAGGTTTGAGAATTAGAATAAACGAATAACTGCCAACAATATTTAATAGTACAGGTATAATAAAAGAAATCTTGATTAAATGACCAAGTTGGCGGGGAATACATCGAAGGGATGGACAGTGAAATACCGGCCTAGAAAATATTGGGAAGCAGGACAGACGAATTAAGACTGAGGGAAAAGATCAAGGGAAAGATGACGTAAACGAGTGGGGAGGAATCTGCAAGAAATGGGAATAACACAAAGGGAAGGCAAGAGAATATAAGGAATAGGCAAGGATAATGTAACAAGCAAAAAATAAGGATACAAAAGGAGGTACGTCTCTATTACTAGATTATAAAAGTTATAGATATGGATGGTCACTGCTCGTTGTAACAAACAAAGATCTGGACACCTCTAGGAGGGGACAAGGCCCCTGATGGGCTTTTAAGCCACATATAATTATGCCGTTATGTGAATTATATTTTCTACCTCATCTTACAAAAGGTTAATTTGAGACGTAGTACCAGCTAATTAAAATTTACTTGTGCAATATATGCATGATATATATGTAATTAAATGATAACCGATTTGTAACACATGCCTAATTTAAATACTTGCTCACACTAATAATAATATATTTTACCTTCAAAAACAAAGTAATTTTTAAGGAATTTAATAATTTTTCAATTGTTTTTTCTTTTAAGTATAAAAAAAACCTTATCTCAAAAATGATTCTACTTAAATTAAAAAATATTGAAAGTCGTCCACGATAAACGCCCATCCATGCTACTCGTGTTCGCGTAACTCGCTATGCTCGTATGTGGATAATTATAACGTCACGAAACAAACACCACTAACAAGCAGCAAAACATTAAATTTTTGTTGCAAAAATAATAGCCAATGTATTAAAATACGACTACAGCCTATAAATACAGCGCGTAAATATTCGAATCCTTACGCGTTTAAGCTTGGAATGCAATTGATGCAGAGTAAGCAACTATTGAATGAGCTGAATAGAAAGTCAGACGACTCTACCGAAGAGAACAAACCTAACGCGTACAAGCACGAGTAGTGTAGATTGCTCTTAAGGTGCATGGTACTAAGGCGATGCGATAGCTGCAACGGTGCGAACTCAGTTTCCGCTTCCGGTGAGGCTGTTTGTAAAGGGTCTTTCAAATTGAGCTGTTAAAAACCCACACTATTAAATATTGAGAATCAATGCAAAATTTTGACAGTAACTAAATTTGCAGAGTGTTTTGATGTATTTGATTTAATCATGGTCTACCTACTTTAAGAAAAGTGTAACATTTACAAAACGCAATTTAAAAGAGTACTATGAACAATTTCAACGAAGTTACCTAGAAAATGGGAACTCGCAGCAGGACATTGGACATTTGCAAGGTAGATCTTTTTTACTTAGAAAATGTGGACAAAATACTATTTTCATAAAGAATGCGAATACACTAAGACGCAAAAAAGTTGTGACCTTTCAAACGTAACAAAGTATCGCAGACAACGCCCTCTACAATCTACATAAAAATATTCGATATATTAAAATTTATTATCCTAAAAAACCCCCACTACCAAATTTTGGTCAAGAAAGATACTTTTTAAGAAATTTATTGGCAAAAATTGAAAATGAAATTATAACTTTAACTCCCTGTATCTTGGTTACTATTAACTTTTAGACTAATGTAAGTTGGGTTAAATTGCAATCTTTTAACCCAAAAATCTGCATTTTTGCTGTGTACCATTAATTAGCGGACAACTTGTAGATTAGTTTTTGTTGTGATAAATATAAAAAGATCACTGGGTGGTAATGGGTTAAGAAATTTTAAATTATATTTTAAAACTTTGCAGGGTAGGGTAAGACCTCTGTAATTAGGCATTAAAGTTCAAAAGTTAATCAAGAACATTTTCATAATTTTCTATGCTTATTAGCATTTTAATTTTTACGGCATACACTTACGGATCATCCTATATCTACGCCAATAAGTTTTGAAGAAAAATAGAGGTTATATTAGTAAAATAACTGCACAAACTATGTTAAAACTCTTTTCATAAAAATATATATTATAAAGTTATAACATGTTATCTATTTTTCACCAGTTTTATCAAATGCGGTATTTTCAACGCCTAAGTTTCTCTCCGGTTCTTCTATATCTTTCTTTCTATCATCTTCGCTATAATTCCAATTTTGAATGTCCCCTTTACCGAAAACTATAAAGAATATTCCACAAGCTACGTACACCAGAGCTCCAATATAAAAGATCTTATGCCATTCGTGTAGGCCATTCTGTAACAAGAATATATTATTTGAAATTTTTATCAGTATTTTCTATAGCTTCTACTAACATGTTCTGAAGTAAGATAGCCCACAATCATGGGACTAATGAATCCTGTAGTGCTGCCAATGCAGTTGGCGATTCCGTACAGACTTCCGGCAAAATTTGGTGCCAAATCTTGTGCATTGGCCAAATTTGTAAGTGTACTGGCCCCATTCGATGCCAGAGAAAAGGTCAGAATTAGCACAGCCCAGTTAATGTGACAACCCGCAAATGTTTGGAATATTAAAAGTATTCCAGGTAGTAAATGAGCTGTAACAATAAGAATTATAATAATTAAAACATTTGGTATTTGTTTCACAATATATTCAAAATAATTGACGGTCTCAACTTTTTCTTGATGACAATCACTTATTCGGAACATCTGCTAATTAATGACCATAAGTTCGATGATAATTTTTGAATACTACATGTAGAAAATTAAAATAAAAAACTGTTGTTGGAATCGTTAGAAATTAATAAATTAAAAGGTTCAAATATAATGTTAAATAATCAAATAGAAACAAACAATTCACCGTTATTAAACTTAAATAATAACGTAATTTAACACATTTTTCCATCTGTATAATAGAGTGAGCTATGATCGAGCCGGACGCAATAAAATTATATTACTATATAAGTAGTTTCAGTGTCATAAAACTAGGTCAAATTAGGTAGAAGTACTGAAGCCACTGTGTTGGCGAAATATGTCAGAATAATATAATTCAGTGAAAATCCTATAAAACTGTAGTTCACGGGCGTAGCCAGGATTTAGTTTTGGGGGTGGGGTGGGGGGGGGTTTAGTTTGAAGTAAATAAAACAACAAAAATATACTACTCGACAAGAGATGGCGTTACTGTGCGTAACGTGCACTAGTTCGGATATATATTCAATTTAAATGTAATAATTTAACTCTCTTCACTCCTCGTATTTTTTCGGTATAATATTAGGTAATATTTGGCCCCCCCCTTGGCTACGCCCGTGCTGTAGTTTTATTTTAAGATGATTTATATTCAAAATATTCTCTGGTATGTTTCGGCTTCGCGACCTTTCTCAAAGAGAGTTATGTATAAACTAAACTAAAGTTTTAAAGTTCTGTTTAATGGAAGTAGTTTTTTCTTCTTAGACTGTCTCCTTAAATGTATGACACTCAATAATTAGAGTATTTCCACCAACAAACGAACAGATTATCAATGGAAAGCCCTCTTCTGGTAGAAATTTACTTGGCTAATTTAAAATGTGTCGGCTAATTAAAAATTTGTGTAATTATACAGGGTTATCCATTTCGTGGTTCGGAAAATACAGTTCTGTATTTTGACAACTGTCAAACTTAAATGTCATCCGAAGTGTTATTTGTTTTGCTTAAGGTTTGCCATGTTACAATATGGATCGTTTAACCACCGAACAACGGGTTAGAATTGTTAAAAGTTTTTACAAACATGGCGATTCTGTCGAAGCCACGTTTCGCACCTTATAAGCAGAATGTGATCGCCATTGGACTTTTTTTGTGGCTACACGGAAATCGTGTTTAGGCAGACAATCCTCAAAGTATTGAGCAGTTGAAAACTAACTGCTAGTAGAAAGAGATGGATAATTAATTAAATTTCTTAGATTTAAAAATAATAAGAACCGAATAAATAAGAATTCGAAATATTTAGAAAGCCCACGTATACCCATACAACTATTCACGCAAGTTCAAATCACTCATGGAATGTAAAAATGTCCACCTTTCATAGTATGACCCACAGATTTCTAACGATTCCTTTTAAAATAGACAGCTATATTATATTATTATATCAAAAATATTAACATATACAACTATATATTATATTACAACATAAATCTATTTGTTATTGTTGGTGGGCATGAATCCACCCACAAGTTGTGGGTTGTATCCTTCTTCATCTACAACAGTTTGAAGTCTTCTAGGTCTCTCTCTGGGCAGATGGTATCGAAGGCGTCATGGTTTTTTTTTTTCAACTGTTAGTCGATGTCGCTCAGATCTTGTGTTCTAGTAGTAAGTATTTAAGCTTCTTTTTAAAATTTTTTAGGTTTAATTTTATTATGCCTTTCGGTATCTTGTTGAATTTTGCTACGGTTTCAGTTGTGAGTTTTTGTGTGAGTCTTACTTGTGTATTTTTATGAACTCTAATGTCTGATTTTCTTCTGGTTTCGTATGTATGTATTTGTTTGTTTGTCGTGAATGTGATAGTTGTCTTTATTAATTTATTTTGAATTTTGTATAGCAGCAGTATATTGTGATATTGTATTAGTTGTCTGATGGTTAGTTCTTTTGTTTTGTTGTATAGTTCTTCGGTTGGCGTTAGTCTGTTGAGATTATATAATATTTTCAATGTCTTATTTTGTTGTCTTTGTAGTATGTTTAAGTTTTTTTCTGTAGTATTGCTCCATGTATTAATCATATAAGCATTTCTAGATGAGAATAGTACATGGTACAGTGGTTTCTTCATTTTTGTTGGTATGATGTGCTTCATTTTTAAGAGCAAAGTAATTGTTTTGGCATTTTCTTTTTTTATTTTATTTATATGCTTATCCCATTTTAAGGTAGTGTGTATTTTAATTCCTAGGTAGTTCATTTCGGAAATTTCCTTTAATTTTTGGTTTCTTATCGTTATGTTTAGGTCTCTTGCTTGTTTCTTCTTGTTAAATATTATGTATTCTGTTTTTGTTTCGTTTATCCTGGGTGAGTTGTTAAAACACCATAGTTCGTACTTTTTCATATCGTTATATATATTATGTTGTAATCTGTTGTAATCATTGTCAGAATACAACATGCATAAGTCATCAGCGTAAGCATACATTTTTCCGGTGAAGTTTTCTTCGAATAAATCGTTTGGATAGAGTATATATAGCAATGGTGGCAGGTTACCTCCTTGCGGCAAGCCGTACGCAGCTGTATTAGTGTTGCTTTCTGTCTCTCCTACTTTAGTCTTTTGGGGTTTGTTCATCAAGTAGCTTTCAATTATTCTTATGTAATTATCAAATCCATATGCAATGAGTTTTTCTAGTAATTTTTCTTTATAGATTGTGTCGAATGCGTTTTTCATGTCGAAAGATATTACTACGATCGTGTGTTTCTTTTCTATGCATTTTTTAATATTTTCTATCAAATCATAAACAGCTGAAGTCGTGCTCGATTTCTTTTGGAAGGCATATTGTGCTATATTTATGATATTGTTTTGTGATATATGCTCTATCATTCTGTTGTGTAAGATTTTTTCTGTTATTTTATTCAGTGCTGATACTAAAGTAATTGGTCTGTAATTTTGTGTTTCATTTTTCATATAAAATCACTTATTCATATAATAGAACTTAATATAGTCAAAAATATCGCAAAGAATAATAGATATCAGCTCAACACTATAGATAAAATGACAAAAAAACAAGATTAAGAAAAACAAATATTTTTCTGCCACAACAAGAAAGAGGAAAATTTTGGGCAATATATATATATATATATATATATATATATATATATATATATATATATATATATATATATATATATATATATATATATATATATATATATTAGAATTACTAGGTTCTCGGGTAGAACCGCCTTTTAGATTCATAAAATCTCGACGTTTCGGCTTCCCGTTTGAAACCATTTTCAAGAGAATCTAGTTGATTTACTCCGAGGCCTCACTTTGCCTACTCCCCAGAGTTCACAACTAGAAAAGAACGTGGACCATTGTATTAATAGGTGAGGTTGTAAGTGGGCGCTCGGTTGAAGGGTGTGGGTGAGACGGGAGGTGGACGTTTGACTGGAAGGGTTTCGGATGGGCAATTTCGAAATAAGCGGTTTCCATGTATTTGGGACTCTAAGACCGTCGTCCCTCTTCTTTAAGCAGTCTGGACGTTTTTCGATCTCAATTGCTTCACGAATTATGCGGGGTTTGTAGGAATATATAGGTGCGATTACTTTGGCCTTGTCGAAATCTATTTTGTGACCCGTTTGAAGATGATGTTCTGCTAAAGTCGAGGAGAGATCAGATTTTCGGACGACGAGGGAATGCTCGTATATGCGATTTTGGATACGTCTATTAGTTTGACCGATATATGATTGGGAGCAGCCAGAACAAGGAATCTCATAGACACCATGTGACTCTTGTGGAATATTATCCTTCACTGGTCTGAGGAAACTGGATATATTTTTTTCTGCTGTAAATATCGTTTCGATATTACAGGATCTGAATACGTGGCAAATGTTATCAGTAACTCCCTTGATGTAAGGCAGAAGATCTTTGGGATTTTGGGACAATTCTCTAGTAGATTGGTTGGTATGACCAGTTGCCTGAACTTTATTAATATACCTTTTTATTTGACGCATGTCATAGCCGTTCTGAATTAGTGCCGTTTCTAATGAATTAAGTTCTGTTTGCCTATGTTCCCTATCCAACAATCTTAGTGATCTCGTGACTAAAGTTTTGACTACCGAATTTAATTGGGATGGATGATGATGTGAGTTCGCATTTAGATAACGGTTTGTGTGGGTGGGTTTACGATAGACAGAATAGGAGAAGCTTTGGTCTGACCTTTTTGATATTAGAACGTCAAGAAAAGGGAGAGCAGAATTGTTTTCAGATCTCTCAATCTATCAGATCAATCAGATCTCTCAATGATAGGCTGGCTAAAAGAACATACCCAATTTTACATGATCATAGAAAGAATCGAACAAATTATAGACTACAACCATTTTTGATATAGTTGTAATAAAAGCCTCTAATCTCGAATAGATTTACTACTAAACGAGCTTTTCACTAACCACTTTGACGAGCTTTTCACTAACCATGTTCGCATCATTATGAAGTGATTTAATTAGATTAAAGATGGTTGGTGCGTTCAGAAATTTAGTTTAATATTTCTTGTTATGTTATGATTCTGGTCGAGTTTTAATTTATATTGCTTGTTAACATTACATTGCTTACATAAAATAATGAAACTTTTCCTAATTCCCGTTTTCGTCATCAGTTTCTTCCTTAAAATTAAATCCCCTATGCTGCCAAAGGCAAATCCTGATATCATTCTGGCTAAGTACGGCAGAGCAGCCATGAAACCGGTGTGTCCTATGTTGAAACCCAATACGGTCGACATAAAGTTCGGTCCTGCCGTCATCAGAAAGAATAGACCCCAGAGATTACCAAACTGGGCTACTATAAGTGCCCAGGCAGGAAGCGATAGAGCAATTGATTTGTAAGGTGGTATTCTCTGGAAATTGCATTGATCATTTATATTTTAAAAGTGGAGTCAAATAATGGTGTCTTACAGATTTATTTGATATAGTTCCTGCTAAGGAAGAGTCAATGTATTCCTTTTCTTCGTCCGATATCCAAGGATGCTGTGTCGGTGAATCGCGTACAAGGAATATCCATAGGAACGTCCATATGAAAGAAATGATCACCGTAATGTAAAATGCCCATTCCCATCCATAGTTTCCAATAATACTACCTGAAAACATAAAAAGCAATGATTAATAATAAAACTAATAAATGAAAATTGACTAAGTGAAAAGTCCGATTCTTTACCCATAAATGACAGTAAGATCGCAAAGATGACTGCATTTCTGAAAAGCAGCTTTATTTCTAATCACACTTCATATATTTCAAGCCGAAATGATAATTACTTTTGTTTTGATGGTCTTCGAAAATAGAAAATTTCTAAGTTTTTGCGAACATACAGAAAAATAATGTCTGAATGATTGTGGCGTGTTCATATATTTTTTTTTTCCTTTATTTGGGTTTTTCGCCACTATCTAAAACTCAAAAAATATCAAAAATACCTGTTCTTATTTAAAGAAAGAATCACTAGGTAAAAACAAAAAACCAAACGTAGACAAAGTTCTCAGTGATTCTTTTTTGAAATAAATTTGCCTAACGAAGAAAATTTTAAAGATATAAAAATGTTATAAAAAATTTTACAAACTTTTAACTTTAACGTTTCGAAGGATGCTGTCCCCCCGTTTTCAAAACTAAACTAAAAATTAAATTATATTAATTTGTAATATATAAACTAACGAGTGAAGGAATATATTTTTTGTATATGTCAACTATACTTACATTGACAACAATTACAAAATTACAAAAATTACAAATTACAAAATTACAAAATTAAAAAATTTAAAAAAATTACAAAATTACAAAATTTCTATGGTCTACCAAAAATACACAGAACTAATATACCACTTCGCCCTATAGTTAGTAGTATAGATTCCCCATGTTATAAGCTAGCAAAATTTTTATTAAACATTTTAAATCTACTTTCGGGTAGAACAAATTCATATATTAAAAATACTTCAGATTTTTTAGATAAAATTACATTAAAATTACAAACCAACAAACCAAAGCCAACCAAAAACAAAACCAACAAAACAAAGTTTATTTACTAATGTACCAGTTGATAAATCACTTTTAATAGTATGAAAGAGATTAGATCATGACACAACATTAAAAGACCCGCACTAAACTAAACATAAATACAATTTTGGAATTACTAACTCTGTGCTTAAAAACCACATATTTTCAATTAAAAAATTGTTGTCAATGTAAGTATCGTTGACATACAAAAAATATATTTACTTTCACTCGTTAGTTTATATATTACAAATTAATATAATTTATTTTTTAGTTTAGTTTTGAAAACGGGGGGAGAGTACCCTCCGAAACGTTAACGTCTAAAAGTTTGTACATTTTTTTATAACATTTTTTTATCTTTAAAATTTTTGTTCGTTAGGGAAATTTATTACAAAAAAGAATCACTGAGAACTTTGTCTCCGTTTGATTTTTTGTTTTTACCCAGTAATTCTTTCTTTAAATAAGAACAGGTATTTTTGAAATTTTTTGAGTTTTAGATAGTGGCAAAAAACCCAAATAAGGAAACAAAAAACATACAGAAAAGCTAATTTCGTTGTGACGTTTTACCATTACCTAAACGGAAGAGAAGTTAAAAAAGCATCATAGTGGCTCTGTTCTTTTACATTTCATGGTTCATAAGTCGTGTACTGGGTTTCGATGTATGACAATGCACAAATTCATTCATCCTTCGTTACAACAGTGAAATTGGTCAAAATTGGACTATGTATTGATGCCGCATTTATTTTATACTACAGAATTGCTGCCCCTGACATGTAACTCTTTCCCAAGATGAAGAAATTCTAAGAAAATAAATTTCACATCAAATGAATTCAAAAAGTCGAACATATATCAATATATATATATATATATATATATATATATATATATATATATATATATATATATATATATATATATATATATAATTATATATATATATATATCATATATATATATATATATATATATATATATATATATATATATATATATATAATATATATATATATATATATATATATATATATATATATATAATATATATATATATATATATATATATATATATATATAATATATATCAATATATATATATATATATATATATATATATATATATATATATATATATATATATATATATATTTATATATATATATATATATATATATATTATATATATATATATATATATGCCAGTTGTGTCGGTAATTATTTTCCGGTTTTTGTAACAGATTTCACTAGCTGTAAGTACGCAATGTTGTGATTTGATACATATATCATTTTATTCTACTGACATTAACCTCAAAATTACACAAGTTACGTTCCGCCAAAATTACAGCGTTATAGATTTATAATTTTTTGAAAATGTCGAGTTTTGTGCCTAAAAACGTGCATTTGCGGCACACATTACTTTTCTTCTTGCATCAAAAGAGAAAAAACTGCTGAAAGTCATTGTTTGCGGGTAGAGACTTACGGTGACCATCCAACCATAAGAACATGTGAAACGGGGTTGCGACAATTCAAATGTGGTGATTTCAACGTTCCAAGACAAATAACGTCCTGGTAGGCCGAAAACGTTTGAAGATGCGGGATTGCAGGAGTTATTGGATGAAGACCCAACACAAACTCAAACAATTGGCAGAAAAGTTGAATGTGAGCCGAGTCGTAAATTATGAACGATTACAAGCGATGGGAAAGATCCAAAAGATAGGAAGATGGGTGCCACATTAATTAAATGACAGGCAATTAGAAAATCGAAAAATCGTCAGTGAAATGCTGCTTCAAAGGTATGAAAGGAAATCATTTCTACATCGAATCGTAACGGGTGATAAAAAATGGATTTATTTCGAAAATACCAAGCGAAAAAATCATGGTTATCACCTGGCGAAGACGGCCCATCGATTACAAGGCCAAATCACTTTGGTTGCAAGGCCAAATCACTTTGGTTGCAAGACCATGCTCTGTGTCTGGTGGGACCAGGTTGGTGTCGTATATTATGAACTGTTGAAACTTGAAGAAACAGTTAATACTGATCGCTACCGACAACAAATTATTAATTTGAACTGTACATTGTTCGAAAAACGTCCACAATATGCTCAAAGACATGATAAGGTGATTTTGCAGCAGCAAAACCAGTCAAAGTGTTGAAATCAATTGGGATGGGAAGTTTTATCGCACCCGCCGTACTCTTCAGACCTGGCTTCATCCAACTACCACCTTTTCGCATCGATGGGGTATGCCCTTGCAGAGCTGCACTTCGCTGATTTCGAAGAAGTTAAAAAATGGCTCGATGAATGGTTTAGCTCAAAGGAGAAACTGTACTTTTGAAATGGCATCCATAAATTGCCTGAGAGATGGGCAAAATATATAGAATCAAATGGTCAATACTTTGAATAAATACATTTTAACTATCCATTCTAAATGACGTGTTTTCTTTTGCGAAAAAAACTGGAAAGGAATTACCGACACACCTGTATATATATATATATATATATATATATATATATATATATATATATATATATATATATATATATATATGTATATATATGTATATCTTCTGCATCTACTGAATCTTTATTCATTTGCTTTTTAATGAACATTCATAGAAACCCAAAAATCTTTTATCAAAACAGATGTCTTAACGTTTTTCAAAAAAGTACCTTCGGTACGATTAAGGCACCTGGTCAATGGGTGGCACAATAAGACTTCAGTGAAGATATTAAAAAATATATAGAAAAAAACTTTGATTTGGAGGATATTTGGTTCCAATAGGATGGCGGTACACCGCATTCTACTAAAGAAACAATTGATTTATTAAGAGAAAAATTTCAAGGACAAGTTATTGCAAGGAACCATTGGATATTATCTTTGAGGTTACGTGAAAAGTCAGGTCTATAACAACAAACCATGATCGATTTCTGAATTAAAGGGTGAAATTATTCGAGTCATTTGTGAAATACACGGTTATGCCAAAATCTCATCCAAAATTTTGGCGAAAGAGTGAACATTGGTGGTCATTGTTTTTGACAAATATTGTCTCTCATGTTTAAATGTCATATAATATGCTTCAATTATCAATAGACAACGCAAATTATGGGTTTTATTGAAAAATTTTAAAAAACCACTCGATTTGAAAGACCCTTTAGAGAGTCTGGTGACTTTTTTAGGTGGTAGGTCCACCAACATCTAATGCGTCTCCGGTACGAATTTCACCTCTTTAGAATTCTTGGTGGCCCATAGCAATTATTTTCGTAAATTAAGTTTTTCTAGGGTGTTCTGTAAATGAGTAACAATTTCAAGCGGTCCGTTCTTATAGAAACAAAAATCACACAATATTTAATTTCATAAATCGCATTTTGCGATGAGTTACTGTATAAACTTATAGACTATCTGATATTTATAAGTTAAACATTACCTGTAAAAAACTTACAAAAAATTAATTATAATCAAAACTCACCTAACAAAGGCCAAGTCACTACAGTCCCTAATGATCCCCCTAAAGTGGCGCTAATAAACTTTCCTTTTTCGGAAGGCGGTGCCATTTCGAGATCAGACAATGTATGGCTGGATAAGCCACTGCCTGAAAAATTTAAATATTACATTTAAAAAAAAAAACGCTCAAAACCTGAACATACGCTGTTTTACATTTATGAAATATCGGGTTGGAAAAGGGGTTACCGTCCTCACTCTACCCACGTGTAACAAAATCAAAGCCATGCCTAAGCAGCACGGCTTTTTGTTTAACATTTAAGGGTGTATTGACCTAGGGGCTGACGTGGGGTAATTTGTGGCCCTTTGGGGCAAAAACAAGGGAGGTGGTAATATATATCAAACGGTGTTTTGGCTAGAACGGTAAGAACTGCTCCAAGCAGGAATTTATCGTCGTCAGAAAGTTTGGCGAGGAACATTTTGAACCCACCCATCCGGTTTAATAAAATGTTTCTACGGTGAAAATGTTGTTTACATTTAATTAATTAAAATATATATATATATATATATATATATATATATATATATATATAATATATATATATATATATATATATAGATATAGCTTAGGTTTTCCAATCACTTTAGTTTTTCAATCGATCGTGCGTTAGTTTGAAGAATTGACTGTTGTAGAAGAATTTCTCATTTTAGTTCCAGCAGTGCTTTCTTCACAGATCTTTTAACATATGGTCGCATATTGTCATGTAGGAATCTTCCCCATGATATGTAAATATTTAGAAATATTACTCGGAGTAAATTTTAATATTTTCGACAATCTTCAAGTGTTGTGAACACTTGACATTTGTATTTATACATTTTCATTTTATAGTTTCACTGTACATTTTCATTTTATAGTGTTTGCAGTTCAGCAATTTCATATTTACATACATATATATATATATATATATATATATATATATATATATATATATATATATATATATATATATGTATGTATATATATATATATATATATATATATATATATATATATATATATATATATATATATATATATATATATATATATATATATACACATACACCCATCCGGTTTAATAAAATGTTGTTTACATTTAATTAATTATAATATATATATATATATATATATATATATATATATATATATATATATATATATATATATATATATATATATATATATATATATATATAGATATAGCTTAGGTTTCCAATCACTTTAGTTTTTCAATCGATCGTGCGTTAGTTTGAAGAATTGACTGTTGTAGAAGAACTTCTCATTTTAGTTCCAGCAGTTAGGAACTTCTCATTTTAGTTCCAGCAGTGCTTTTTTCACAGATCTTTTAACATATGGTCGCATATTGTCATGTAGGAATCTTCCCCATGATATGTAAATATTTAGAAATATTACTCGGAGTAAATTTTAATATTTTCGACAATCTTCAAGTGTTGTGAACTACATTTTCATTTTATAGTGTTTGCAGTTCAGCAATTTCATATTTACATATATATATATATATATATATATATATATATATATATATATATATATATATATATATATATATATATATATATGTATATATATATATATATATGTATATATATATATATATATATATATATATATATATATATATATATATATATATATATATATATATATATATATATATAGATATATAACTTGTTATCTTTTTAAAACCTGACATAGGCCAATTCTTTTATTTGAAATTATAGACTAGTATTTCCAAAGGCAAAGTTGTAGGAAATAAATTAACCAAGAAAAATTTACAAATAATGATTTCCGGTCTTGCCAGATTGTCTTAGTAGATACTAAAACATTTTTTTTTAATGGCAACGTATTTCTTTAATATAATTTGTCAAATCTTAAAATTCGAAATAAAAACTGTTATGTCACATTTCTTTATTGGAGTAGCCATTTTAGAACAATTAGCTAAAACGCTAACATACCAATAGTAGGCCTTGAAATTAAACAAAAATTGTGTTGTTTGAGAGGAACCATCATTATTTTGCTGTCATTGTGTTATTTGTGATATTGTTCTTTTTGAATGTGCTAAGATCAGATTAAGTAATCATTAAGGTATGATTAAATCGCTATAAAAATGGATTGCTATAGCGCTTCTAGATTGCTTCTCGAAATTGGATTGCTGGCGCTTCTAGTCCAAAAACCAGTCGCCAAATTCCAATCTTCTATCACAATTATCATCATGCAATTTTTGTAGGCTTCTCTATGAATGATAACTGTTCCTCTGTAAAGTGGCCCACACCTTTGACTGAGAACAACCTACCTCTTGGGCAATTTTGTACGTTGACTTGAGAGGATTTTCCACATTACAAAGAAGAATATTTTCCTCAGTAACAACATGTTTGTGTTTTTTTTGCGGATCCTTGGGTACACACTACAAGTTGTTTTTAGTTTTACTAGGTTATTTCTTAAAAACTCCGGATTTGGTAGAGACTTTTTGGGATGTCTTGAACATGACGAAAATGTCGCCAACATGAAGAAAAATTAATTAATTTTACTCTTTTTGATTAAATAAGTGATTCATCTTAGCAACTGAATGAAAACGCATATTCACAATCAAATACAACAGCTTTCAAATAATACAATGACAGCACAGTAATAATGGTCCTTTTCAAACAACACAATTGTTTAATTTTCAAGGCCTACTATTGCTATGTTAGCTTCTTTTAGTTCCTGCAGACTGCAGATTATTTTAGTTGTTTTTTTTATAATGTGACATAACAATTTTTATTTCCAATTATAAGATTTGTCAAATTATGAAAAAAAATACGATGCTGCCATTTAAAAAATATTGTGTTGCTACTGAAGAAATCTGGCAACACCAGAAACCTAATTTTTCATAGTCAAATTATTTCCTACAACTTTGCATTTGAAAGTACTAGTCTATCACTCAAATAAAAAGGTTAGCCTGTCAGGTTATAAAAAAATTACACTGTATGTATACATACATACAATTACACTGTTTATATATATAGTATTAATATTATTCACGTATGGGCCTTAGTGGATTCCGCGAAGAACAGTTAGAGGTATTTGTTGTTGTTAACCTTCCTTCGCGCCAATACTAATTTCATGCTTTCGCTATGAGCTTTTTTCCTTTCGTCAGACCAAGCTGTTCCAGTCCTCCTACATTTTTCTCTTTGGCCAACCTCCCAAACGTCAACCTTGTGTCTGAAACAGCCTCTATCCTGAATTTCACTTTGTGTAGTATTTGCTGATCTTAGGTCCTCTTTAATTGCAGCAATCCATTTAATTATTTCTACCTTAGATCTACTCCTATTTTCATAAAATTCGACTATTTGTCTAGTTAGCCTACTCGGATTCATCCGTTTTATGTGTCCGTAAAACTTAAGTCTCTTTTTCTCATATAGCTATGTATATCGGTGTATTGTTGAGATTTCTTGGTTTTCTTGAAGTCGGTATGTTGTGCTATTTATTTGTTTGGGGCCTAGGATTTTTCTTATGATTTTTCTTTCCTTCGTTTCAGTCTCCTCGATGTCTCTCTTTCTATTCAAAATGAGTGTTTCTGCCCCATATAGACATTCTGGTTTAATGACTGTGATGTAATATCTCAGTTTTGTGTTTTTAGATATGCATTTTTTGTTGTAAATATTTTGTGTAAGTCTCAATGCAGTTTCCATTTTTTGGCATCTACCCTTATTGGCCGCTTTTTCCAACCCGTTTTCCATGATTATTTCACGTAAATATTTGAATTGAGAGACTCGTCTCATGTTACCATATTTTGCTTTTAGAAATGGTGTTCTTAGTCTGTTGCAGGTCATGTATTGTATCTTTTCAAAGAAAATTTGGAGCCTGTTTCTTTTAAGATTTCAATCTGTTTTTGTGCCATTAATATATCTTGAGGCAAAATTGCTAGATCATCAGCAAACGTCAGACAATCTATTTTAATGTTGGTTCTCCCCTGGCAGTTTAATGGGCTGGCCAATATTCAGGGCCGACTTTTTTTCAAGCCACTCCTGCATTACTTTTTCTAGAACACAATTAAATAAGAGTGGCGAGAGTCCATCCCCTTGTCTCACTCCAGTTTTAATTTCGAAGGGCTCTGAGCTGTCACTCATGAATTTTACTTTTGACCTTGTGTTAGTTAGTGTTGCTTTAATAATTGCCAGCGTTTCCAGATCTAGTCCTTGTTTTTTGAAGATTTTGAAAAAAGATTCGCGGTCAATAGAATCACATACTTTTTTGAAATCCACAAATATACAGACGAGATTTTTATTGTACAGTTTTTGATGTCTTAGGATGAACTTTAGATTCAGAATCTGTTCAGGGCAGGATCTGCCCGGTCGAAAACCTGCTTGATATTCACCAATTTTAGGTTCTAACTGTCCCTGTGCTCTGTCTAGTAGACACTGAGATAGAATCTTGTAACAAACTGGGAGAAGAGATAGCCCTTTGTACTTGTTTACATCCATTCTACCTCCTTTCTTATGTAGTGGATGGACTAGAGCATTTTTCTGATCTTCCGGAATCCGTTCGGTTCGCCACACTTCTTATAAAATTTTGGTTATTTCCTTGATTGCACTTGGACCAGCGGACTTCAAAAGTTCAGCAGTGATTCCATCTTTACCAGAAGCTTTGTTATTTTACCAGAAGCTTTGTTTATATCTATGAGCATTGGTTAGTTGCTTGACCGGGAGGGAGCCCCACCCATTCCTTACATTGGAGAGCACATGTTTCGTCTGTTGGCGGTTAGACTCACCAAGAATAGGGAGTTCTCTCCACAATCAAACAACCCATAATTTCGCCGACTTCTTGTAGGATGGCTTATACCTTGAACACAGTCTAAAGAAGTAAAAAAAACTATATATATATATATATATATATATATATATATATATATATATATATATATATATACAAAACCGACCGCTGGCCTATTTTCATTCCACCATTTCTTGCGAATTGTTGTTCCTTTCCACTCCTAACACCTAGTTTATTAAAAAATCAATATCTCAAAATCAAATATGCACAAAGTAGCAGATGAATCTAAACATTATATGCGTATACTTGTGACACATATAAAATCATAGTTATAACACAATAGGCCAAACAAAATAGAAAAAACAATGAAATAAAAGAATTGTCCTCCATTATTAGTGTCAATAACCGCCAATATGCTCCATAATTTGAGATCCAGAGCTGTTATTATTATCCCATTTATAACACATTTTATGGCAAAAAGGAACACGTGAAATCGAAAAATAACATAATAGAAAAATTAGAATTACATATATTAAAAACTGTTCATCGCTGTTCAGGTAATCAACATATTTGATATACTTAATGTTTGGTAAACTGAAAAGCTACCTTTCAATTTACCCGATAAAATCACAGGGCCGTAACTGTCGACTAAACAATGAATTAGCTGGATTATAATATACTGGCCTAATTGAAAAGTTCGCAGAACGGAAATGATAAAACAAGTTTATAGTTGAAAAAATTACTTTATTCTTCCGTATATTCTTCCTTAAGGTGAATACATTTTTTTCAACGGTTCTCCAATTCTATCTCTGAAGTGATTTTCTGGAAGTCCTTCAAAACACTCATCTCTGGCTGCTATAACTTCTTCACTTGATGAAAAACGCTTGCCACGCAGAAATTGTTTCAGGTTTGGAAACAGATGAAAGCCAGAGGGGGCCAGATCTGGTGAATATGTTGGATGCTTCAACAATTCGTAGTGTAACTCCTTCAATTTGGCCATAGCAAGAACACCTCTGTGAGTCGATGCATTGTCTTGATGAAAAACTTTTTTTTTCATCGCTAAACGAGGTCTTTTGCATCTGAAAAAATTGATGCCATAACCTTTTTGGTCGTGACCACTTTGGTTGCTTCGTAGCTAATCAACCGGGCTCAGCCAACTCTGCGGTTTGTTATCGCAGTTCAGGATCATAGTGGTTTTTGATCAGAATTTAACAAATGTGGCACTCATCTTGCACATAGGTTTTTCAAGTCCAATTCCTTTTTCAAAATATGAAACACCCATTCAGTTGAGATGTCCATGGCCTTAGCAATTCAACTCACACATGTCACTCATTGTCTGTCATCCATAACCATATCATGTATAGAATTAATTATTTGTTCGGTAGTTTCACTTATTAAACGTCCCGAACGAGGATCATCATCCAGGCTTGTACGACCACGTTGAAACTCACTTGCTCACTTACAAACCATTGTTTTTAAAGGAGCAGAATCCCCTAATACATTTTCTGGCAAGCAGCATTTCGCAAGTGGTTTTTTGGTTTTCCTGCTCTCTTTCATTCAGTTCATGTGGAACCCATTTTTCCATCTTCTGGATCTTTCCCATGACTTTCAAATGTATAGTGACGGCTTCTACTGTCATATTTAATTGATCAGCAAGTTTTTGCGTTTGAGCGTCATCCTCATCCAAAAATACCTGCAATGCACTATTTTCAAACTTTTTTAGTGATATTCCACGTTCTTCGATTCTCACCTCAAATTAGCTACTTTTTTAAATCAGTCAAAGCACTGTGATTTACCAAGAGCATACTAATCGTGAGCTTCGACAAGCATATGATGTGATTCTGCAGCAGTTTTCTTCAAATGGTAACAGAAAATCAATGGTATCCGCAAATCGTAGTTTCCGGGCACAAAATTCAACATATCTAACGCTATTACGAATTATGGTGTTGTATGAAACTTGTATTGTTGTGAATTGAAAATTGTCAGATGCCATCAAGGAAATGACGCCAATGACGCGGTTTGGGGGTTCAAGCTCGCTAAAACTTTAGGAATATTTGAAAATGGAGAAAAAAACTTTTATAGACATATTTGAATTGATAAAAAAAAGTTTATGGTGATGATTCCTTATCCAGTATACGTGTGTTCGAGTGGTATAAGCGATTCCAGGATGCTTTGGCAGACGACTCAAAGTCAGGCCGGTCAAAAAACAAAAATCGCGATGAGTTTGTGGAAAAAGTACGTAAAATAATTGCGAGTTCGACTGTTAGATGGGGAGCGGAGGAATTAAATATGACCAAAGAAATGATTCATGAAATTTTGACAAAGGATTTAAACAAACAAAAAGTCTGTGCTCAATTTGTTCTCACAGGATCGCCCCTATTCGCAAATTTTTGGCGAAAAAAAGTCGGTGTGCTTCAATATCCTCCATATTTGCCTGATTTATCTCCATGTGACTATTTCCTATTCCGCAAACTCAAGCCAAGTCTAAGAAGGCGTAATGACATAAAAAAAATCTATGCTTACATTGGTTGAACTTGGCCAGCGGTGTATTGATGCTGAAGGGGTGTATTTTGAATAAAAATAAATAATTTTCGCAAAATAACTAATTGTTTTTTTTTATTTAAAAATTTCCGTTATTTTTCCGACATAGTGTGTATATCTATGTAAAAATGCAAAGAGCATGCTTCTATATTATTCTTTTAAATAATGAAATCAAAAATAATGATCTTTTTACATTTTTATACCCGCTACCAATCATTTTTAACTAGAAACGAATTAAAATTAAGATTTATATTTTTATTCTTATCCTCCTGCACTAATGATGGATTTTAAATGCTAGGTGAGTTAATTAAAAATCTGCGCAAAAGGTTTTACCGTAAGGCCCAGTTTTTTCATTTATATGTACATGCGAAAATATAAGAAAGCGATCTTTTGCCCTAGAAATGGTACAATTCATGTCACCCAGTTGTTATGGTACGAGTTCAGTATTTTGAACGTCATGTTATCGATCGTGCCAATAGAATTTTAATTGGTTCAAACAACCATTTGGAAACGTAAAATGTAATGGTTGTTTCTTGACTCTGGTCATAGAATTATGAAATCCTTTTAGTTGCTTTACATATATATATATATATATATATATATATATATATATATATATATATATATATATATATATATATATATATATTATATATATATATATATATATATATATATATATATATATATATATATATATATATATATATATATGGCAGGGTGACGCAATATCGCCTATTCTTTTCTCGGCTGGCCTTGAAGAAGTATTCCGTAAATTGGATTGGGAGCAGGATGGTGTTAAGATCAATGGTGTAAAATCTTAGATTTGCAGATGATTTCACAAGTCCCAGAGGAGCTGCAAAGACTCATACAAGAACTGCAAAGGGCTGGCGAACCATTTGGCTTGAAAATAAACCTGAAAAAGAGTCCGGGTTTAGGAAGGGATTTGGAGATTATGGACAGCTTTATATATCTTGGGCAGAGGATTTCAATGGAGGGGAATACCGCCCGGGAGGTGGAACGGCGTGTTAAATGGGGCTGGCAGGCATTTGGTAGGCTCAACGTAGTGTTTAAGAGCAGACTCCCACTTTGCCTGAAAAGAAAGGTCTTCGATCAGTGCGTTCTGCCCGTTATGACATACGGAAGTGAAACCTGGACACTCACATCGCACTCAATTAAAAAACTTCGGGTGGCACAGAGGCGAATGGAAAGATGTATGCTTGGCATTACAAGACGAGACAGAAAGTCGTACGCATGGATCAGGGAACAAACAAAAGTCTGTGACATCATTGGAAGAGTGCAATTGAAATGGAGATGGGCATATATATATATATATATATATATATATATATATATATATATATATATATATATATATATATATATATATATATATATATATATATATATATATATTACCTGACGGTTCGACATCTTTTCTGTTTAGAATTTTGATTGTTCGTTTTGAGTTTGATCACCATAGTAGTAATTTAAACTGGTTCCACTTTAAACAAAAAAATAATAGGATGATCGTGGAGTTCAAGAATCGAAGAACCTGTTAAGCAAGTTTTGGAGTTTCTGTATGAGATGACTCGTAATTGTAGATGGACAGACTATCTGTCCACTGTATCACGAACGAGTTTACGAAGATTATTAAAGCTAGACGGTAAACTGCATCCTTAACTGACCCAGTTGGTACAGAATGATTTCGTTTTTCTTGAAATCATAAATCGACACAGTTGCGAAAAACTTGATTACCTTTAAAAACATTTTATTTTGGGATGAAGCCTACTTCCATCTCATCGTATACATAAATACAAAATAGATGATACAGGACGAACTGAAATACTCATTTGAAGCTCCGAATATCGCCCAATAAATGTCAATCATATGGCAAAAAGGTTTTTAAAAATTATCTGCTGTGCTAGATTAGAAGGACGTCAGTGATGTGAAAGTGTACTTGCTCATGTTTTCTATTACTTTTTCTCATCCAGGACTTTCTACTTTTTTTTCTTTCCTCCGCTTTTCCCTACTTAAGAACCAGGATAAGATATTTTATGAATTTTGATGATTCTCAACAGTTTTTTTTGTCATCGCGTTCTTCAAAGCACTTCTTCGTTGGCCACTTTGGAAGTCCATGGTACTTTTTATATACTCATAACCTAAGTTTAAAGGTCTCGAAGTATTTTTTTGTTATGTTTGAGCTTTGAGAATCCATTTCGACGAGGTATAGTATTGGTATCAGATGTAACATTCCATAAAGTTTAATCTGTCTGGTAAAATCAAGTTTTTATTCCAGACCACAGATGATAGTTTGAAAAATGCAGATCTCGCCAACTCACTTCTACCACCAATTTCACTGTCAGTTTAATTCAGAATCGATTAATTCTCCTAATTATTTATATTTCGGAACACTTTCTATTTACACTTCACTTACTGTTAATTGTGTATTGTCGATTATGTTTTTGGAGATTGTCAGAAGTTTAATTTCGCCCATGTTAATATTTAGACCAATTTTAGCATTCGTTTTATCTGAAATTCATCAGTGTGTTTGAATCTTCATGGTTTCTGATAAAATTACCGTATTGTCAGCGAATCTTAATCTGTTTTTAGCTGACCTCCAATCCATACACCTTTTTTCTATTCTATAAAAATTTTATGACGATGATTTAGGAGTACACGTGTAACGTGTACGTGTAACCGCCTATTATGTGTGTGAATGTGTTCGAATAACCCGAACGGGAGAATTCGTTTCTACATCATTACCTTTTTCCACTGCTCGCTGATTTTGTTCTATATTTTTGACAAGTTGAATATCAGTGTTATCTAGACCGATGCTAGTTTTTCAATTAGTTTTTAATATTGGTTTTGAATTATAGTTATAAATATTATAATTTTAAATATGCAGTAGTTATATTTTAATCGAATTATAAAGTGTATAAACCGTAATGGTCTCACCCAGTATTATGTACTGTTGACTCACGTTAACATATCCTTCAAATAACTTCCATTCAATATTAACTAGATAATGGTAATGTGATGATGGTAAGTTTTAGACCACCAATGACTCATTTATAATTAGAATCGTTCGTGAAATGTGATTGAGTGGATTTTAAATTTAGGATATGTTAACTGAAATCGTCGATTTTGTGGTATTGTAATATACCGAGGAAGAAAAAAAGTGCAGCACCCGCATACGAGGTGCATACGAGGCGTATAAATAAAGTAATAGGACTGTTGGCGTAGCGTTCGAATTGGCAACACTGTTGGGGGGGGGGGGGGTCCTTTCATCACCTGATGCCTCGTCAGTACTTTGAACTCCCTACTTGATGCTTCGTAGCAATTTTTTATGAACCGTTTGGTTCAGACAGACAGAGTATGAAGGAAACTTTTGTAAAACTTCCACATATCTATGGAAACTGTTTTGTCAAGAGGCCAGGTTTTCAGGTGGTTTCTCAAAGGACAACATTGAAGACCCAATGGAAGATTAACCTCACAGCCGAAAGCTGCGAAAAGTGTTGACTGCAAGAAGTGATGAAAGGTGGTTTGAGGATTATATATTACGAGGTTTTAGTTATCCTAGAAGTATCAAAGGGGTGTGATGAAGGGCATAGTAGCCTTGTTACCGTACAAAATTGACATAAAAATATCCGGCAAGCGCAGAATGTTTTTTTTTTGTTACAGTTAAGACTATTTCAATGATGTTAATTGACATTTAATTGCGATTGTGATGCTCCTTTATCATTTTTCTTTTGGGTGCTCCCGCTTATATCGCACCACAAGACGAGTCGTTTAGATTAGTGCTAAGTTAGAATTGAACGGGATCTCTATTGTTTTGGAATATAATTGAACGGGAACTCGTTCTCGGAACTCGGCGGGGGAACTCGACGTTCTAGGATTGAACGGGAACTCTATTTGTTTCAGTGCAGAGTTTAGGTTTTCTTTAGATAGTCATGATGGACTTAATCTTTTTGACGTTTAAGTGAAAGACGAAGGGGTAAAAGTGAAACCCGACTTAACCTACGGTTTTCTAAGGAAGAAGTGCCGTTATCTAGCGGCCGTAATGTAGCGTTGATTGTGAACGTAACGTTAAATAGCGGTGCCGTTATAGCAGTGATAAACTGTGTACTGTCTGAATGATTGTGGCGTGTTAATATATTTTGTTTTCCTTTATTTGGGGTTTTCGCCACTATCTAAAACTCAAAAAAGATCAAAAATACCTGTTCTTATTTAAAGAAAGCATCACTGGGTAAAAACAAAAAACCAAACGGAGACAAATTTCTCAGTGATTCTTTTTTTTTGTAATAAATTTGCCTAACGAACAAAATTTTAAAGATATAAAAATGTTATAAAAATTTTACAAACTTTTAACGTTAACGTTTCGGAAGGTACTCTCCCACCGTTTTCAAAACTAAACTAAAAAATAAATTATATTAATTGGTAATATATAAAGTAACGAGTGAAAGTAAATATATTTTTTTGTATATGTCAACGATACTTACATTGACAACAATAGATTTTCATGACAGTGACATACTACCAAAAAATATATATAGTGGCGAAAAACCCAAATAAAGGAAAATAATAATTAAAAAAAAAATGATAAACTGTCTTGGAACGTTTTTTCTTATGTAGCGGTGACCATTATAACATTTATAATGAGTGCAAATGTGATTTCGATGACGAAATGTTGACTGATTTTGTAAGAAATAAAGAAGCTTTACATAATGTGAAGAGCAAGACTATAGAAAAGCTCACTGAAAACAAAATCTGTTATACAGTTCAAATCTGGAGATGGTGATGCACTAAAATTTTAAATGTATCCTCTGTAGTACGATTTCTAAATATCTCATTCTCCTTCCAACCAGTTTCCTTCTAACCAATATCTCAATCTCCTTCTAGTTTTCGTCTTTTGATGATAGTAATAATGCTATATCTAGATCGTCCATTCTCCACCGCAATACATTCACTGTCCATTGTCCAGCTTTTTTAAAGTTGACATCTCGGGTCACTGTTTTTACAGCTATTTTATTACTGCCGCATCACGAATTATTAGAGCTCAGCTCTAATAAAAAGGCATTATGTAATCAGAATATTATCCGTAACTGCAAGCTCGTCCAAGTATCATTTTTTTTTGCTGGATGTATTTTTTTTTCAATAAAATATAAGTGGAATTTCTTGATGTATTTGATGTATTTTGTTATTACATAATACCGTCAACGTGGACAAAAAATCCAGTTTATGTTGGGCAGTGTATGCATAACGGAATTAAATTCTATTCTTTCACTTTCGGGTACTGTTATGTGTTATATAAAAACGAGATATGATGAGTTCCTTAATGTAATTATTATTCAATAATATAATTTTAATCGATATGAACCAAATTAGTAAAATTCCAAGAATATTAATTAATTAAAATTTCTTTCGTTACAGAATTCTTGCATGTGGAATTGGCGCACTGGCGAACTTGAAAGAGTAAGTATGTATTTTATATTTGCAATTTAATTTATGAAAATACAATAAGAATCATTTTGAGATTGCATTTATGGTGAGTTCTGAGAAGACGGTTTTTTAAAAACGTTAAAACATTGAAACATCTGACATTGTCATGTTAGCCGGTATGAATTCTGCTGTGCTGGGGTTAATAAAAGCACGGAAAACAAACAGAAAATCTGTATGGACAAAGGAATATTTAGAATAATCACTACAATTTACTATAGGAAAATATTTTCTAAAACTATATTCCTTACACACTCAATTTACAATTTTAAAACTTTCAAGATTATATATTTATGTACACAATTTTACTTTAAATTGCAAAACTAAATTTGTAAGCTATTGCAAAAACTTGCACATTATACCAAGAAGTTGAAAACTAAAGCGCAATATACCAATATGGGCGGGAGTCGATGCGCTAGCTGTACGTGTGTTCGGGCGTCATGATTTTTCACGTACATACCTCTTGTTCAACACCGCATGCGTCTAACCTTTCAACAGATGCATGCCTCTTAACGACTAAAAGTTGAACAAGTGTGAGGGTACCTTTTCGACGATGTCCGACGCTTTGCCTCATTGTCTATCTTCCTAATCCAGTTTTTGTAAATGTCCTAACACTTTTACAACGTCTTGATTCTAATTTGTTTTGGCCATGTCTTTTGACCATTGAGTTTATCTTCTTCGATGTTCTGTTGGTTATCATTTAATTTGTTTGATGGTACTCTGTAGGTGTTCCTAAAATATGAGCTCTTTTGTTTTTATGGGGTCCATAATAGTTTCGACAATGTCCATCATTTCTTTTCCTGTATTATTTCTGGATGCTCTTTTTGTGATAAATCATCCTATTCATCTATTCCTAAGTCATCTTTTACAAAGGTATTTTAATTTGGATATTAACCCTCAAACACATCATGTACCCGATGTCTTCTTTATTATTTGATATTATTGCTACGTCGTTGGTGAATTAAATAATGTAATGGATGTTTCGGTTAATAATGCTGATTTTGTTAAGAGATGGCGTTACTATTACATTTGTTGGTATAGACTAATAACGTCTATGGCATTTTGGAGGGTAAACATGGAGGGTACACCGAATAATATGCATTATGGTATGAGAACCTATTTGAACTATGAATTGAATGAGTAGAAAACTGTGAAATTTGTCCTGTCTGTGTCAGTTGCTACGGACTTAGAAGCTCTAAGATATGAAATACAAGTGCTTGTTAAGAGATGGCGTTACTATTGCATTTGTTGGTATAGACTAATAACGTCTATGGCATTTTGGAGGGTAAACATGGAGGGTAAACCGAATAATATGCATTATGGTATGAGAACCTATTTGAACTATGAATTGAATGAGTAGAAAACTGTGAAATTTGTCCTGTCAGTGTCAGTCGCTACGGACTTAGAAGGTCTAAGATATGAAATACAAGTGCTTGTTAAGAGATGGCGTTACTATTGCATTTGTTGGTATAGACTAATAACGTCTATGGCATTTTGGAGGGTAAACATACACCATCAAAAGCCAGTTCATTATTAATTGTCATTGTGAAAAAAACATTGTTTTTATAGAATTGAATATGTCGAATTATCAACCAGAAAAAAAAACGTTTTGCAGAATAGTTTAATAACCTTCTTTCATTTGAAGAAAATGACTGCTGAAAGTTATCGATTGTTGGTTGAAGCTTATGGTGAACATGCTCTAACCCAAAAAACTTGTGAACGATGATTTAAACTCTGTAAAAGTGATTATTTTGAAACAAAAGACAAGGAGCGTCCAAGGACGGCAAGAAAGTTTGAACATGTAGATTTGCAAGCATTATTGGATGAATAGTCAAGGCATACGTTGAAACAATTGATAGAAGCATTGAATGTTGCCCATTCGACCATTTCCAGCAGGACGGAAAATGATTTCCATATGAATTGAACGAAAGAGACATTGAAGGGCGAAAAACCACTTGCGAAATTTGCCTATCTGCTTGCTAGGCAGAAAAGAAAAGGTTTTTTGCATCGATCTGTGACAGGTGATGAAAAGTGGATCTATTTTGACAACCCAAAGAGCAAAAATCATGGTTAGACCTAGACCAGACCACATCACAACCAGTGCGCAATATACATGGAAAGAAGACTTTGCTGTGTATATGGTGGGATAGTAGGGAATCTGTATATTGTGAACTGTTGAAACCTGGTGAAACAATTACTGGCGATAGATACCGACAAAATAAAATTGAAGGGAAAATGACCAGAATACGCCCAAAGACACGATAAAGTCATTTTTCAACATGACAATGCTCGGCCCTATGTTGCAAAATGTGTGAAAAACTATTTGAAAAACGATAAATGAGATGTCTTACCTCACCCGTCGTATTAATCGGACTTAGCACCTTCGGACTACTTATTTTGATCGAAGCAGCACGAACTTTCAGAACAACACTTACATTCTTACGAAGAAGTGCAAATTTTTACTTCACGCTTGATAAATGGTTGGCCTTAAGAAGCGAAATGTTCTTTTGGCGCGTTTTCCATTCTTTGACAGAAGGATCGATCGATGAAAGAAGGATCTTTGACGATGGCCAATACTTAATTGTATTGGTATTAATCATACCATTATTGGTATAACTAATTTATTTTTAAACATAGTTGAATAGAGTACATCACTGGACAATCTGCACTATATCATATATCAAAATTTATTTAGATGTGAACCGGTAAAAGGTTACATAATTTAGTAAATGACTATGCATATTCATCTCGTATTCCGTTTAGCAAACAATGTTTTTTTCAGCTGTTACAACTTCTGATTTAGATGAAATTTTATCGTGGTCACTGAGCCCTAGTATTTTCTGTGTGATATTTCAAATATGTTACAGAATATATATTTGTTAATTTATGTTTTTTATATTAAAACTTGAGCTCTATACAGTTAAATTAATTCTCTATTGAAACCTTCGGTGTGAAACACTAAACTCGAAGAGGTTCACCACTAAACACCAAATCACTATTTTTTAACTTCCCGACGCACGTTTCGCTAACCGTGTTAGCATCATCAGGAGATGATTTAATCTAAGATCTTCTACAGTTGTCTTGTACACAAGGCCTTTAATCCAGTTTCGCATTGCCGGCCGTGCAAAGCGAGTCGGATTTTGCTTTGAGAAACAAAGCCATGCCGAGCTGTGTTGAGCCATTCAGTGTGAATAGCCGAGTTTGTTTCTACAGCGACATTAGTCTCGCTCGGTTCGGCTTAGAGTTTTTGAAACTTTTTACTAGTTTTTACTCAAAGTAGACACATAGTGAGTCAAAGCATGTGTATAAGTTTTATTCACTCTTTATTTGAATGGAACTCAAAGAATCTTATCCCAGTGATCAAGTTATCTTAGAAGTTTAGCTAATTTTTGGACGTCTTGTTTAATTCAATGGATTATTACGACATAGTTGGATTCAATGCCTTCTCTCATCACAAATTTTTGTAAACCCATTTATAAACATCTTAAAGCTGATTTCTTCACTCCATAAACTTTGCAAATCATTTCAAATGTTCTTTCCCAAATATTGTTGTTTATTTTTCGACTGCCACTTTTGTGGTATATGCTATTAGAAATATGCAAAAGGTACCAGTGCTTTAAAATATCTAATGGTGAAAGATAAATGGGCTATTATAAAATACTTAATGTTCAAACAATAATGGCGTTGTCGGTTAAACAAGGATACAACCAGTTATCGTTTAAATTGAAGCAATTTGAGTCAACAACTAAATTCAACGTCAGAAAATGTTTCCGCAGACTTGATCAAAGTGTTAAGGGTTTACTCTTGTTTTGTACACAAGACGTTTAGGCCAGTTTCGCACTGCTGGTCAAACAAAATCCGATTTTGCTTTGAGAAACGCCAAGCGAATCCGGGCTGGGCTGAACCGTTCAGTGTAATAGCCATAATTTGTTTCTAAAGCGAAATCAGGTTTGCTTAGTTCGGCTTGCCAATATGACAGACGCTCTAGATTAAATAATCTCCTGATGATGCTAACATGCCTAAAATAGCAAAACATGCGTCGATAAGTTTAAAAAAGTGATTTGGTTTTCTAGCCGGAAATCTCTTCGAGTTTAGTGTTTCACACCGTAGGTTCCAATAGAAAAATTGAATATTTAAGTATTATTAAAACTTGTTCCATGTTCGTTGTTTTTAAGATTTAAATCAAAAATGTTTTTGCCGAAAAATCAAAATCAAGGCACATACTGCCAAAAGTTTTAATATATTATTTGTTATTATTAATTTAATTCAAGATTATAGGTGAAATTTGCTCTTTTCTTTTTAATTATACATTATTTCCTAGCGTTGTCTTTATTAATTTTTTCTTTTCTATGTTTCGTAAAGCAAAGATCCGATTGTACCTCCGATACATTCTTAATGAGTGTGCAGTGAGTCAGTGTATCTAAATAAATTTTTACTGATGGATGATTTAACAGCAACGATAGTTGGCATACTTCATAGCCAAAGTGAGGTTAACTAGTAGTATTACTAGTAGTTATACTTATTGATGGCTTATAACAAATAACAGGATCTTTGTAGTTTTTATAATGAATTTATTTTTTTATCAATAATAAACTATCTTACCCCAAACAATCCTATCAAGAATCTAGTCGCTATCAGCATATTGGGATGAATGGAAGCACACAATGGTCCAAACAACGTCATTACAGTACTGACCAAAAAGGAAATAGTAACAGTCTTTCTGGGTCCAAATTTCTCCGCAATTGCTGCGGCGGGAATGCCAGCCACCACAAAACCCCAAAAATATGCTCCTAAAATTAATCCCTGTAGTTGTGGGGACCACTCGTATTGGACCCCATCCTATGAAAAAACCTAAAATAATTTGTGCATCGCCTTGAGATAAGTTTTATACATACTATCAACACTTGTGGTTCTTTTTCTATCAAACTTTCATTTTTTCCAATAGTATAATTGGAATTTTGCAATAAACATTCTGGTATTGCTTTTGTGGTGGAATTTGTGCTCCTGGTCTTAACCATGGCCAGTAGGATAATTGATAGATTGATCCTGAGCATATACAAGACATATGTGCAGGTGAATAACATGAACCATATTACTGCCCTGGTTGGGACCACAGCTAAAAATTGATGAAATTTTTTAATATATTTTTTAAATGTCATAGATTAATATATTTACGTTTGGTTGGAATTGTTATAAAAGCCATAATTGTCCGCAGGTACTAAAATTGTGACCTAAAACAAAAAGAAAATTATAATAATAAGATTACAAATATATTTTAAAGAAGAAAAATTAATTAAAATGAAAAAATTATTATGTTTTTTGAAATATATTATTCGAAATCATCAATTAAGTAAATGTGTCTTCACTGTTTATTTATATATTGTAGCGTAGTGGGGCCGTGGAGAGAGATATTTGAAAAACAGAAATTTTTCATCCGTACTTCCACGTACCTCCCAGGACCGGTTTCTGGCCTCACAGCCGTCGTCAGCTGGGCTCGAGCCCAACGCAGGGAAACAGTTGAATCGAAACGAACAGAGGAAGACCAAGTCAACTGGTCATATCGATGGCGGGTCGCAATCTCAATGCAACTCGCGCCATCCTACGGTGAATGTTCGCGGCAGTCAAAAACTTCGCGATACATTCTTCCCACGACCTTGGATGTAGGTATAAGGTTTGCTCAAAGGATAGCGTAGTGGGGCCGTGGAGAGAGATATTTGAAAAACAGAAATTTTTCATTCGTACTTCCACGTACCACTGCTCGTCTCAAATCAGTCGCCGCCACCACGTCGAGACAAGCTGTTTTTCGATTCAGCTGTTTCCCTGCGTTGGTCTCGAGCCCAGCTGACGACGGCTGTGAGGCCAGAAACCGGTCCTGGGAGGTACTTGTCTCGACGTGGTGACGGCGACTGATTTGAGACGAGCAGTGGTACGTGGAAGTACGGATGAAAAATTTCTGTTTTTCAAATATCTCTCTCCACGGCCCCACTACGCTATCCTTTGAGCAAACCTTATACCCACATCCAAGGTTGTGGGAAGAATGTATCGCGAAGTTTTTGACTGCCGCGAACATTCACCGTAGGATGGCGCGAGTTGCATTGAGATTGCGACCCGCCATCGATATGACCAGTTGATTTGGTCTTCCTCTGTTCGTTTCGATTCAGCTATTTCTCTGCGTTGGCCTCGAGCCCAGCTGACGACGGCTGTGAGGCCAGAAACCGGTCCTGGGAGGTACTTGTCTCGACGTGGTGGCGGCGACTGATTTGAGACGAGCAGTGGTACGTGGAAGTACGGATGAAAAATTTCTGTTTTTCATATATATATATATATATATATATATATATATATATATATATATATATATATATATATATATATATATATATATATATATATATACATAAATAATTAGGTATATGCAAATGTTTGAAAAAATCATGTTAATAGGTGTATTCATTTTCTATTTACGATTCCCAGAATATTGTTTTTTCGAAGTATCACATACATAACCGACGTACTTTCTAAAATCAATAAAATTTTGCTTAAACAAACTTACCATACTAATTAGGACATGGTTGACCTGACAGTTTAACCGATAACTCATTGTCGTTTATGATGCGTTAGCACGTCTCTTGTTAGAACAAAACTGAATAACACGAAACGTTCTCGAACTTTAAACTGATGATTATTTCGACACGGTGTAGGATTGTTCAATTAATATAAACATTGGGGTTGTCCGAAAATCGTTTTCAGTTTTCAATAATAGATCAACTATAATCCTAAAACTTCAGATTTAAAATAAATTTAACTATTAATGCCATCTACTAGGCTAATTAAAAAGTTCGCGGAGCGACACCTTTAAAACAGTAAAAGAACTATATAATCTACTACATTTTGAAGTTTCATCCTTCATATGAGCATATTTGAAGTTTCAAGTCGATCTGTCAATTCATTCGTACAAAAACAGCAGCTTAAAGTAAACATATTAGTGTTATTTTTCAAAATGGAAAATATTGAAAATCGTGTAGTGCTTAAAAAAAAGCCTGCTCCTTCAAAAACATTTGTTTGTAAGTGGGCGGATAAGTTTCAACGTGGTCGTACAAGCCTGGATGATGATCCTTGTTCCGGACGTCCAATAAGTGCAACTATTGAACAAATAATAAATTATATACATGATATAATACATGATATGGTTATAGATGACAAACAATTGACTTTAAGTGAAATTGAAGAGAACTAAGGCCATGAACATTAAAAGCAAAAACTTGAAAAAGGAATTGGGCTTGAGAAAGCTGTGTGCAAGATGGGTATCGCTATTTGTTAAATTCTGATCAAAAACGACTTCCAGTAAAACTTTCTATCCAACATTTAGACCTATTTCGAAAGAATAAAATATATTTTAAACGTCGTTTTGTAGCTATGGATGAGACTTGGGTTTACTGACTGAGCCTGATTGTTCAGCTCCGAAGCAGCCAAAGTGGTCAGAATCGACCAAAAAGGGTATGGTATCAATTTTTTGGGATACAAAATGCATAGTGTTAATTGATTATTACTTCTGTATTATTCATCATTCAGTATTACTCAATACTTTTGGATCAATAGAATGCAAAAATTCGTGAGAGAAGACCTGGTTTAGCGAGGTAACTAAAATCATATTTCATCAAGATAATTGGAGCATTCACCATATTTACCACATCTGGCCCCCTCTGACTTTCATCTCTTCCTAAACCTCAAAAAATTTCTAGGTGGCATGCGTTTCTCATCAAATGAAAAAGTTATAGCAGCCGTAGATGAGCATTTTGAAAGACTTCCAGAAAATCACTTCATAAATGGGATAAATGAATTGGGGAACCGCTGAAAAAAATGTATTGAGGTTAAGGGAGAATATACGGCGAAATGAAATAATTTTTTCAATTATAAACTTGTTTTATCAGTTCCGCTCTGCGGACATTTCAATTAGCATAGTATTGCACATATGAATTTAAAAAATTGCAGCTTTCAGTAGATTTGTCAAACGTTTTTATGACATTGAAGAATTACGACGCAATATGAAAGATTAAATTCTAATTGGAACGTTTTTTTTTTCATTCTAACTCCCCCACTTTATTTACAAGCTGTACAATCTGTTACAATGAGTAAATAGTTTGATGTAAGTAAAATTGACACGGTGGAGCGATGTTGAACAACATTTCCCTTAAAGTAAACATTTTATATAAGACTTAGTTTGATAAGCGTCTACTTTAGGTTTTGGTAATTAAACTCCCCTATACTTGTTAGGTCAGATATTTAATGAAAGACTGTTTCGTCTATATTTCTACTTTATTATTATTTGACGCGTTTCGCTAATACTGTAACTTCATCAGAACTGGCTATTTTCGATGTTAAAATAGGTGTAAATACAAAAAGTTACATTTTTAAAAAATATACATTTTTTAAGAAATCCACATAGATGCTATTTTTTGTCAGTATTGAAAACTATATATATTGTGTAATCTAAATAATAGTTCTGTGTGGATTACCTTAAGATAAGTACAACAAATACCTCAATCCAAAAATTAGAAAAAAAATTTTTTTGAGTTGTATTGTCGCTGTTGCCCTCATCAAGTTTTTTCATAGGTTGTTAGGATGATACTCCAGTCTTGTCATATTTGACTGCGAGTACCTTATTAGTTTCTCTTCAATAGCGCAAGCTTGAAGGTCATTGATAACATGATTTGGAACAAGCAATGGGACATTAGTTATGATCCGAATTTTCTTTTGATTGAAAAAACTCTCTAGTATGTCGCATAGGGACGCTGTACTCAAAACTCCAGATCGACTTCAAGTCGGTTTTGTCTATATGAATGTTGTTATATACAGGGTCCTTCACTCGAATTGTTACTAAGTTTTGTCAATTATGATAATTTTTAGACAATGTTAAAAATACATTTAATTTTCATGAAAAACATCTTATTGTTCAATATGGCCACTTTTGGTCAGATGATGGCATCAAGTCTTTCTATGAATGCATCACACGCTGCACGAATGTGAGTCTGTGGAATTTGTTGACACCTTAGCGTCCAAAATGGACCACATGGACAAGTATATTGGATTCAAGTCTGGTCAATATGGAGGCCATTGTTGCGAAGAAATGAACTGTGGAACAACATTGTTGTGCCAAATTAGCTTTATGGGATGGTGCCGAGTCCTATAATAACCGATCCAACGGTTAAAATCAAATTGATTGTTTTAAAACCTTTTGTTGTTACACTTGCTGGTTCACCTTAACGCCCTGATTCATATATCAGTGATATATCAGCCCAAACCATCATAGAAGCAGGCGCTTGTTTACGCGTAGCAACTCGGTTGTCCAAATTGTCGCTGGACTTGCCCTTCAACCACACAGCATCGTTTTGTTTGTTTACGCATTACTGAACAGTGAATATTTTCAGGTCAGAAAACAGCTTTTTATGCCTTTTATGCTGGTTTTAAATCTTGCATTTTTTTGTATCTTGTCAGGCTTCCACTTAAGTTCATAATTCAGAATGCGGCGTACGTTTCAGTAGGACACGTTCAGCTGTTTAACCTTAAGTTTGCTGCACTTTGACTTACTGTTCATGTGTGGATTTCTTTCAATTCGTGCCCTTACTTTTTGAACCATTTCTGGTGATGTTGCCGATTTTTTATGATCACCTCCGTAGCATTTTGCGATGCTAGCAGAATCATTGTAACGTTTAATAGATCGATACACAAACATTTTATTTACACGTAAATGATGTAGCTCACGGACAATAGCAGGTTGCGATTTTCCTGCCGAATACAAAGTAATAACACTATTACATTTGAATTGCATTACGAATATTTCTTTTCAATTACAACGTAGAACTATATGCTTCCTACACTTGTAAACAATATTATTAACTAAAGTTTGTCAAATTTTGAGAGCTCTGTAATTAGCTGTTCGGCAGCTACAGCAGTATAAAAATGGTAACACTTTGAGTGATCCTAGTAAGTAACCGGACCCTGTAAAGTTATTTTTGATTTACGATCTAACAGTGGAGGAGGTACAGTTAGCGGAGTTTTAGTTCCGTTCCCATCTGATTCCGCTTTGTGAAAATGTTTTACTTCATGTTAATTTTTTATCTATATACCTGTCCAGTGACTTTATGTATTTTTTTTTATGTAATTCTTGGCCAATTTGTCCAGCAGGGGGACCGGTACCTTTCTTGTTTGTGAATTAATTATCGGTTAAGGTTTTTCGATCTGAGATTCCACATTCTGAAAGGTGGCGAAAGGGCATTTAAAATTTATAGAGCCGAGAATAGACACATAATTTCACCTGATGAACAGGGATGACTAAAATGTGTAAACGTACACTCATTTTGTTTAGAAGATAAAGAGTCATAGTCTGAGGCCTTCTTGAATATATCACAGGCGTTTGATAAATATTATATAAAGATAAGAGAAACTATTGCATAATAACAGATATTAGCAAGGGTTGGAATTGATAGAAGCTTTAATTACTTCTTCTTGTTATTCTTCTTCTTCATCCTGGGTGTAAATGAATTGCATCAGTAGCGATGTATCGCATGTCTCTTCGTTGGTAGCAAACGAATCCTCTACTGTTGGTGATTCAATATTAGAACACGCGACTAGCCTTGACAATTCGTCCAGAGAATTCCAGAGAACAAAACAGTCCAATTTTTTTACAACCACATTTAGCACTGCGCAAACACTACGGATTGAATATCTTCGCGAATGATAGCTGCAGCTGCTTCTAGGATTCTGAATCGTTCTTCTTTTGTATCCATTTTCTTTTTTTCGTACCAGGCTTGATTCAAAATATCATGATGATTGTCTCTTAAGCATATAAATGTTGATACTCCTGATTTTTCAGTGATAAGTTTTATCACCATACTTTAGTTTTAGTCGCAGATTAATCGTCCTGTGATCTAAAGTTGTAATTTTGCAAACATTTGTTAGTTCGTTTAAAGTGAACTGACAGTCATCGCTATTTTTTATGTAAGTAAATATATCCTCCATTGCCAGATTCGTAGTTTCGTGTTTAGGACGACCGACTTTAGCCCCAGTGGAAGGTTTCATGAAAGAAATATAGCAATCACGATGCAGCTTGCAGCTTACGATGCAGATGCTTTATTGCAGATAACAGTCTCAAATCCTACTTGAAAACGATATTAAACGCTAAAAAATGTCAGGTTTTTGGCAAGTGGAAAATTGATTGAAATATGGCCAGAGACTGTCGAATAAAATGGTCGATGCTTTACTGAATTAAGTGGTATAAAATTCAATATATTTTCCTATCAACCTATACAATGCCTCAATATCAGTATTTTAGATTACTATTGTTCATTGTGGTGGGAAAATAATGCTTGCTTCATAAATACTAGAAATGATTACAAAACATACTCAGGTGTTTATCTCAGTCGTTATGAATAAGATTTTCTCGAACAATACTGAATTAGTACTATAATTAAAATATGTTTTTAATCGGCACTGTTAAAACCATATAAATCAAACCTGCATTGTTATTTCTATAGATCTACGAGGTAAATAATGTAATCACATCACGTCTGTATTTATTCATTAGATATAATAAACACACTTTGTTGTATCAATCTTACTGAATTATGTGGATGACGTTTTTGCAATGCTCGATACAAAAAAATGAAAATTGAGACTAGCTTGTTAAATGGAAAATTCCAAACCATAACGTTTACGTATGCATTCGAAAACAATGATAGATTGCAAACAATTAGATAGAATTGTGAATGTTTTAGTGGGTGGGAATAAGGCAAGAGTAATATCATAGGTTAGATTTTGATATTTTTGGGAAAAAACACAACCACTTCGAAATATATTCCTACCGATTTAAATCATAGCTTTCACAATAAGATAGCTAGTTTAAACGTTATGTTAGATAGGTTAAGTAAGCTTCCTTTAATCTAAGATTAAAACAAAGAATTAAAATTGATCAAGGAAATAACTGAAGTGAATAGTTATAATAAGAAAATTGTCTGTATATTTATCAGAAAAGATAAGTTTAGGATATTATTGAATGAATATTCGTCTTTTCAAAAGGAACAAAACAAAATCAATATTGTGGTAATACCGTTTGATGCCTCATCAACATGACTTGTAATAAAAATTACTCTTATTTTTTCGACCACATAATTTTTTCTAAAATATCTCAACAACGTATAATTATGGAGAAAGTAATTGTTTATATAATCAAAGCTTCTTATTCCCCTAAATATGCCACGAATACAGAAACCATAAATACGGAATGGTAATTTGTACGGGATTATAGCAAATACAGTAATGGGCAAAACTATAGACAATAAGTTTAATTCTCACAGATATTTCTTTGTTGTAAAATTAAACGTAGGCCGAAGCCGCACTACGGTTTTTCCCAGCGAGCGGTTAACTGCTATAAACGCGAAACTGCTCGAGACGCACACACTGCGATTAAAAACCGCGACACTGCCCGCGATTTTCTCAGTTTGAAGATAGATTTCAGGAGGACGGTATGTATTGTTGCTCTAATACTAAGAAATAGAAAAATAAGAGGTCAATACAAATTGCTAACTAAGTTCTATTGGTTACAAATTGTGGCGCGGTTTTTACCCGCGAGTCATATTGCAGGGTTTTAAAATCAGTCGCGGTAAAAAACCGCAAGTGCGGCCGCTTGTATCAGTTTTCTTGACTCACAAAATCACGGGGTTAAAAACTAACCTTAATTATTTCACTAAAAATTAATACAGTTAACGTGCCCATCAGTAGACATTCATTCTAAAACACTTTTAAAATACAGTCGTGGTCCTCATATTTTGTTCGAGATAAATAGTTGATCTATACCAAAGTGGTCAAAATCAAGCTAATCTATGTAAAAAAATAAATTTAAAAAGGAACTCTGTATCGCTAATACTTAACAGATTTAAACAAAGGGGAACAATAGAACTATCGTCAAGATCCGGTCGCCTCAGAAAACTTAATGAGAGACCCAGTAAAGTTAATTAATTGTATTTCATCCAAGGCTCTATTCAAGACTCTAACCGAAATATTAGCAATGGATTAGCAGACGTGTCCACAAAGACCAATAAAAGAAGGCTTAATGTACAAGAGTTGTTTGCACGTCGATCTATCAATCAAGAAACCCCTTCTTTTAAAGAAGAACAGAAATAACTGTTTAAGTTTTATTCGTCGTCATTGGATTTTACATGATTGGAAACAGGTATGTTGGAGCGATGAATCAAAATTCAATATGTTTGGATTTGATGGAGTTTTATGTTAGAAAAAGAATGTTGGAAAAAGAAGGCATCATAAATACACAGTTCCTACTGTTAAGCATGGAGGTGGGTCTGTCATGGTCTGGGGTTGCTTCTTGGGGTTTGGAGTAAGTCCATTACACCGCATAGAGGTGATTATGGATATATTTATGTATCGCGATATATTACTGAACATAATGCCGCATTACATGGCAGATAACATGCCTTTAATCTTATTTTCAATAAGATAATGATCTCAAGCATTCTTCAAAGCTAGTCAAGCAATTCTTTATAGATGAAAACATTGCTATCTTAAATTGGCCATCACAACCGCCGGATTTGAATCCTAAAGAAACAGATTAAAGATAAGAATTATTCCACAAAAGAAAATCTATATAGGGCATTGGAAGAAAAATGAAAAAGTATTGATCATGTCAATATTAATAAACTTCTTGAGTCAATGCTTAGAAGATGTCAAGCAGTTATTAATAACAACGGATATGCCTCAAAATATTAAGCAATTTACTTACTGTTTTGCCTTATTTGGAATGTAATTTAATTTTGTTTCATATAGATCTTGGTAATACTAACTTTATCTATATACCTTTGTCCTGTAAGAATTCAACTTTTTTATTCTTCACGGTGTTGTTTGGATATTTAGATTAATACTTTATATTTATATAACGTTTATAATTAGAAATAACAACATGTATTTGTTTTTAAAATAAAAATAACTTTAACTTAGAAATTATAAAAATTCACTTTTATATACTTTTGTCCATTATTGTATGTTTCAAGATTGCAAAACAAAAACAAAAAATATATATAAAAAAAGCAATTTAATGAGATATTTTTAACAATATTAATAATTATCATCGGGCTTAGGCAATTGTTTTGAATAAATATATATATCATCATTATCATCATCATCAGCCCATGTCGATCTACTGCAGGATCTGCTCTTCAGCATATTTCCAACTTTCACGGTCGTGGGCTTTCCTCTGCCACTCTGGTCCAATATACTTAACGATGTCATCAATCCATCGTGCTGTCGGTCTTCTTCGCGGACGTTTGCGATCAAGCGGTATTCACTCCAGGATTGCCCTGGTCCATCTGTCATCCCATCGCCTCGTTATATGGCTTGCCCATCTTCATTTCAATCGCTTTACTCTTCCAATGATGTCACAGACTTTCGTTTGTTCCCTGATCCATGCGCAGGACTTTCTGTCTCGTCTTGTAATACCAAGCATACATCTTTTCATTCCCCTCTGTGCCACCCGAAGTTTTTAAATTGATTGGGATATGAGTGTCCAGGTTTCACTTCCGTATGTCATAACGGGTAGAACGCACTGATCGAAGACATTTCTTTTCAGGCAAAGTGGGAGCCTGCTCTTAAACACAATGTTGAGCCTGCCAAATGCCTGCCAGCCACATTTAACACGCCGTTCCACTTCCCGAGCGGTATTCCCCTCCATTGAAATCCTCTGCCAAAGATATATAAAGCTGTCCACAATCTCCAAATCCCTTCCTAAAACTGAAATTCTTCTGTTCTGAGCGAAGTTATTGAACATAACCTGACTCTTTTTCAGGTATATTTTCAAGCCAAATGGTTCGCCAGCCCTTTGCAATTCTTGTATGTGTCTTTGCAGCTCCTCTGGGTGGGTCCTGTGAAAGGAGAACAATATCATCTGCATATCTAAGATGGTTTAAGTTTGCACCATTTGATATTTACACCATCCTGTTCCCAATCCAGTTTACGGAATACTTCTTCGAGGCCAGCCGAGAAAAGAATAGGCGATATTGCGTCATCCTGTCGTTCACCTCGTTCTACATTAATTCCCATTTCAAGATCATCAAGGTGAATTGTGGCTGTAGCTCCACACACACATATATATATATATATATATATATATATATATATATATATATATATATATATATATATATATATATATATATACGTTCAACTTGAGCTCGGCTGATGATGGTTGAAAGCCTAAAAAACGGTCCCGAGACATATCTGGTGGGGACAAGGCAGCTGATGTATACTTTATTCAAAGCCTCTCTTATAAGTTCATCTTTTCTCATTTCATTCCTCCTAAAATGTGATCCATCGAGGGGTGTTTTGAAGTTTAGAAATTCCTTAGAAGGACACATTTGATAAATACGATGAATGTTTTATCTGTATGTACGCCAGTTCTCTCAATTTCGTTATTATAAAAGGAATTTTACAAGCATGTCCATTATTCTGATGATGAAAATAACATTTCTTCTTCAAACAGGGTCTTTCATCATGATTTTTTCATCCCCTTTATTCAACAAATTTTCCTTGTACACTCACTCCGGTTGTCGTTTTATCTTTTTTAAGAAAGTCAATCATGAAAATTCCACTTGCATCCGAAAATAGTGATGCAATAACCTTTCCTGTTGATGGATCTCTTACTAATTATTGCTCTGAATAGCTTTCTTGATGTTTGATGTACAACAATTAAAATATGACTGAATTCTGATCAAAATCAAAACTTGACATATGTTCATATTTTTTTTAAATTCAATAACATTATATCTGTATTCAGGTAAACTTCTTGATCAGCTACGTGTTTAGTGTAAGTCCCTTATCGTGCTATTTACCTTTCATCGTCATTGGTATGGTAAAAACGCATTTTCAAAACAACTAAAGCCTATAATTATTACTAAACTAAATAAATATATGCACTGTATTATCTGTAATGCCATCTACATACCGAATGTTAAAATAACTCTTAAAGTCAGTGTAAATTTCGAAGAAGAACACACCGATATAATTATAGCTCGAAAATCCCCATATTTGTTCAGAACAAGGATGTTAAAAAAAAATTTTCGAACGTACTTTCTAAAATATACAAAAAAATCGCTTAAGCAAAGTGGTTACATTAATAAGAATCATTAATATGTCAATATATGTATAACTGTGCATTAAAATGCCTCTTCTTGGGAAATGTGAAGAACCAAAATATGTTTTCGAACTTTATAATGATGCTTATTGTAACATGGTTTACGTTTGTTCAGTTCATCTTGGCATATCTTACAATTTCTTCTTTTCGATGGGTCACTTTATCGAGTATTAGAAAGTGTTTCAAGAAAAGTTTTTCAATTTCTTCGATTATAAAAAGGAATAAAACAATTTTTTACTTTATTATCTATCAGTTTTATTTTTAAACAAAATTTGTGTGACTATAGTTTCGTAAATCGATTTTTTAACTCAGTTTTTAAGTAGTGTTTGATAATGTAAAATCGTTTTACGAAACTATAGTCACACAAATTTTGTTTAAAAATAAAAGTGATAGATAACAAAGTAAAAAAATGTTTTATTCCTTTTTAAAAAATAAACTATCATAAAGTAACGGACAAATTAATCAATAATTTCTTCGATTATATTAATCTTTTTGTTTTACACTGTTTATTTGCTCGTATCAGGATCTCGGGAAAGTTCGTTGGGATTTTCCGTTGATTGAGATTTTAACAATTGTAAACAAAAATCTATGTTGAATTAATAGTATATCAAATGAAATAAAACATTTTTTATTTTTTATTTATCACTTATTTTATTTTTTGACTTTGTGATTATAGTTTCGTACACAATAGGTGTGTTATAGCAGCAACTTCAGACGGCACGAAATCGTCTGGAGTTTACGCGGACGAACGTAAGCGTTCGAGCAAATTAAATCCAGGATTCCGACTACCAATCAGATGTTCTGACTGCGAAGTTATGACATCTCCGAATTAATCAACTATAATTTTATTTAAAATTCAAATCTTTTTGCCGTTGCTTTCGAAATTCGTACCAATCATTAACATAAAAAAACTGCATATGAAAACCTTGTTCCACGACATAACCTCAGAAATGTTACAAGTGAGCACGATGTCATCCGACAGCTACGTGAGGCACTGTATTTTGTTCGCTTTTTAATTAAAAAAGTGTTCTCGAGGCGAATGAAATGATTTGCTCTGCTTTAGGGGAAAATGGGGTGTCTGAGAGTACGTGCAAAAGATGGTATCGAAATTTCCGACCGGGTAATTTCGATCTTTTCGATCGACATCGTTCGGGAGCACTAAAAAAAGTTGTCAAACATAAAAGGAGCTTGCTCAACAATTGGGTATCACTCAACAACCGATTTCCCATCGGTTGCAGAAGCTGGGAAAAATTCAAAAGGGTGGTCGTGGGGTCCGGTACGTGCTTAGCACCGAAAATAAAGCGAGACGCTACGACACAGCAGTTTGCGCACTGCCAAGATTTAAACAGAAGGAGTTTCTGTTTAAAATCACGACAGGTGATGAGAAGTGGGCTCTATACTATAACGTCTAAAAGAGAAAAGAATGGGCCTATTCCGTGGAACCATCAACGTCAACTCAAAAGTCGAATATTCACGCGAAAAACGTATTGCTATGTGTTTGGTGGGATATGAACGGTGTGCTATATTTTGAGTTGCTAAAAGCCGGAAAAACTGTAAGTTCTGAGCATTGTTAAGAACAATTGATTCGTTTAAGTGACGAAATCGAAGGAAAATTACCATATACTGGCAAGGAAACTCGGCAGGTGATACTGTTGCACGATAATGCAAGGCCCCATGTGGCGTCGGCAGCAACCAAATAACTTATCGTTACCTTGGGCTGGAAAGTTCTCCCTCATGCGGCCTATTCTCCAGATATGACCCCTTCAGATTGTCACCTCTTTCGTTCTCTGCAACACCATCTTGTTAATATGCACTTTCACACAATCGAAGAGGTCCAAAATTTTATTACCGAGTTTATGGAATCAAAACCACGATCGTTTTTTCCTAGCAGGGATTCGCAAGCTGCCCGAGAAATGACAGAAATGTAAAGTGATGGAGATTATTTTCAAGACTGACATGTATCTGATACATGTATTTATATATATATATATATATATATATATATATATATATATATATATATATATATATATATATATATATATATATATATGTATATGTATATGTATATGTATATATATATATATATATATATATATATATATATATATATATATATATATATATATATATATATATATATATATATATATATACATATATATATATATATATATATATATATATATATATATATATATATATATATATATATATATATATATATATATATATTATATAAATAAATATTAATTTTATGTAAAAAAATGTCAAAATTTATTTGTAGACTTAATAGTTGCAAACCGTCCTAACAATCCGGAGAAATTCGTAAAGGTTTTAGTTTGTGACATGTGCAAATGTTCCGATGTCATCTCGCGACACTATTCTGCCGGTTGATTTGTTTTAACTTTGGATAGTTTAGTTATGTATTGTATTTATTTACATATATGTTGCTATGACCTCCCACATTTCTTTCAAATTTATTATCTCTATACTGCCTACTATATGTCCAAACACAACTGTTTTAACTGTCTTATCTTAGCCTAAAGTTAGCGTTTTAGTATATAAAAATCCCAAACCGTTTGCAACCGGGTGTAAGGGCGAACATGCGCAGTTAGTCAATCCACCAAACTGGCTTTAAACTGTAAAAAATTGTACAAATTTATTAAGAAAGCCTGACACTTCATAAATCGATCTCACACGAATAGATGGGGGCATTATTATTTTTCAAGCAAAGCCGTTGCGGTTATTTTTGGGGCTGAGGGTGAACAGTTGAAATTAAAATTGACCCTCCATGCCCTGTAAACAATTGATTCGCAACTTCTACCGGGGACCCTAAGGCAGCGATCCTAACATTTTCATTTCTTCTTCAACGTCCTGGACCCAAAGCATGTCTTCCTCGTCTAATTAAAATCGTGCTCGAGAACAACTTTATACTATATGTGGGCTTTAATTGAACCTAGTGGTAATTTTCTCGAATAATAATCCGTCCTTTCGATTATTCTGCCTTTCTCAAATTCATTAAGTACAGTAAAATTTACGGACAATTAAATAATACAAGTTTGAAACTATATTAATAAAAGTCGAATGTTAAATACTATTAAATTAAACCATTTTTTGTTCTTGCCCTGATAAAACTTCCACGAAAAAAATATTTCAATATATACCTATACATATATATATATATATATATATATATATATATATATATATATATATATATATATATATATATATATATATATATATATATATATATATATATACATATAGTCACATATGTCACAAAAAGTAAATTGCAAAAAAGGGAAAACAATATCAAACGTAGTTAAAAAAATACTGTAAACATAATAATTTATAAAAATTTAGAAAAAAGAACATGAAAATGTGGTCATAAACATAAGGCCATACAATTTATAATAAAGCCATACAATTTATAAACAGTAAATATTGTTTCTTCACTTTTTGCTGTTAATTTATCGACGCGTTATGTTTATTTCAAGCGTTGAAATTAAAAAATAAATTCAAATAAACTTGGCCCAATAATAATTTTGTTAGAAATGGGTCGTGGGGTCCATTGTACAGCTGCTGAAAGAGTGCAGATTTTAATATTGCGGACAGGTGCAAAATTGGAAATCAGTTCACAAAAACCGTGGAGCTAGAAGAAAAATGACACCTGGCGAGACAGATTATCCGAATTTCAAAAAAGACTCATTTAAATCGTCTACCGAAAGTGAAAGTAAACTGGGGTTACAAATAAGTTCAAGAACAATTCGAAGAAGCCTTAGGACAAGTATCTTACACGGAAGAGCAGCTAGAAAAGTCCCCTTTGTAATCCGCCAAGAATGTAAAACAACGTTTAAAGTTTTCCCAAAGACAGTTAAATTGGTATGGTGAATAGGAAATACAAAAATGGTGCAATATTTTATGGAACGATAAAACAAATATACATTTAGTAGTTTTTGATGGTAGGCGATAAGTGAGAAGACCACACAACCAAGAACTATTAGCAAAACATATTATTAAAACTGTAAAGCATGGAGGCGGTAATATTCAGCTGTGGGCGACTTTTCATAGTATGGTGTTCAATAGTATATTTGATTGAAACGGTTGTATATATTGTATATATATATATAATATATATATATATATATATATTATATATATATATATATATAATATATTTATATATATATATATATATATATATATATATATATATATATATATATATATATATTTATATATATATATATATTCATAATATATATATATATTTATATATATATATATATATATATATATATATATATATATATATATATATATATATATATATATATATATATATATATCATCTTCATCATCATCATCAGCCTGTATCGATCCACTGCAGGATGAAGGCCTCTTCAGCATGCTTCCAACCTTCACGGTCCTGGGCTTTCCTCTGCCATCGGGTTCAATATACTTAACGATGTCATCAATCCATCGTGCTTTCGGTCTTCTTCGCGGACGTTTGCGATCAAGCGGTATCCACTCCAGGATTGCCTTGGTCCATCTGTCGTCCCATCGCCTCGCTATATGGCCTGCCCATCTCCATTTCATTTGTTTTACTCTTCCAAAGATGTCACAGACTTTTGTTTGTTCCCTGATCCATGCGCAGGACTTTCTGTCTCGTCTTGTAATGCCAAGCATACATCTTTCCATTCCCCTCTGTGGCTACCCGAAGTTTTTGAATTGATTGCGATGTGAGTGTCCAGGTTTCACCTCCGTATTGTCATAACGGGTAGAACGCACTGATCGAATACTTTTCTTTTCAGGCAAAGTGGGAGTCTGCTCTTAAACACTATGTTGAGCCTACCAAATGCCTGCCAGCCACATTTAACACGCCGTTCCACCTCCCGGGCGGCATTCCCCTCCATTGAAATCCTCTGCCCAAGATATATAAAGCTGTCCACAATCTCTAAATCCCTTCCTAAAACTGAAATTCTTCTGTCCTGAGCGAAGTTATTGAACATAATCTGACTCTTTTTCAGGTTTATTTTCAAGCCAAATGGTTCGCCAGCCCTTTGCAGTTCTTGTATGCGTCTTTGCAGCTCCTCTGGGTCTTGTGAAATGAGAATAATATCATCTTCATAATCTAAGATGGTTTAAGTTTGCATCATTGATCTTTACACCATCCTGTTCCCAATCCAGTTTACGGAATACTTCTTCAAGGCCTGCCGAGAAAAGAATAGGCGATATTGCGTCACCCTGCCGTACACCTCGTTCTATATTAATTCCCACTTCAAGATCATCAATTGCCGTTCTTCATCAATTCTATAGCATTTGTTACTTCCTCCACTAGGATATCTGTCATTATATATTGTTCTTCCATGGGTATTGCTGTCCCTGACTGGCTCTGATCTTCATATAACTGGGAATAAAAATATTCTAACAATCTTTAACATTTGGGTACGTGCCCTGCACACTGTGCCATCCTCACGCTTTAAAGCATATATTTGCATTCTTTTGTTTCTCAGCTTCTGTTTAGCTTTGTTAATTCCTTTGTTTTCTTCCAGGGTTTTTTTGCACTAGCTGCATATTGAATCGGCGCGTGTCCTCTCTGATACGTTTTCTTATAGTTTTACAGAGCTCAGTGTACTCGACCCCTGCCAAAAGGGACTACCTGCATTTCTCATTGCTCGCCCGTTTCTTCATTAAATCAATTGTCTCACTGGAGATTTTTGTTTGTTTGAGACATTTTTCTTCTGGTGCTATTGAAGCAGCCGTTTGAAGTACATTGTTGGCGATTCTTCATATTGAACTGATATTTCCACTTCCTCTGGATCTTGTAACGCAGCAAACCGGTTTGATAAAACAATCTCAAAATCGCATCCCCTCTCCAGCAGTCTTCCAGAATCCACCTTGCCCTTCCTTGATCTTACCATTCTTTCGCACTCTTTTCGGACAGTCAATCCGAAACCCTTGCTCGTACCATTCGGTGGTCACTTCCAACATTAAAATTGTTAAGGACAGTACAATTGGTAAATATTGTTTTATCGTTGGTCCATGATGTAGTCAATTTCGCTTGTGAGCCCAGAGTGGACTTTCCCATGTCCATTTTCTGCTGATATTTTTTTTATAGAATGAATTCATAATATATAGTTCTTGTCCTTCAGCAAAATCAACTAATCTGTCACCTCTATTGTCTCGCTCACCAGTTCCATATGGGCC
>JARFXV010001325.1:0-265568 GCA_031761425.1 Cosmopolites sordidus | reverse complement strand
AGTTATTTTATCGGTTAGAATTTAATTTTCTTTTTAATTGTTTAAGGCTTAAATGTATTCTTAACCTAATAGGACAAGAATCTATAGGATAGCTAAGAAAATAACGCCATAAATTGAAAAATATATTTTTATTAAATTAATTTTGTAATTTTTGTTCACACTATGACGGTAATCTAAGCAATTTTAGAACTTTATAGACAAAACAATATCATAATGAAAATCGAGGAAACATTATCGAAATGATTTATTGGTAACAAGAAACTTAGACAAATATATTATCCATCATCCACTTTTACTATTTAGGATTTATGTCGAACACTCTTTAAAAAATTGGTAAAAACGTAAATATTGCAATATAGAAATAAATATTGGTAACAGGAATACAATCCGCCTACGATCAAATATGAATAGCCCAGGATTAAAATGATCGAAATGAAAAATATTACTCGAAAATTTTAGGAAGAATACAAAAGAGCAGCTTTGACAATGAACTTGAAAAAATATTATAATTGGGGGATTGGGAATGATATGGGAAATAATTATAATATGAAAAAATATCAGAATGTGATAACTATTATTATTTGGCAAAATACAAAAGAGATGCAGAAACAAATTAGAAATTTGACAAAGATTGGAACAAGTAAAAAGAGCTAAACGAAGACTGACTGTAATATGGTGGAATAACGAAGAAGTACATGTTCGATTTAGACATTTTCAGTTCTTGAGGACATTTCGCCAAAATTTTATTTAACATTTTCAAATCCTTGCTCTCTTGATACGCAGTTTCAAACTGATGGTCGGATACCCGTCGAGTTTCGCAGTTTTGTTGCCTCTAGTGCGCAGAGCGTATCGTGTCGGGTTTTGGTTGGTTCCGTCCCTCGGCACGTTGGTTGATGTTTTGGATCTTCGAAGTTGTTTGGTATCATTTTCCGGATTTATATATATATATATATATATATATATATATATATATATATATATATATATATATATATATATATATATATATATATAAATATATATATATATATATATATATATATATATATATATATATATATATATATATATATATATATATATATATATATATATATATATGAACACTTTTCTTGGGCGCTGTTGGCATGTCGATATGTCGGCGCCCCGAAGAGTCTATACATCGAGAGACGAAACACCATCCAGCTGAAGGGACGGGCGAGGCCCGCGTGTATGCATATATATATATATATATATATATATATATATATATATATATATATATATATATATATATATATACACATACATACATAGATACATACATGGCCTGAGCAGGGCAACGAAGCTTTGAGCTATGTCGTCTGGAGACTATGTTCCTGCAAGACCACCTCTGATGGACGGATCAAGGCAAAGGCCTCAGACGAACCTGATTCAGTCTGTCAACCTTCAACGTAGTATTTAAACATGACAGTACAACCCCAAACACGGCCCTTATTCCCGGAGGCATAAAGGTGGTACTTACGACAACGGAAAGACCTATACTAAGGCAAAGGGTGTCAAGAATCACCAGATTAGATCAGGCCGCCATTGAACCTTTGACACTGCCACGCTCAACATATTGACAATGAAAAGGGACGCCCGACTGTAAGAACTGTCGATCGAACCTGACAACATACATTTGGATTCTATTGGGATATGTGAAACATGAAGAAAGGGCGAAGAGCCAATTCAACTGTTCAACTGGCAACATACTCTACACTGGAGGTATGGAGAATGGACGATGTGGCGGAATTGGACTCCTCATCAATCGAAAGCTGAAGAACGGTGTAGCAAAATCTGAAAGTATATCTGATCGACCATCCCAATACGTCATTCAGCGAAATAAAAAGTTTAAGCTTCAAATCGTCCGAACGTATGCATCCAGAGTGCCAGAATGACGCAACATTGACCATACCCTCCTCCCCGGCCCGCCTGAAGAAACACTTCGCAATCCGGACCGGAAACAGGATGGTATACAGATGACATCGTTCTCCCCCTACAAGACCCGAAGGAGCCGCAAAGACGCACACAAGAGCTGCAAAGGGCTGGCGAAACGACTTAACAAAGGTATAGCGAACGGCTTAAAAATAAACCTGAAAAGATTAATAAGAAAGGTTAGATTCAATAAACTTGCTGAGCATAGAGGAACCTCAGCCTTAAGAAGGGACCCGAAGATTGCGGACCCCCCTACATACCTTGGGTAAAGGACCTCAACGGAGGGGGACACCGCTCGGGAGGTGGAACAACCTGTGAAATGAGGCTGGCAAGTACTTGGCAAGCTCAACACAGTGTTTAAGAGCAAACGGGAAGTCGGCGAAAACATGGGTTGTTGGCTGTGGATAGGGTCTCCCTATTCTTGATGGTATGGTGTATGTCGGCGCCCTGATGAGTCTGAACCTCGAGAGACGAAACATATGTCATCCAGTTGAAGGGATAGGTGGGGCGCCTTCCCGGTCAAGCAACCAACATAAATGTTCATTTAGGCGGAGACGCAGGTTGTTGTGTGTTCCACATGAGATTGTGGAACCCAACGGTTATAAAATCATAAACTTCATAATATTTAATGAAAATATCCTAATTTTATGACTTAAACTGTGGTGTAAATGCTGAAAAACACTAATACGATGCAACTTTAATTACTAACCAAACGACAGAAAACATCAATAATTTTAGGTTATATATCTTATCTATGATATGAGGTGATCAATGGAACTACCATATATGGGAACTACACACGAAATTACACGATATAGCTCGGATAACCGGTTTTGTTGCTCTCTCTTTCTAACTTGTGTTAAATGCATTGATTATGTTGTTGAACTTACTTACAGTAATACTTCTTTGTATAACATATTTCAAATTTTATATAAGGATTTCCTAGATTTCAGCTTACTGTTCTGACGTAATCGCCAGGTTTTAAGAGTTGCACTGTATACACACACACACAGATATATATATATATATATATATATATATATATATATATATATATATATATATATATATATATATATATATATATATATATATATATATATATATATATATATATATATATATATATATATATATATATATACACATATACATACATACATACATACATACATACATACATACATACATACATACATACATACATACATACATACATACATACCTACATACTTACATACATACATACATACATAGCTACATACATACATACGTACATACGTACATACGTACATACGTACATACGTACATACGTACATACGTACATACGTACATACGTAGATACGTACATACGTACATATTTCATACGTACATACGTACATATTTCATACGTACATACGTACATACGTACATACGTACATACGTACATACGGACATACGTACATACGCACATACGGACATACGTACATACGCACATACGCACATACGCACATACGTACATACGTACATACGTACATACCTACATACATACATACATACATACATGCATACATACGTACATAGAGGCGACAGGCTGGTTGAAGGACAAGAACTTTCATTTAAACGTTCATTTCATGAAACGTTCATTTAAATGAAATTTTTCAGAAAAATGATGGCGATGGTTTTGTAGTGTAAGAAAAGGTCTTTCAAATGCATATTTACACTTGGTCAAAACAAAATAAAAATGAAGGAACAATAAACAAATTATAAAAACTGTTGAAAAAAGATGATAAAAATCAATTTTATTAATTGATTTACATACCTCGTTTCTAATTACTTGAAAATTTTCTCTAATTTTTGATTTTCCTTTTCTGAAGTAAATTGTTTTCTTACGAGTTTTATGAATATTTAATATGAATGATGTAGATTTATAGCTTTTTTTCTTTTGTCTAATTTCCTTTTTAGATTTATTGGTTTTCGAAGAGAATTTTTTAACTAATCTTTATATATACCATTTGAAAACCAAGTGCTTATAAAAAAAAATAATGGATTAGATAGATAATTTGCAATTGCAATTATTGGTCTTTATATGTAAGACCGACCGATTGGCATAAATGTTGCATTATAATAAAATATATAGATTAAAAATCAGTTGGTGGTGAACAGCTTAATTAAAGAAATTGCTAATTATATATCTAAATTATTACTTTTATTATAAACCTTCGCTTTTCAGGTGGTACACATACCGATTTGTTGAAAAATATTCCAATAAAATCAATATGCAACCAGGAAAAATAGACAAAGAGAAAATTTACTAATCCACGTTAGTTTTATGAAACGTTAAAACATTTTCTGAGAAAGCAATTTAAGGCAAACTGATAAACTGATAGTATAAATGATATAAAAATATGGCAAAGTCTTCCGGTGTGGCGTTGAACATATGTTAAAGCATGAATAAAGATCAGAATAAAGAATTAAAGCATCATGAAAGACTTCAGTATATTTCTACAGTGTTGATTCATGGCCAGAGCGTTTACTTCGACACATCGGTCAATAAGTCGTCGATCTGATAAATAAAATATACTTTTTTTTGCATTTTTGACTTTATTCATCAATATATTCTCCTTGAAGGGCAATACAATCATTCCAATTTTTTTCTAACATTTCTACACCTTTTTTTAGAAAGATTTAATTATCTTTAATTTTCGGCAATTAGCAGCACAGAACAGGAAATAGTCGCTGGGAGCCAGATCTGGAGAATACAGTGGATGAGGAAGCAATTCGAAGTGCAATTCATCAGCCATGCACCTCATGCAGCCATCGTTTGGAGCCTTTTTTGCAATCTCGTCCTTCAAACGCATGAATAACGTTATGTAATATTTGCTATTGATGGTTTTATCTTTCTGGAGATAATCGATGATATCGATGATCATATGCGTATCCCAAAATACAGAGGCCATCCAATAGGATGGCCTCTGTATTTTGGCAATACCTCTGTATTTTGGCAATAGCCTGTGTAATTTTGCCTCTATTGCACATAAAATTGCGATTAATGGAACAGTATGTCAAAGCACAGGATAAAAATAGGGAATTATCAATCTGAAAATTACCTCGAATTGGTGCAACAACACTATAATTTGGACAAATTTCAGAACAACATTGGCTCTTACAGTGAGAAACAAGGAGAACGATTTCATCTAGACCTAAAAAATGTGGAAGAAAGATACCAGCATCATGCGTGAGTCCTCGAAGTAACTCACTCGAAGAAATCACGAAAAAGAAGCACAAATGTAACAAAAGGTAAATTATATGAAATAATCGCATTTTTTCGACACCTATCATACCTCGAAAACTACACGTACATTTAAAATATATATGTATTGCATAGAAGAGCCAAATTTTGAAAGAGCCACTATGATTTACGCTATGGTTTTCGAACGAATGATGTAGGAATTATAATTTTAAGTTGGCAACACTGGCCAGCTGTTGGCCACCAGCATTGGACGTTCATCAAAAGCAAACGGCGCCGGTGCATCGTATAGAGAATGTTGTCGTTCAAAAGTAAGTTTTTGAGTTTATTTTATTTGTTTTCTGACATCTACACTTACAAAACTAACATCTTGAATTCGAACGTATTTGGAGAGGAAGAGTTTCTATTATCCTTTGTGACTGATAGATCAGATCCATCTGCGGAAGTCGATTCCAATAAGGCTAAATGGATTTCAATAAAATGATAAAAGCAACGTAACTGAAATCGAAGAGAATTTGCCTCTACTGCCTTCCTGCCTGCTTGTGCACATTCATTGCCAATTTCAAGAACTTCATAGAGAGAAACTGTATCGTCAGATAATTTAAGACCTGTTTTATCTTTGCCTGCTTCGGCATCTATCGTTTCTGTCGCGGGCACATCAGGGCAACAAGTTATATTATCACAAATGTTTAGATCATTTCCACAGGCAGGTCCCAGAAAAAAAACACGGTTCGTAAGAACCGGAAAATGTCATCTGCTGTCGTAACAGATACTCCTGAGAAAAACAAGATAGCTGAAATGGACGCAAACCAGCAAAGAAAGAACGTGAAGAAAATGACTACAAAAAAATCTATAAAATTGCTTACTAAGAAATTTAAAACACAGACTGAGATACATCAGATTCGGAAGCTAATACAGTATTGTCAGAAGTAAAAAAGGTTTCAATTAAAGATAAAAATAAAAGAGGAAGAGAACAGGATAATAATTGTGTAGTGTGCAATAAAAATTATAGTAACAGCGATCAAAAATGGTACCGGTGTAAAATTTGAAAGGTTGAGCACATACGTCCTGTGGTGTAAAAGGGAGATTGCATTATTTCTGCCAAAAATGTTTTTAAATTTTTTAAATTATTTATTTTTGTTTTTAATTTCGATTTTTCAAAAGGGAAATTGCATTATTTATGCCAAAACTGTTTTTAAATTTTTTGAATTATTTATTTTTGTTTTTAATTTAGATTTTTCAAAAGGGAGATTGAATTATTTATGCCAAAACTGTTTTTAATTTTTTTGAATTATTTATTTTTGTTTTTAATTTAGATTTTTCAAAGGGAGATTGCATTATCTCTGCAGAACTGTTTTTAATTTTTTTGAGTTATCTATTTTTGTTTTTAATTTAGATTTTTCAAAAAGGATATTGCGTTATTTATGCCAAAACTGTTTTTACGTTTTTGAATTATTTATTTTTGTTTTTAATTTAGGTTTTTCAAAGGGAGATTGCATTATTTCTGCCAAAACTGTTTTTAAGTTTTTTGAATTATTTATTTTTGTTTTTAATTTCTATTTTTCAAAGGGAGATAATTTTCAAAAGAGATTCTAATTTTCTGAGAGTTTCTTAGATTTAAGTAAATACTTTATCCAGAGTTTGTATTTTATAAAACATTTTATATACCTAATAATACTTTTTTTTTATTTACTGTTCAAGTCCTGTTATTAGAACTTGGCTTTCAATGCGTTATGAAAGTTTCAATGTATTATGAAGGAGCCGAATTTCATTCTTTTTATGAATAGTTAAAAGTCCAAGAATATTCTTGATTTTGGAAAATGTTTCATGACATTACGTACATGAAGGAACAAACCACTACTTATGGTTCTAATTTAATTATTTACTTATTCCATTTTGTGTTTTTTTCCTCTTTTTTTTTTAAACTGGTTCTTTCATGGCACTCTTCCCATACTAGAACTAGCATATTCTAAACAGTTTTAGTTTTTCCAGCACCAAATCTACTGTAGACCCGTGTAATCAGTATCATCAAATGGTTCTAAGGCCATACTGCATATCACATTACTTTTCGGCAGTTTTATAAAATCAATATAAATTGTTAAATAAACATAAATCAAAATGAAAAAATAATAATCAAAAATAATATAAATTGAATAATCTCGGATTTTAAAATTTAATCAAAGCATATCAATCAAAAATGAAACTCAAGCACATTTCTTATTAGTGTAGTATTACAATCACTACTAGTAAAAATAATGAATATCACTAATGTAGTAATTTTAAAGTTAAGCTTAGTAATTCTACCAGAGTTAAAGTACTGTTGAAAATTTTTGTTTAATGATCGATTATAAAGTAACCTTGGCCTACATTAAACCAGGGACTATCCCAATAGGTCTACTAATTCGAAATATTTAACCTTGTTAGGCTATATTTATAGCTAGTTGCATTTGAATTGTTATATAATCCTTAACTTATGCACTGGAGGTAGTTTTTTACGATATTTGTTAAAATTTTATAGAAAATTTTTCACATTTATACTGAAAGTTCAGCGACCTTTTAATATCATAGCAGAATAATTCAAAAACATATTTTATTTTATTTCCTTCTTTTCTTTTTCTCTTCGTATTTTTCTTTACAGGAAAGTTGTCGCCTATGAAAACTCATTCCGTGCGCATTCTTTCTGGACTACTCGCCAGCGTTCTCTAGGTCTGGTTTTCTTGATTACATATTGGAAAGATGTATGAGTTAGGTCTATAATTTGGTCTGTCCATCTTTTTGTCGGTCTGCATCCATCCCTGTACCACCAGTCTTTCTAGGTTATTACCATCCCTGAGTTTAATGTGACCGAATAATCTTAGTATTTGTTAATAAATAATTTATGATAGCCTTGTGGGTTCATTAATTCCTTGAATAATGGATGCGTTTGTACATTTGACGGTCTACGAAATGCGAAGGAGCCGTCTTCAACATCAAAGTTCAAAAAACTCAATGCGCCTGCCGTCTTGTTTTCTAATAGTTCATCTTTCAACGGGATATAGCAATACTGGCTGGCAAACTAAGGTTTTTACTATGTGTTTATTTGGGTTCTGTCCATATACCTCTAGATCTGCAAATTTCGTATTGTATTCCCAGGCCATTTCGCATCATATTCTGATCTCAGGAGTGTTACGCGTGTTGTTTGATATTAAAGGCCCAATATAGACGAATTGGCTTACTATCTTAAATTGCCGTATTTGACTAATGTGGGGCATTTTGTTGTTTTGATAATCATTATTTTCGTTTTCTCGTCGATTATCTCTAGTGCGTAAAAATACCTTCCACCCTTTATTTTTTCAATTCCCCAGCCGATCAATTTTGAAGGGAGGCATATTGATATATATATATATATATATATATATATATATATATATATATATATATATATATATATATATATATATATATATATATATATATATATATCCGTACCTTGAAGAGGCTGAACATCGAGAGGCGAAACATATGTCCTCCAATTGAAGGGGTGGGTGGGGCTCGTCCCCAGTCAAGCACCTAACAAAATGTTCATTTGGACGGAGACGCAGGTGTGTGTTCCACATGAGATTGTGGAACCCAACGGTTGGGTTTATGATGACACTCAGCTACTGTTGTCTCATTGGTCCATACTAATGAGACAACAGTACCATACCATTACGGTACTCATGGTATATGTCGGCACACTAAAGAGTTTGTACATCGAAAGACGAAACATATGTCATCTAGTTGAAGGAATGGGTGGGACTCGTACCCGATCAAGCACCCAAGAAAAAAAAAAATATATATATATATATATATATATATATATATATATATATATATATATATATATATATATATATATATATATATATATATAGATCATCATCATCATCATCATCAGCCCGTAATCGATCCACTGCAGGATGAAGGCCTCTTCAGCATGCTTCCAACCTTCACGGTCCTGGGCTTTCCTCTGCCACTCGGGTCCAATATACTTAACGATGTCATCAATCCATCGTGCTTTCGGTCTTCTTCGCGGACGTTTGCGATCAAGCGGTATCCACTCCAGGATTGCCTTGGTCCATCTGTCGTCCCATCGCCTCGCTATATGGCCTGCCCATCTCCATTTCAACTGTTTTACTCTTCCAATGATGTCACAGACTTTTGTTTGTTCCCTGATCCATGCGCAGGACTTTCTGTCTCGTCTTGTAATGCCAAGCATACATCTTTCCATTCCCCTCTGTGCCACCCGAAGTTTTTGAATTGATTGCGATGTGAGTGTCCAGGTTTCACTTCCGTATGTCATAACGGGTAGAACGCACTGATCGAATACTTTTCTTTTCAGGCAAAGTGGGAGTCTGCTCTTAAACACTATGTTGAGCCTACCAAATGCCTGCCAGCCACATTTAACACGCCGTTCCACCTCCCTATATATATATTTCTATATATATATATATATATATATATATATATATATATATATATATATATATATATGTACGAAAAAAAACATTTTGACTCATTTTCCAGTGTTCTTTCTGATCCTCCACATGTCTCTCATCCTTTCTCCGTGGATTCTCTTTCTCTCCTCCCTCCACTTTGTTCCCGATCTCCTCGAAACTTCGCTCTCTGATGCAACGTTCCACATATGTATTTTGTTTCTGTACGTTCTTCTGTTCTCAATCTCTGTCGGAACCATGTGTGCCTTTCCCAGATCAGCTCTAACTTGTATGATCCATGGTACTGTTGACTTGACTCCTTGTATGTATGTAAGAATTCTGTTGGTGAGTCTTGTCGGTGGGAGTCTACTGATATGTCCATAGAATTTCAACCTTCTTTTTCTTATGTCCGCCGCTACGTTGGACATTCTCTCTGCAGTCTTTCGAGAGTGTAGTCTGTATCCTTCCTCTGTCAGTTTTGGGCCGAGAATTTTCCTCATAATTTTGCGTTCTTCTTTTAATATGTATTCATTGTCGCTTTTTGTATGAAGTGTAAGTGTCTCGATTGCGTATAGGACTTCTGGTTTGATTACTGTGTTGTAGTATCTTATTTTTGCGTGTATGGATAGGCATTTCTTATTGTAGATATTATGTATCTTGCTGTATGCCCTCTTCATCTTTTGTAATCGAGTCTTCTGTGCTATCTTCTCTCCTCCTGTGGGTCCGAGAATGTCGCCCAGGTATTTGAAGTGAGTGACCCTATTTATTTTGCCGTATTTGGTGTTCAAATTTTGGACATCTATTCGGTTTTTTGAAAGGAGATTTGCAGGCCGACTTTCTCTGCACATTCCTTGAGGACTTCGATTTGTTTGGTTGCCCTTTTTTCATTAACTGCGAGTATGGCTAGGTCGTCTGCGAAGGCTAGGCATGATATTTCTATGTTGTTTTTGGATCGTCCGAGTCGTGTTGGTTTCCAGTGTCCTTGATTTTTCAGTTATTTTTCCCATTCCCTTATGACTTTGTCTAGGACCAACAATCGCCTAGCTTGTAATGCATTGCCATCAGCAAGTCGATACATAAAGTGAATGTCAGTCATCTCGGCGTTTGTATACATTATGATAGAGGACTTCACTCACTATTTAAGACACGTCAAACAGCCAAACGTCACTCAATCTATGTAAACAACTGCGACCGATGAAATCCACTTACTAGATAAAACAGCCGTTCCAAGTGATCGAGATCGAAAAAAAAAAAATGTACTTGATAAACTCATTGACGTATTGACCCTACTTTTATTTACATTAATGATTCCAACAAATATCGAATATGGTTGTCGCAAATTTTGTTCGCCCTATATCTTCGAAATAAAGGGATTTTTCAAAAATCATCGTAGGACAAAATATTCTTAGAATAGGACAAGGAATAACCCCTTGCATTTTTGCCGCATGTTTACCTAACACCCTGTATACTATGGGCTGCCAAGTGGCCTCAGTTGCTGACGCGGCCCTAAATTGAAAAATTCAAATTCAAGTTTAAAAATTAAATGAAAATGAATTGGTAGCTTGGAGATGTTTTGTAAGTGTAATGAAATGATTTCTGGGCAACAAGTAAGATGAAAACTATAAGGATCTCATAGGTGTACTCTTGAAAGCCTATGAAATATTAAGATGTCGTATGTCCTTAAGACTTAATTTTTTACACTCGCATTTGGTTTTTTTCCGGAAAATTTGGGTGCAGTAAGCGACGAGCAAGGAGATAGGTTTCACCAGGACATCAGGACGATGAAAACAAGATACTAGGGATGCTGGAACTCATCTATGTTAGGCGTGTACTGCTGGTTTTTAAAAAGAGATAATGCTATAGAACACAAGAGCAAAAAGTCTAAGTTTATGCGTCTGTATGACATCTCATGTAATATATTTTTTATTCACATAATCCTCAGTAATGTCTTTGCACATATTTAACACATTTTACATGTTTATATTAAACTAGCAGAAGCTGGCAGATATTGTACTGTCAGTGTATATTTCTTTATCTCTATGCGAGGTGTAACTATTAAATAACGAGACTGACGCTGTTAAACATTTTATTTTGATTTAGTACATATTTACTTATTATCACCTTCAATATACACCTCTCCTCTATCACTACAACGCTCCATGCGAATATTTCATTGTTCGAAACAGTCTTCTTCTGTCAGCTCCTTCAGAAGGCGTGCCGCTTTCTCTTTCACAGCTTCAACGGGCTCAAATCTTGTTCCTTTTAATGCAGATTTCACCTTAGGAAACAGATAGAAGTCGCACCGCTCAAGATCAAGATCCGGTGAATAAGGTGGATAGTCTAACAATGGGATGCTGTACTTGGCTAGAAAGCTCCTGACAGAAAATGTGAAATGAATGTGGAGAGTCCATGATTTCGGGGTCGTTTTTTTCCTTATTCTTTCACAGAGTTCAGCAAAAACGTGAAGGTATTAATGTTGATTAATAGTTTGACCTTCAGGAACTAAGTGAACCTACACAGTGAATCTACAGTCCATGAATATCAAAAAGAACAATTATCATTGCTTTGAATTTTGATTTGCTCATTCGAGTTTTTTTTGGCTCTGGGTGAATTTGGGCTCTTCCAGTGTATGGGTTGGCGCTTCGTTTCAGTATCATAAGTAAAAAACCACGATTCGTCACATATTACTATCCTAAGTTTGGGTCATTTTCAATGATTCGAAGTATCAGTACAAACATTTTTGCGAGCTTCATCTTGTTCAAACGTGATAATTTTAGGCACCGTTTTTGCACACACTTTTTGCACGTTATGTAAAATCAATCACACGAATACTTAACCGACGATCAGATCAAACTAGATTTTTTCGATTTTATAATCCGTTTATGTTAATACGTGGAAGGGCTACCCGGGCGTGGCTCATCTTTAACGTCTTCTCGGCCATCTTGAAAAAGATTAAACCACTCACAAGCATTTAAAAACACGTGCACGCGATAAACTTTCATTCCCATACACTTCTTTCAATAAATTATAAGTTTCCAAATATCAAGTGAAATTTCACAACAATTTGTTGCTCTATTGTTACACTTAACATTTTTCCGGCGAAACAAAAAACAACTCTAATGCGAATGAAAGCTACGATTATACGGATTTGTTTACAGAAGCGAGAGGTACTGCATTCGAAAGAGTAGGCTTGGCGGTAAACAGCTGTTGGTCGCTGGCGTTTGGCGCATGCGTACTTTTTCTGTAGCAGCGTCTGTCTTGTTATTTAATAGCCACACCTCGTATGTCTAAGATGGGTGGTCTGTATGTAATGTAGACTTTATAAAGCGTTGTAGAAAATTGTGGAAAAATGATAGATTTCTCATATTGATAAGGTTCTATTATTTTTATTAGTATACATTGATGATAAATTATATAAATTTTTTTATTAATAATTCACGTGAACGAACAATATTTTTTGCTATTCCATTCGCTATATAATCAAACTAATTTAACTGAATTCAAACTAATACTAACATCTAGCGTAACGCAAATGGATAAACATTATTTTTGGTTTTCTGATTCGATGTATAGATGTACATAGTTTCTGGAGTTCCTACTCTGGAGCAAGCAACATGCTAGTATAGTTGAGTTTTCGATGGTCAAAGAACCCAGATCCTTTAATTACTTGTCGAGGGCTCTGTCCAGTTAAGCTACCCACCCTATACAAATTTCCCTTCTCTTTTATCTGTATCCATTAAACCACATTGTCTATCATACGGTAGCATTTTTAAATTTAAATACTGTTAGTAGGGAAAGATGTAGTTAACGTGTAGAAGTTGATCCGCTACTGCTTCATCTAATGGCGAGCTACAACAAAGTGAATAGCGCGAAAATATTCACCGTGTTCAAATACCTATGTACACCAATTTTCGCAACGATCGGTTATACGGTGTGAATAAGGTCCTGCAGTGCCATCTAGTGGCGAGTTACAACAAAATGTATATCATAAAAACCTTCTCCATGAAAAAAAGAAGATAAATATTAGATTGTAAAAACACGTCGTCTTCTTTTTTTCCCCACCACCGACCACCTGTATCAAAAAAAACTGTGCGTGGTACACGCACTAAGTAATTAGCTTATCATTTTCGTATTTAGGTCTATAAAATACTTCATATACACCTATTTTCATCAGTGTTATCTAAAAAGTTTAAATTTGTTGACCAGTGTAAATAACATGCTAACGTGACTTTTGCTTAGCGTGAAAATGCAACAATTTTTATAATAAAATAATATAATGGAATTTTATATCATAATATCAAATGTTATAGTGTAGCGTAAATATTAATTTCAGTACTAATACATTTATATTGGTTAAAAGTCAACATTAAATAAATAGTAGATGCTAAAATCAATTTAACTTGAATGCAACCAAGCCATGTATTATTATTTAACACATATAAGATATAAAATTGTATTACTTGCAAAATAATTGACGTTACAGGTATCATAAAATAATGGCACTCTTAGTAACTACGACCATGTAGTTTATAGACAATCAATTAACTAGAAATTTATTAATGAAAAATATTTAATTTATTTATATGCAAGGCATATTCAATCTGTCTAAAGGAAATTGTAAATAAATAAATAGTATTAATATGCTACTACTTCCAATAATATTAATTTCAAATAATATTAATACCAGAGGGTAACAAAAGTATTTGTGTTTTTAGGTACTTAGCTATTTACTGTTTAAAAAATATACCTGGTCGTTATTCCTCGAAGTAACACTTCGGTTAATATGTCCCCGGTCTGAGATATAGATGGCGTCACTTAAAAAAATCTTTGCTACTGGTCGATTTTGCCAATCTTCAATTATCACGTGTCAAAATTTCATGACAATCTATCGACTAGTTTCTGAGTTGTTGTGCTTTAAGTGACGCTACTCTTGTTATTTTCAAAACAATGGAAAAAAATGAATTTGTGTTAATTAAGCATTGCTTTTAGATGAAGAAAAATACCGTTGAAGCAAAACAATAGTTTGATAAAACATTACCTGGACTCTGTTCCAGGAAAATCAAAAATAATTGATTGCTATATTGTTTTCAAACGTGGCCCTACAAGCACCGATGATGCTGAATGCTCTGGATGTCCAAATGAGGTGGTTACACCAGACAACATTAGAAAAATTCAAAAAATTATTTCGCAAAATCGAAAAGTAAAGCTGCAGGATATAGCTGATATCATGAAGACATCGAAAGGAAGTGTTCACGCCATTTTACATGAACATTTGGGAATGTCGTGATATCGCAATTGATACCACATTTGCTGACAGTGGACTAAAAACAACGTATTGATAATTCTGAGCAATATTTGCAGCTGTTTAAGCGAAATAAAAAGGATTTTTATGTGGTATGTGACAATGGATGAAACGTGGTTCCATCACTACACTCCGGAGTCAAATAAGCAGTTAGCTGAGTGGACAGCAGTCGGTGAAAGCCCTCCAAAGCGAGCAAAAACACAATCATCGGCAGGCAAGGTTATGGCCTCTGTATTTTGGGATGCGCATGGTATATTGTTCTTCGATTATCTTGAGAAAGGTAAAATCATCAATAGTGAATTTTACATAGCGTCATTGGTGAGTTTGAGACCCCCAGCGACTATTTCCTATTTTTTTAAAATCCTCTCCAACGAATAGATAGATAATTGCCGAAACTGAAGGCTCTATAAAAAATGTGTATAAATGTGTGTAAATATTATACGTGTTATGAAATGCGTTGGAATGATTGCATTGCTCTTCAAGGAGAATATATTGATGAATAAAGTCGAAATTTATAAAAAAAATGTGCTTTATTTTTCAGACCAGGGACTTATTGACCGTAATTTTATTCCTCTTCGATACAACGACGAGTCTTTGGAGGCAAAAACCCTATTGCTGTCTTTTTTTAGCTTTTTTAAATCCTGATTTTTTGCCAACTCCCAAAGCCAATGCAAAGTGAATAATTCCTTTATTATTTCGTCCAACACGCAGCATTATCACTTTTTCTTATGGACATATCGTATATGTATGTTTTTATCTAAGATTTGTAATCTGCCCTACCTCGAACATTCAGTAAATTATTTTACAATAACCTGACATAGGAGGCAAGAGCCTTATTGGCGTTCCCTTTTAATTAAATCTAAAATTAATGAGTACATGGAATTATAAAATTATAACTTAAAATCGATTTAACAAGTTCAATGTTCACATCGTGTGGATTAAAAAAATCATCTAAGTTCATTTTTATGGTGTTTTAAACGTTCTTTGTACTTCACACTAAATGCTTAGTTTCTGACTTCACAGTAGCCATATGAAGGCTACGATATATGATTTCGTTAGATACGTACCACGAGGGGTCAGCAGTAGGACAAAAAACTTTGAATTGGAACCTCTGTATGATATTAATGTTAAAATCACTTGCAGACCTCCAAAGTTGAATTCCATATGAGTTTTAACATTACTTTATAAAGATACAGTTTATTCTCAAAAGAGAGATTAGAGTTTCTACCCATCAATTTTTCTATTGGAACTTTCGATATGAAATACTAAACTCGAATAGATTTACCACTAAACACAGCCATGAAAAATTGGTTTATTTCAACAATCTTAATGACGTAAAGCAATGGGTTATGCACGAGCAACCAGCTCTTTCCAAGGCTAGGAAGATTTGCCAAAAGGTCATGCTGTATGTTTGGTGGGATTTTGAAGAGATAATTCAGTTGCTTCCTAATGCTCGGGCGATAAATTTAGAATTTTGTTCAGGTCACCTGGAGAGAGTACACTGTTCTTGCCGAAACATATCCAACTTTGGTCAACCGTAAAAAAAGTCTACCTGCAATAAGACAACGCAAGAGCACATCTAATCACTTCAACAATCACTTCAACACATTACTTCAACAATTAACAAATTGGACATTGAACTGCTCCTTCATCCTGCATACACCTTACAGCTCCGTTCTCGCTCCATCGGATTACCACTTGTTTCGGTCCACGACTCACTTTTTACGAGGAAAAAAATTTAGGACCGAAGAAAAGGTAAAAATTGGCTGTGTCGAGTTTTTCCCCGTGCAAAGGTTCATCGTGGTACCGAAGAGGAGTAGGGTTACTGGCTCAAAGAGAAGTTGAGATCATTGTAAACAATGACCTATATTTCAAGACAGTTTAAATAGTTTTTAGTAAGACAGTTTAAGTACAAACATTTATAAAAAAGTAATTATAATCATTTTGTGCAATACAAACTCTAAGCTTATGTCCAAAAGAACTATTAACTGTAATGAGTATTACCGATTTAATATTTATAAGCACATTTCTTATTCTAACTTGCATGTTCTCTATTGTGGTGGCTGCCATTTGATAAATTTGTTTTTTAACAAAACTCCATAAGAAAAAATCTAGTTTTGTTAAATTAGTTCCGGGAATCTGGCTGGCCACGGTACAGGATCTCCCCTACCAATCCATTTATTTTCAAAATTCGTGTCCAAATATTGTCTCTGGCTGCTAAAATACAGAGGGGCGCCATCTAGCTGTAACCACATTCATCTCACTACAGTTAAAGGCAATTCTTCAACCCACTCCATACCAGCCCACACATTAAGAGACCATATATGCTCTAAAGGGATATTGAATCTTGGATTTTCACTGCTGTAATAGTGGAAGTTATGTTGGTTAACGTAGCAATTTTTGTGGAAAGTTGCCTCATCCGCGAAGAAGATATAATTAAAAAAGAGAGAGAGAGTCTTCTCTATTTTTTTCTTTTATTCAGTTACAAAATTCAAACTTTCGGTCAAAATGATTTTGATTTAGTTCTTGAGCTAATTGTATATGCTACGGATGAAATTTATATTTCCTAGATTTACTGTTCACTGTGGATTTTTGAACGCCCATTTTGTTTTCTATCTGCCCGCATGAAATATGCGGATTTTTAATTACAGTTTGAAAACTAAATAATTATTTTCTTCACTCATGACTCTTTTCTACATTTCCAACGCTAATGCATTAGAATGACGTTCAGCATTAGGAAATCTTTGCGCATAAATTATACTTGCTAAAAAAGAGTTTTGATCATTTGCGCCCAACACCTAGATCATGTTTATCAATTCCTCTCTAAAAAAATTGATTATCGTTTTATTTTCTGTTCTAATAAATACCGTCCTACACAATTTGATAGTTCGCAAATAGTTGATCGGTTGGTTCATTTATTTTTACGCAATGAATGTCTAGGGTGTCTAGGTCATACATACATTTTTTAAAAAGTGAATAACTAAGTACCTCAAACAAGAAAATACATCTGTTATACCTTGGTAGATACCGTTAAATCAACTAAAATGTTTTTCCGTATCGATTTTCAGGCAAGGTGAGCACGAATTTAGCATTGCGGTAATCATCCCTTTGACACCTGTTTCTCGTTGTTAACACATGTACAATTTAATAAGCATCGCATTTGCCTGTTATGAAACTCTTTGTTTTTTCAATGTGTCCAACTAAAATTGGAATTTTTCAGTCAAATTTTTAAATGCATGTATTGATACATGCAATAAAGGATAACTAATAATTTGCATAGCTGAATTATAGTGGGAGAGGTATATTTCAAATTGCATAAAATAAATTTGACTAAATAAATCAATCGTTTGTATTATATTGATTCAGCGATAAAATATTTCAATTTGAGTAGTAATAAATAAATTTAAATATGCTATTATATTGGCAATATATATCTATATAACATACATTCAATTCTTCTATTGGAACCTTTGGTGTGAAACACTAAACTTGAAGAGATTTACCACTAAACACCAAAACACTTTTTTGAACTGCTCGACGCACATTTCGCTAGCATCATCAGGAGATGATTTAATCTCAAGGAGGGATCATCATTAGGAGATTAAATCATCTCCTGATGATGCTAACATGGTTAGCGAAACGTGCGTCGAGCAGTTCAAAAAAGTGTTTTGGTGTTTAGTGGTAAATCTCTTCAAGTTTAATAACATACATTAATGTTAATACGTAGGTAATTGCAGAAGTTTTTGTAACCAGTTGATATTGATGATTTAGATGTTTTATTAATATCAGACATTTCGCTAACCATGTTAGCATCATCAGAAAATGATTCAATCTAACTCTAAAGTAAACTAACTCTTTTTATATAATAACCGTACCTAATGAAGCGTGTAAAAAATCATGAACCGTGAACTGTGGTCCGTGCCAATTCTTTTCGTGAATTGGATTTTTCTAGTGCGTACTGACTATTAGTGACAACAATTTCGAGCACAATGTGACGGAAAGTCTGGCAAAACTTCCACAGACCTATGGAAGCAGCATTTTGACTAGAGCATTTTCAGAAGATATATATATATATATATATATATATATATATATATATATATATATATATATATATATATATATACCGGGTCTCTCACGGTAGACATTCATTAGAAGTTTTCGTGGTTAGAAAAAATTTATTTCTCAATTTTTGGACTTGAAGATTATTTAAGATTCTCCTTAATTTGAAAATATTTTCAAGATCATAGCAGTTCCGGTTATCCCTAAAGTCGCCAGCAATTTCCTTATTTTAAATGGAACACCCGTATATCATTTCATTTCTGGATTCCTGAGAAAATTTCATGATGAGCTCTATCAGGTTTTCGTATACCTATTTGGAACTTTTTCTGAAATATCTTGATTCTTTTGAAAATTTTGAAAGATATAACATTATTTTCAACTCTACGCCTTTTACCCATTTTCGACTGGTGCTAAGGTCTTCTCACGTAGACGGAACGGCAAGAATGATACTTTCAAAATCCTCATTGATAATTAATTTATCGCATACAGGGTATCCAAAATGTTGGTGACCAATTACATTATTTTCAAAGTAAAAAAAGTTCGATCTTTTAAATGTGACACTCTGTATATTATTGGATGGTCGTTATTAAATCGCTTTAACTTTTCCTATACCTATTTCCAACGGTTTTCTTGTTAATTCATATATATTTTTTATCAAAAGTCGATGAAACTCCAAAAGTCCTATCTAGTAAGCTTTGATTTTGATAGGAATTGATACAATGTTGATATTATGTCAAAGCAGTATCAGCTTACAAATTCGTGAAGTATCTACTTACACTTTTGGTCATTATGGAGAATAATGAAGAATATTCAAATGCTGATTTGTTAGATTTGTTTTATACTTGTGGTGAACGTGGACGACTTGTCAGACGAACATGCAGGTTATCTAAGGAACGATATCCGAACCTACTAACAAAACTCTCGGAAAGTTCTCATGAACCGAAGCTCGGTTTTTGGCAACTGGGAGTGTAAGGGCAACACGAAATGACCTAATGCCCGTAATAGGTAATGAAGATAACGAGGTTATTGTGATGGTTTCAAGAGCATCAATCTACAGAATATTAAGAAAATATAAAATGCATCCCTTTTCTCAGATGAGTGTGCATTACGTCTTGGTGAGGAGGCAAGACAAGTCGATTTTTGCGAGTTCATGTGCATAAAAATGACCGAAGATCTGAGAATTCTTCATTCGATTATGTGGACTGATGAATCAAAATTCAGCAGGCAAGGAATTATAAATCACCGAAATAATCACTACTGGGCACAAGACAATTCACATGTCATAAGGGGACATAATCATCAAGACCACTTTAGTTTTAATGTTTTTTGTTTAATTATGGACAATAGAGAGGCATATGTTATTGATTTTCTAAATGTTCTATCTCCACGTGAGAGAGCAAACATTTGGTATCAGCTGGATGGTGCTCCAGCACATTCCACTATAGCTGTACATCAGCAGTTGACCTTGATGTTCGAGTATTAGTTGATTGGCCCACAGGGACTCTGGAACTGGCCACCCAGATCACCCGATTTGACGCCTTTGGATTTTCACTTCTGGAAACGTATACAAGAACTAGTATACTATATGTCTGTATAAACTAGATAGGAATTATTGTAGCGTGTTCACGATCCATTCACTAATCTAAGTCCAGGCGAAATTCGGAGGCCTGTTTCCCGAGAAGTATATGACAGAGTTATCCAGTGTTTGAGCCAAAATGGCGGTCATATAGAACAATTATTGTAAGTTAATATTCATTTATTATTTTTTGTAATAATGTTCAAATTTTCTTATATTTTTATTTGTTATTACGTTCTAATTTTGTTATGTTCCTGTTTTGTTTTCATGTTCGAATTAAAGTGAGTTTCTGCCGTTTCAGTCATGTTCATTTTGTTTCGAAAAACAAACGATGACGATGTATCGGTTTCTACACAAAATTACATTAAAATAGAAAATATGGATTAACAAGAAAACCGTTGGAAATAGATATAGGGAAAGTTACAGCGAATCGATGCAGAATCAAATTCTGCATCCGACTTTTAACTTTGAAAATAATGTAATTGGTCATAAAATTTTGGACACCCTGTATGCGATAAATTAATTGTCAATATGGATTTTGAAAGTATCATTCTTCTGCTTCTGTCTGCCCCAGAAGTAAAAGGCACAGTGTTGAAATGAAGTTACATCTTGTTACCCGTTTTGGGGCTTCAAAAAAAAGTACCCTTCAAAAAAAATACAATGTATATTAATATGGTGAATATTTCCCAGGGCTAATTACTGCTCAGAGAACATGAGATTCTCAGGCGATAAAAGAAAACATTATTCGGTACTTAGACATTTATTATCATCATTTAAAAAAATATCGTGGAAGCCAAACAATAGGAGAGGGATTTTTGGTTATAATCAGAAATTAACTATGTTAGTAAAATACAGGCACTTTAGTTAAGATGTCTTATAGATAAGAAACAGTAATAAACCTAATATAATATGACTAGTAAGATGATAACTTATCTTTGGTCAGTCAATCCACGAAACTCCCCGATGAGTGTCGCACGGGCCACGCGAGGCGGAACGTTGGTCTGTCTACCCCTTACGGTTTCCGATATCCCGTGGGTCTGCTCCTGTGGGTCGTGAGGACTTCGAGGACACCCAAAGACGTGCGTGGAAAGAAGCCAAAGATTCACCCGGATTAACCACGTGTACAGGAAAATATGAAATTAGGAAATCAATCCACTACCAAAAAAAACTAGAAAGAGGTTTTATAAATATTGTGACAAAAATTTTAATTAGGTTAAATTATTCTTACCCCTAACTGGGTTAAAAAAGAATTATTCGTCGGACGACAAATAATCGTACGGCCACGAGGGTTCTCTAACTACGATGGTCCAAAATATACCTCGATAGGTTTCGGGGGCAGCTCGCAGTGTGTTAGCAATAAAAATCCAGCAAAGCTGACCAATAAACTCGGCACTATTCCCAAAATATCCCGAACTCCAAGATTCTAATCAGCGGAAATTCTGCACTGGGTCAAGGCCTATTGCTGCACTGTCGACTGCTCTCGAAGGTGGTCGGAAGGAGAAAAGATAGGAGAAGACCAAAAATGGTTCCTTCCAAAATCAAGCCCGCGAAGTAATTTTGTAGCTCTCCGCTAGAGTACTGCCAATCAACCAAACTACCAGTACCGGACTGAGATGAATGAAAGTGAGTGAAAAGTGTTTTGTAGTGATTCCAGGAAGATAAACTAAACTAAAATAAAGATAAACTAACGAAACATGGTACCGACCCTCTGCCAAAGCCTAATCAAATATGAGCAAGAAAATACTTAATCAACTCTTACAAATTCTCGATATGGTCGCAACAAAGTACGGCCCTGTATCCCGACTTACTACGCAGTACCGGATATGCAAAATAACCACGCACCAGGCTCGACGCAAAATGTACTCCATTTTCTTTACAGTACCTTCGCCAAAATGGCAAAATATGGAAAGTCTAAGTAACTGAAATTCCAACACAATACAACCAAACCTGGTAAGCAAATATAATCGTAACATTACCCCTTTCCGCAGAAGATTTTTTTTTTGTTTTGCGTACAGACCACAATAAACAATCTTTCAAAATTTTCAAAAGAATCAAGATATTTAAGAAACAGTTCAATATAGATATACGGAAACCTGATGAAAATCATCATGAAATGTTCTTCTAAATCGAAAAATGAAATAATATACCGGGTGTTGCATTTAAAATAAAGAAGTTACTGGCGATTTCCGGGAAAACCGGAGTCCTATGACCTTGAAAATATTTTAAAATGAAAGAGAATCTTAAATAACGCCGAAGTCCAAAAATTCATAATTAAGTTTTTCCTAACCCCAAAAACTTTTAACGAAAGCCTACCGTGAGAAACCCGGTATATATATATATATATATATATATATATATATATATATATATATATATATATATATATATATATATATATATATATATATATATAAATATATGACCAGCATCCCAATAGATCAAGTAAGAAGGATAGGCCTATTTTGAGCATTTATTTTAATCTTTCCAGAACATTCTTGCAATACATCGTATTTCATTCACACATCAAAACATTCGTATTTTATTTCTAAATGTAAGTACAAAAGAACTTCGCATATACACATCTTGACTGACTGACTTTCTCAGCGACTTCTATTAGAAAAAAAGTAATATTTATCTTTTACAGGATAAAAACCTGTTAAAGTCCTTGTTTCAAAAGTTTAGTGATTTTTGAATAGATATTTGAAACAGCTTTGAAATGAGGTATTACTAGCGCAATGTGGCCATTTAAAAATAGTTATTAAAATAGCTCCACAACACCACCTTTGACAATTATATCACTGCATATTACCTAAAACATTTTTTTACGCTTTAATTTATGTAAGACAACTTTCATTGTTCTGTTTTTCAGTTTATAAGTTAAAAGGGGGAAGCAATTTTACACGGGCACTACCTGCCTGTAAATACACTTACCTGCATTTTAAAACTCAATTATGCTAGTCTATTACGGATGTAAGCTAAATATTAACCTTAGATTATTGAAGCACACCTAATTAATTGACATTTTTAATTAAAAGGTTTGTATATGATAATGATGGCTCTCAATTTGACACGAGTATGACATCAGCCATAGCTATTAATTTTGCTGAGCCGTTGTTGAAGAAGTATGGGCTTTGTAGTGGTTCAAATAACCTAGCTTAGATCTACATGATCTTCCGTATGACGGACAATTAAAATTAGGAGGATAGTTAGGAGAATTGGTACACTTGGTCCAGTCTATTTGGCTTTTTGCGCCTGCTTAGCTCTGTATGTCTCCTTAAGCCATGTGGAATTGTAGTTTGACCTCTTTTCTTATTCACACATGCTTGACATGGAGTTCTTTAGAAACGATTCTATAACGTCTTTGTATCTCCTTTTGGTTTCTTGTTCTTTAATCTACGCATTGACATTTTGTTTTCCTACGCTAGTACTGATACGTGACCATCTAATTTGAAAATTTAATATATAATAGTTAACATAGTAACATAGAAATTATTATTTAACATAATAATATAGAATATTTAACAATTTTATTATTTGTTATTACTTACATGAACCTTCTTGCATTGCCCACCATCTTCCACAACTTCCTTTACTTATTGGTCTATTTATAATCTATTTTATCATAAATATGTGGCCTTGTGCTCCTCTATCTTTCCTGACTTTACCTTTCTTGTAATTGATTTAATGTTGGTTCTATTATTCTTAATTAAGTTTATGTTCAAGTATTATTTCATATATTTTCACTGCTATATTTATTAGCGTAGTTGTTACAATCCTTGTTATCTCCTTTTTTATATACGGTCACTATTTGTCGTATTTCCCAGTCTTTTGGTATTATTAGTTCTTTCCACAATTTATATATTTCTTGTAATACTTTTGTTGTAATTTTTTCGCATCCTGGCGTTTTTCCACTTTTTAATTTATAGCCTCGATAATTTTCCTGTATTATAATTTCCCTGTATGTAATTATATTAAATATTAAAATGTATTCAGTTTTATTATCTTTTATTTTGTCCTCTTGCTCAGCTTCTGTTACTATTACACTGTCGGTGTCCAGTCGTTCTTGAACGTACTCCTTTCATTTCTCCATGATCTCAAATTCTTGAGTTTGTAAGACTACTAGGATATATTATTGTTATAAAGGGTAGCTAATCAATTTTCGACTGAAGTACGTATCTTTTTAAGTTAGTATTTTATCTAACTCAATATTTAAAAAACTCTTGGTTGAAAGAGCATGTTGGAGCTTAGCCATTGTTGAAGAATTATGGGTTTTATAGTGGTTCAAGACCTTCTGCATGTTAGAAAGCAAATAAAATTATCGCCGACGTATTGACAGTTCGTAAATAAAACGATATATTTATTTATTAATTATGACATATTTAATTTATTGGATGATTGAACTAAATCTTTATTGTATTATGATGTATGACTAACAGATAATTCTACTTTCGAATAGAGCAGATGTAAATATTCATATCAGTATGTGTTCAATGGCGCACCGGAAAAATATTGTTCCTTGGAGAAAGGAATGCATGTTGTGAATATAAATATGCATTTCAATAAATATACTTATCTGACTTTTACGACGGAATTATGCTAGTCTGTATCGAAGAATTTTGGCTTTTATAGTGGCTCAAGTAACCCAGCTTAGATCTGTATAATCTTCCGCATGCCAGAGAATTAAGGTTAGAAGGTTACAGAATGGATACACGCAGTCCAGCCAGTTTGGTTTTTGGCGGTAGCTTTTCGGCGGTTATTTTCCTCAAGGAGCTGTTTAGCTCCCTATGTCCCCTCACGACATTTGGGCCTCTGTTTGCTTTCTTTTTCCATTCAGATACGCTTGACATGGAGTTCTTTAAGAGACTATTTTATGACGTTTTTGTATTTCCTTTTTGGACTTCCCAGACTTTGTTTCTTGTTCTTTAACCTTCAAGTTCGGACATATTTTTTTCCTACGGTAGTACTGACAAGTGGTCCCACGGACCATCTAATTTGAAAATTTTATAAATAAAACAAAATAGAATATTTAACAATTTTATTATTTGTTATTACTTACATGAACCTTCTTGCATGATTCACCATCAATGAATATATGATATCTTTGAGTATATGATATCAATGAATATATGATTGATGAGTCTAATCGCCAACAGACGAAACATGTGCCCTCCAATGTAAGAGATGGGTGGAGCTCCCTTACGGTCAAGCAACTAACCAATGCTCATTATGGCGGAGACGAAGGTTGTTGTGCGTTCCACATGAGATTGTGGAACCTAACGGTGGGAGGTGTATAACTCCTGACTACTGTTGTCTCATTGGACGCAGTTTAAAGAAGTCAAAAAACTCCATGTATAAGCCATCCGACGAGAGGTCGGCAAAAATATGGGTTTGTTTGATTGTGAAGAGGGACTCCCTATTCTTGGCGAGAGAGCATATGTCGGTACCCTGATGAGTCTAACAGCCAACAGATGAAACATGTGCCCTCCAATGTAAGGGATGGGATGGGTGGGGCTCCCTTCCGGTCGAGCAACTAACCAATGTTCATATATATATATATATATATATATATATATATATATATATATATATATATATATATATATATATATATATATATATAGGCTGTCCATAACTTATTCGCCATAGAACATATATAATAAATGTATTGCCAAATCGTAGTTATTAAAAAGATACAGAATGTTGAAAGTGAAACTACATTTTTGAAAAATTGAGATACTTTTAAAAGAGTTGAAAATATCAGATTCAAAATCGGGTAGTTGGATTTTCAACCCAATCCAGGTGACAAGGCATTTTTTACATATTATTTCATACCAACTCAAGATTGGATAAACTTGTTTCCAGCTACGTTTAATAGAAGAGATAGAAAACAATGAGATTTGTCATCGAGGCGTAATAATTTTGAAACAATATTCAAGACGCAGTTTGTGCAATTGCATATTTTTCAGCCATCGACAAGATGTACAATGGAATATTCAAGCACGAATTTCTCGTAAACGGCGTGGGATATCGTGGAAAATATCGTATCGTGGGAAATTATGACTCTTCTGCTAAAAAAATTTTAGCGAATTCCATACAAAGGAGGTAGCAAGCACCAACTAGAAACTAAGCTCAAGCTAGTATCAAATTCGCATTTGTCGCCTTTGAAGACCCAACTACCTCGATTTTGAACCTGATATCTTCAACCGTTTCTAAATTATCTCAATTTTTCGAAAATTTAATTTCACTTTCAACACCCTGTATGGTTCTAATAACTAACATTTGCCAAGACATTTATAGACTAAATCCTCTTATTTTGATCTCTACTATCAGTACTGAATACAGTAGTCTGTTAATTCATCATAGAAAAATGCGTAATACACGAATTGGAGCATTTGGAAGGCGAACTCTTTGGGAGCTACTTTGGGAAAAAAATCTATTCCAACGAAGAGTACTTTTGGCTTAATGGGTTTGTGAACAAATATTACCGTAGGATTTCGGCCGATGAAAATCCTTAAGTGATTCAGGAGTCATCCCCTCCTACGGTTACTGTTTAGTGCGAATTTTGGGCTGAAGAAGTGACAGGACTTTATTTTTTTTTTGAAGACGATGATGGAAATCGATGACCTTAAAAGGAACATCGAAAATATACCACGCAATATGTAATCGAAAATGGATCTGGGGAATGCATTGCACCAGACGAAGTCAAGGAAGATATTTAAACGATATTATTTTTAAGAAAAACCGGAAATTTTCAAGTTCTTTAAGAAAAAAACATAAATTACTGCTTAATTGGACAATTACCAAACTTGTATTAATAAGATAACTGAATAAATATTTACTAAATAGAAGGCAAATAAAAAAATGTCACCATTATAATTTCAATGCCCAGCAAACTGCCACGCGCGACCATAAAGTTACACTCGAACAAATTAAATTATAAATATTACTCGAACGAAAGTTCGTTTACCGTATCTAGGCCTATCTGAACCACGAAATATAATTTTTACGTTCTACCCCTGCCACATGCCAAACATAATATGCGACCAGACGAAATCTAACAGGGAATTGGTCAGGTCAATTACCACTCTGTTTTTGCGGATCATGGGTCTCTCAGATTACTTGTTAGTGTGCTTGATTGGTGCTTTGCCCGGTATGTTACCTTTTTTTTTGCATATCTTCCTATAACTTTCACTTGGGTGTTGGTGTAGGTCAGTCTGCGGAATCACCTACATTCGCTTTTACGCTTTCTTAAATTTGCGTTGACGTAACTTTAATTGACTTATAATATATCGGGATGGTTTGATTCTATTTACTTTTTCTATTTATATATAATTCTATTTATATATAAACGGTGGTTTATTGAAGATGGCCTTCATATGGCATTCATATATGGCAGTTATAAGGCATATAAGTTGGTTACTTACGTATCCATCTAATCGAAAATCATCGTTATAGACAACAAAATTAACTAGGCGACCAATTTCATAGTTTTCAAGCTAAACCAATTTAATATTTTGTTTTGTGATGTTCTAAACAATTTTTTATATTTAAACTTTCGAATATCAAAGCGAAAGGTTTCACATTTGTACTACGCGATGTGTAAATAAAGTAATAAGACTGATTAAAAAAGTATTGAATTAAAATCTAGTTCAAAAATGATCGTCGTACCGGTAGAACCAGAAAACAATAATTTTTATCGACTAATGGATAAAAAAAACTCGCATTCGAAATTATAAATAAGAATTTTTTGGGCATATTGAAGATAAAATACTGAAATTTTAGAGATTAAAATTCACAAAGATAGTTTTTGAAGCATGCATACGAGGTAAAATTAAAATCGAAAAACAAATGTATCGTTTTACTATCTATGGATGTGATTTTCTTAATAGAAGTGTAAATTTTCTAAACTAACTTCTGCTAAAAATTTTTCTAAAAGCATAGTATTTATTTTATTATTAAAAAAAACTATTGGTTAACATTTTTCGAAAGTTTAATTGACATTTGACGTAAAATTTTATCCTTATTTTGTCAATAAAACTGACAATTCCGGTATAGTATACAATAATCGGTCAAATTTACGAAAAATTGAACTCTGACATTGAATAACTTTTGAACGAGTCGACTTATTAAAAAATGATTCAGGACCTTTTTTGTAGAGCATTCAATTCTCTACAAATATATATATATATATATATATATATATATATATATATATATATATATATATATATATATATATATATATATATATATATATACACTCAAGACACACGATATCTACAATAAGAAATGCCTATCCACACACGCAAAAATAAGACACTACAACACAAGTTATAAGCAAGTTATCAAAATCAGAAGATGTGAAAATATTTTTTCCCATGTCATTCTTATGGAAAATCGAAAAATGTGATGCGGACTATTTTAATATTATTATTAAGAGCTCATATTTTAACAGTTTTTTTTATACCCAAATGAATCATTTTTACTTTTTTTTACAGTAAAAATTAGTTAATTTAAATAATATTTTATGTATATTTTTACCATGGCAAAAACAAAATTTGATTAATTTCTCTACCTTATCAATTTGGATTTTTTTATGAGAATTTTTCTGATTCGCGTTGCATGAACAGTAGGTTAAATTTGTAGTAGCTGTTAAATATATACAGTTTTTGCAGAGTGTGTTCCTAAACGTTGTTTTCAATTGTTTACCATGCCTCATGTGCGAAGAAATGCAAACTTTATTATTCAGATGATGGCTATCTGCTGCTTCACTAATAACTGCCTTTTTTAACTTCTTTACCCTCAACCGTTTATTGACATTTTTATTGTTTGCGTATAATTTTTACATAAATTAAATACGCGCCTCATCTTTAAAGACATAAAATCTTATTTACAGAACGACCATGACCACTATCAACTTCAACAAATCGTACACCTTGTTCGACACTAAATTATTCAATTTATATATATATATATATATATATATATATATATATATATATATATATATATATATATATATATATATATATTTCGGTGTGTCGAGTTTATACTCGGTGTGTCGGTAATTCCTTCCGGTTTTTTCCCTAAAGAAAACACGTTATTTACAATGGATAGTTAAAAGGTATTTATTCAAAGTATTGGCCATTTGATTCTATACCGTTTGCCCATCTCTCAGGCAATTTATAGATACCATTCCAAAAGAACTGTTTCTCCTTTGAGGTAAACCATTTATCCAGTCATTTTTGAACTTCTTCGAAATCGACGCGAAAAAGTGGTAGTCGGATGGAACCAGGTCTGGAGAGTACGGCGGGTGCGATAAAACTTCGCATTCAAGTGATTTTAACACTTCTTTGACTGGTTTTGCTGACGCATTGTCATGCTGCAAAATCATCTTATCATGTCTATGAGCGTATTGTGGACGTTTTTCGATCAATGTATCGTTCAAATTGATCATTTGTTGTCGGTAGCGATCAGTATTAACTGTTTCTCCAGGTTTCAACAATTCATAATATACGACACCAATTTGGTCCCACCAGACACAGATCATGGCCTTGCGACCAAAGCGATTTGGCCTTGCAGTAAACGGGGCGGCTTCGCCAGGTGATTTTTTCGCTTGGGATTTTCGAAATAAATCCATTTTTCATCACCCGTTACTATTTGATGCAGAAATGACTCCTTTTCATAACTTTGAAGCAGCATTTCACTGATGATTTTTCGATTTTCTAATTGCCTGTCATTCAATTCATGTGGCACCCATCTTCCCATCTTTTGTGCCAAAGAAATCCGAACACCCAGTAAAAATTAGTTCATTTTAATAATATTTTATGTATGTTTACCATGGCAAAAACAAAATATGAACAATTTCTCAATCTCTCAAATCAATTTGGATTTTTTTTACAAGATTTTTTGTGACTCGCACTGCCTGGGCAGTAGGTTAAATTTGTAGCTGCAGTAAATATCCGATTTTTGCAGTGTGTTCCTAAACGTTGTTTTCAATTGTTTATTATGTGTCGTGTGCGAAGAAATACAAACTTTCACCAAATTACCGAGTTTGATAGAGAACGGATAGTTGGACTGCGAGAGGCCGGCCGCTCTTTTCAAAAATTACTCACAGAGTGAACAGGAGCCTAGATACTGTATTAAGATGTTGTCGGGAATGACATCAGGAAGACTGTACACATCAAGGGGTACAGGGGTACAGAATCACGCAGAAAAATAACAGACCGCCAAAATCGTCGCCTGAAGCTGTAGACTCTGCCACTAGGGCAATTGCAAAACACTGGTTTGCAGAACACGGAAGACCCATACGAATGCGAAGTGTTTATCATCAGATAAGAAGTTTTGGACTTTCTGTATGTCGTTGTCTTTGGGCGCCACTTCTAACTACAAAAAAACGACGCAGTTGACTTGAGTGGTGTAGAGAACGGCTATAGTGGGACCACTAATAGAACAGTATAGTGTTTAGTGATGAGTCTGAATTTTGTTTATGAATTCATTATGGCCAGGCATGAGTGCGAAAACGGCATGGTGAACGATCTACAGTTTTTGTTGAACGGCATGGCCATCACACTGTTGGGATCATGGGTCTTTCAGATTATTATATAGTGTGCTTGATTAGTGCTTTGCCCGGTATGTTACCTTTTTTTGCATATCTTCCTATACCTTTCACTTGGGTGTTGGTATAGGTCAGTCTGCGGAATCACCTACATTCGCTTTTACGCTTTCTTAAATTTGCATTGACATAACATTAATTGACTTATAATATATCGGGATGATTTGATTCTATTTAATAACAAACTTTTCTTTATTACTTAATATGTTTTTTTAACTTTTAACGACAATCTGTTGACTTAATTCGAAAGTTTAATAGTTATTTTTTTTTCTTTCAGCTACTTCACTTATAGTTGCCTTTTTTTTACCCTCTTTGGCTTTCTGCTACTTCACTTTTTTTAAGCTTTTTTACCCTTAACCGTTTATTGATTTTTTTTTTGTTTACGTATAATTTTTAATAAATTAAATTCGCGCCTCATCTTTAAGGATATACAATCTTATTCACAGAACGGCCATGACTACTGTCAACTTGAACAAATCATACACCTTGTTTGACACTAAATTATTAAATTTATATATATATATATATATATATATATATATATATATATATATATATATATATATATATATATATATAATGTTTATGCAGTGGCGGCTGGTGGGTATTTAAAGTGTGAGGGCGTAGAAGAAAATAGTGTTGCTGAAGATTTTTTTTGCTTTCTTCTTCCTCCTTTTTACTTTTCGTGCTATTGAAACCCTGTACAGGAGGAGGAACTAAAAAAATGAGTTACTGGAAAGAAACTGAACGGAAATAAAATACATAGTTGGTTCCTTGTGAAATATTTTTATTTTTAATGGTACACTTGTAGCTTTTTAATGTTTCAAACGTTTATTATAGATTTTGCTTTACATATGTTTCGCCTTGTTAGGGTTCTCAAGAGTAGCTTGAACTAATGCTAATGGTCTTTTCTTTCTTTTTTATTTTTTGTTTTTTAACGTCTAGTCTAATTATCCCAAATATTAGCTGGTAAAAATCGGGCTATTCAATTACAATATGGTATTACTATATCAATTACACAATAATATGATATTACTATATCAATTACAATACCCATATAGTTCTTATCTATTACCGGGGTGTTTGGGAAGTTTAACTGGTCATTCGTCGTTATTATATGACTATTTCTTAACGTTTTTTTTTATTTCCAATATTTCTAGTAAGTATAATTTTTTATTTTTCTTTTCTAAGTGTAATAATTTAACATTGTTTATATCATCAGCCATCTGCGTGCTTTAAGTTATAATTGGATATTCACATTTCATTTCGGTAGTCAAAATAATAGATCATAAAAATATTTTTTCCTATTAAATTATAAAAATACACTTTTTTGTTCTATATCATATAAAAACTGTTTAAAAGCTATACTAGAACAATATTTGTCATTTGAATTGAATTTGATGACGTTATTACCAAAACGTCTAAAGCGGATTCCTTTAAAAACAAAATATTAAAAACTGTAGTCCATTTTATGAAAATATCTGTAACATTCAGAACCCGTATGGAAATATATGTAATATTCAGAGTCGAGCAAGATCTATTTTTTTTTATTTTTTTGTCTTCTTTTTTCTGTCATTTTCTACAGGTTCATCATACTTGTTCGTGATATTGCTATACACCTTTCACTCTCCGCTTTGCATTATACCATATTGCTTATCATAAACCCTAACTAGATGAACTGATAAAAATTAATACATTATTATTTTCATTTATTATCGCTCTAAGCGGCCTAACTTTTTATTCTTCGCTATTAAAGCCATGCCGTCAGCGTATCGGAGATTATTTAAAATTTTACCCTTTAATTTTACCCATTAGACTTTCGTTGTAATTCTCTAAAGCACGCCTCATTTTGCATTCACTGTAGGCGTTGAGTAATCTGAGCGACAATATACTAACCTAATACACACCTCTGTATATTTGGAAAGGATGCGACCTTTTACCATCAAGGTTGACAATTGCAGCATTTTACGTACAATTTGCCAATACGGGTCACTAAATCTTTTAAGACTCCCATTCCCTAAATTCTTTTAATATTTGTGCGTGTCCATTATTCATAAAATACTATGATTAGAACGAGGGTTTCTATTTAGGTATCCGGAATAATAAATAAAAACAAATATTTATCATTGGAAATGGTTTTACTGTTCTTTTGCATACGTTTGAAATCAATTTCATAGCACTTTGTCCATTCCGATTGAGGTATCTCCAAATTGAACCCGTCAACCGCTGGTGTCGAAACTCGTTGGCCACGTAGTTTATTCTTCACGGACGGGAACAAAAGGACATCATTGAGTTGTTCGGTCATTGTCATGTGTAAGAGCTCGCGTTGTAATGGCGAAGAATGATCCTGCGTAGCTAGTTGTTTTTTCTTAATTCTTCAATTCTTCATTTATCCAAAAAAACAGGCGACCTTTCCAGGCTTTGAAGTACTTCTTGCGCGATGAACTTTTGTTGGGTTTGGCTCATTTTGAAAGACCCATATAGTCGACTGCTGTTTACTTTCGAGCTCATACGAATAGTTCCAAGATTCTTCACCTGTGTAGATGTTATAGGCGGCTTTTAACCCACCACGATTGTATTTTTTGAGCATTTCTTTGCACCAATCGACACGAGTTTTTTTTGAGCGATTGTCAAATTATGAGAATCCAACGCGCACAATTTTTTTCACTGCTAAATGTTCATGTAAAATCTTGTGGATGCTGGTCATACTAATACCCAGGGATGCCTCAATTTCACGGTATGTCACATGACGATCTTGCTTTATCAGTTCACGTACAGCATTGATGTTTTTTGGTGCAACAACCGATTTTGGACGACCCTCTTTAAATTCGTCCGCGAGCGAATGACGGCAACGATTGAGATCACTAAATCAGTGATATACAGTGGTTTTAAATGGTGCTTTATTGTCGAAATGAGTTGATCGATGCACTGTTGTTGAGATAATCCACGTCGAAAGTCGTAGCAAATCATCGCACGAAAATTCTCATGAGTCAAGAATTGTATATCAAATATGATCACCATTAGCTAACATATTTGATATAGCTATCATATTAGCATTAGCTATCATATTTGATATTTGATTTATAATGTTTCAACAAAACGATATGACTTATCCCACATTTCACCAGACAATCGATTTATTGCATCAAAAGCCTCTTGAACGCATTATTTCGCGCACACACTCGCTTGGATTATTTTTGCGGGGTTAGGTTAAATCTCTTGTTTACTGAAATTCACTGAACAATTCTTGATCTTAAACTCAGCATTCAAACTACTATTAAAAATATTCTACATGTTACGTGTGAAAAAGTAATCGAATATTGGATCTCCAAAATCATTCCACTAGAAGTAGCTCAGTGGGAGATCAGGACTAGTTTAAATTGTAATATTAAATTGTGATATGCTATTTGGATGAGTAGTATATAGCATCCGAAAAGGAAAAAACTACGCAAACACATGATACACAATAATACCTTGAAATAGCATTAAGAAATAATATTAAATGGTGTTACAATTAATCAAGGTTTTCTGTAGCAAAGTATTGAAATATTTATTGATTTATAATATAGACGTTTGGAAATTATGTATGGAACAGAACATCCAGTAAGTGGCCGCCACGGCTTTGGTTGACAATGGTGTACTCTTCCTGCGAAATTTTCCATAACCGTTTTGCATAAATGTGGCGATATGTCGTTGATACAGCGTTTAATTTCGGCTTTCAGTGCTTGGATGGTCGTGGGCTTGTTGGCGTAAACCTGAGACTTCAGAAAACGGTAATTAAAACAAAAAAAGTTCATAGGTTTGGTTAAATTGCAAGATCGTAGCGGCCAATTGTGATCACCAAAACGAGAGATGTCACGACCAGGAAAAGACTCGTACGACCTTTAATGTTTCACGAGCGGTATGGCAAGTGGCACCGTCCTGTTGAAACCACATACCTTCAAAAACAATATCTTCCTACTGAGGAAAAAATAACTGGGTTATCATACCACAATCACCTTCGCCATTTACCGTTAACGCATTTCGTTTTTAAAGATAAATGGTCCAATGATTCCTCCAGACCATAATGCACACCAAGCAGTGACACATTGTGGATGCATTAGTTTTTCCTGAATCATCCGTGGATTTTCGGAGCTCCAAATGCGGCAATTTTGATTCTTAACGAAGCCTTCGAGGTGATAATGGGCCTCGTTGCTGAAGATGATTTTGACCATAAAATCGTTATTCACTTCTTGTCCAATGATCCAATTATTGAACTCTCTCACCTGTGCATGGACTGTTGGCAGAAGTTGCTGAGTCAGTGGACTTTGTAAGCATGGAGATGCAAATCTTTAGTGAGAATGCGGTGAAGAGTAGAGGATCAAGCACACTGGAGTTTCGGCCACACTCTCACGAACTGCCATGATGTTTTGTTTTGAACGATCACTATGAGCTCGTGTAGTGTATTTCACATCGATAACTGAATCAGTGCTTTCGAATTATTCGATTATTCTTTTGACAGTTGATAAATTTGGAACGTTACTTTTACCGAAAATCGGACACACTTTATTACTACCACTGTTACGAATCGTAGCAACCAACGTTTTACCATTTTGATAGTAATATTTAACAATAATGACGTGTTGCTGTATCGTGTAGTGCTTCATGTCTGTCTATTATCGACCTGTCGCAATTCTTGATCATAACAGCCAAAATGGCGCGTAATTCAAATCTGGCGCTCTAATTGCTACACCCTAGAATGAGTGACTCATTCACATAGACTTTATATAGTTTCTATCATATCCTAAAATACTAGGGAACAGGTGCACTGAAGTGTGCACATTTTTTAATTAACTAGAACTTGGGAGATATGCTTGTTAAAAATAATATATAGGGAAAGTACAAAATGTTCGTTTATGCAATATGTTCGAAGCAGAAATTATGACATATTTTGTAACATATAAAAGTAGTATGTACAGTCGGATTAAAGGAAAATTTGTGTATAATAAGCGTATAACTTAACCTGCTTAATTTTATTTTTAAAGAGCAGTTTACTTAATATGTAGATTTATAATAATAAATACTTCTAAATATTACATCATTGAATGAAGCAGTTGTAATATATATATATATATATATATATATATATATATATATATATATATATATATATATATATATATATATATATATATATATATATATATATCATCATCATCATCATCATCATCATCATCAGCCCGTATCGATCCACTGCAGGATGAAGGCCTCTTCAGCATGCTTCCAACCTTCACGGTCCTGGGCTTTCCTCTGCCACTCGGGTCCAATATACTTAACGATGTCATCAGTCCATCGTGCTTTCGGTCTTCTTCGCGGACGTTTGCGATCAAGCGGTATCCACTCCAGGATTGCCTTGGTCCATCTGTCGTCCCATCGCCTCGCTATATGGCCTGCCCATCTCCATTTCAACTGTTTTACTCTTCCAATGATGTCACAGACTTTTGTTTGTTCCCTGATCCATGCGCAGGACTTTCTGTCTCGTCTTGTAATGCCAAGCATACATCTTTCCATTCCCCTCTGTGCCACCCGAAATTTTTGAATTGATTGCGATGTGAGTGTCCAGGTTTCACTTCCGTATGTCATAACGGGTAGAACGCACTGATCGAATACTTTTCTTTTCAGGCAAAGTGGGAGTCTGCTCTTAAACACTATGTTGAGCCTACCAAATGCCTGCCAGCCACATTTAACACGCCGTTCCACCTCCCGGGCGGTATTCCCCTCCATGGAAATCCTCTGCCCAAGATATACAAAGCTGTCCACAATCTCTAAATCCCTTCCTAAAACTGAAATTCTTCTGTCCTGAGCGAAGTTATTGAACATAACCTGACTCTTTTTCAGGTTTATTTTCAAGCCAAATGGTTCGCCAGCCCTTTGCAGTTCTTGTATGCGTCTTTGCAGCTCCTCTGGGTCTTGTGAAATGAGAATAATATCATCTGCAAATCTAAGATGGTTCAAGTTTGCACCATTGATCTTTACCCCATCCTGTTCCCAATCCAGTTTACGGAATACTTCTTCAAGGCCAGCCGAGAAAAGAATAGGCGATATTGCGTCACCCTGCCGTACACCTCGTTCTATATTAATTCCCACTTCAAGATCATCAAGGTGAATTGTGGCTGTAGCTTCATCATATATCGATTCTAATAGGTTTACATAGGCTCTCTCCACACCTTGGCTAAGCAGTGCATCCATTATCGCATGCTTTGAGATGGAATCAAATGCTTTTTCGTAGTCGATAAAAGCCAAGCACAGTGGCATGGTGTATTCGTTGTGCCTTTCTATGACCTGCTGTACAACCTGGATGTGATCCACTGTACTGAATCCACTTCTGAATCCTGCTTGTTCTCTTGGTTGTGCGTCATTCAGTTTTTTTAATATTCTTTTAGAAATTATCTTAGTGAAAACTTTGTACATCACTGATAGGAGGCTTATTGGACGGTAGTTCTTTAAATCTTCCTGTGCTCCTTTTTTATGTAAAAGGATCACTTCTGCATTTTTCCATAAGTCAGGTACTTTTTGTTCTTTGAGGCATTTTGAGTATAATTTTGCCAGTGTTTTATGTAACGTCCGACCACCAGCTTTTAGCATTTCGACAGTTACACTATCCTTTCCTGGAGCCTTGCCGTTCTTCATCAATTCTATAGCATTTGTTACTTCCTCCACTAGGATATCTGGTATTATATATTGTTCTTCCGTGGGTATTGCTGTCCCTGACTGGCTCTGATCTTCATATAACTGGGAATAAAACCTTCTGACAATCTCTAACATTTGGGTACGCGTCCTGCACACTGTGCCATCCTCGCGCTTTAAAGCATATATTTGCGTTCTTTTGTTTCTCAGCTTCTGTTTAGCTTTGTTAATTTCTTTGTTTTCTTCCAGGGTTTTTTGCACTAGCTGCATATTGAATCGGCGCGTGTCCTCTCTGATACGTTTTCTTATAGTTTTGCAGAGCTCAGTGTACTCGACCCTGCCAAAAGGACTACCTGCATTTCTCATTGCTCGCCGTTTCTTCATTAAATCAATGGTCTCACTGGAGATTTTTGTTTGTTTGAGACATTTTTCCTCTGATGCTATTGAAGTACATTGTACATGCCGTTTGAAGTACATTGTTGGCGATTTCTTCATATTGAACTGATATTTCCACCTCCTCTGGATCTTGTAACGCAGCAAACCGGTTTGACAAAGCAGTCTCAAAATCGCTTCCTCTCTCCAGCAGTTTTCTAGAATACACCTTGCCCTTCTTTGATCTTACCATTTTTGGCGCTCTTTTCGACAGTCAATCCGAACCCTTGCTCGTACAATTCGGTGGTCACTTCCAACATTACAATTGTTAAGGACAGTACAATTGGTAAATATTGTTTTATCGTTGGTCATGATGTAATCAATTTCGCTTGTGAGCCCAGATGGACTTTTCCATGTCCATTTTCTGCTGATATTTTTCTTATAGAATGAATTCATAATATATAGTTCTTGTCCTTCAGCAAAATCAACTAATCTGTCACCTCTATTGTCTCGCTCACCAGTTCCATATGGGCCAGTTGCATTTTCGTCTGTTCTTGTTGTTCCAATTCTGGCATTAAAATCACCCATCAGAATTTTGTACCTACATTTCTCCTTGTATAAAAGCTGGGCCACATCATCATAAAATTCCTCAATTTCCTCATCTTTATGGCTTATAGTTGGTGCATAAGCTTGGACGATTTGAAGCCTAAACTTTTTATTCAGCTGAATGACGCATTGGGCTAATCGGTCGGATGTACTTTCAAATTTTACCACACTGTCCTTCAGCTTTCGATTGATGAGGAATCCTATTCCGCCACATCGGCCATTTTCCGTACCTCGAGTGTAGAGTACGTGTCCAGTTGGTTCCAGTTTGATTAACTCTTCACCCTTCCTTCGTGTTTCACAGAGCCCAATAATATCCCAATGTATGTTGTCAAGTTCGATTAACAGTTCTTGCAATCGGGCCTCTGTTTTCATAGTCCGTATATTTAACGTTGCAATGTCAAAAGTCCAATGGCAGCCTGATCTAACCCGGTGATTCTTAGCACCCTCTGCCTTGGGGCAGGTCTTCCCGCTGCCGTAGGTAGTTGCCCCTTGGCCTCCGGGGAATGAGGGCCGTGTTTGAGGTTGTACTGTCATATTTCAACATACTGAAATACCATGTTGAAGGTATATATATATATATATATATATATATATATATATATATATATATATATATATATATATATATATATATGTATATATATATATATATATATATATATATATATATATATATATATATATATATATATATATATATATATATATATATATATATATATATATATATATATATATATATATATATATATATAGAGGGTGATTCGGGAGGAAATGTCATTATTTTAGCTGCATATTCAGGGACCGAAAGATAATATAAAAGTTTCTATAAACATGGATCCTATTCTGAACTGTAACAGAGATTCAAGGATAAACATATTTATAGACTGCAAATGTAGTAAAGAGTGAGAAAATTTACTGTTTGTTTTTTTTTACTGCTAAGCAACTATTATTGTCATTAGCAAATATTTTTAAAGTTATTTCATTATGCCATCGTTATTCTCTCATCGTGAATATAATGATATATTACTTGTTTATGGCTTTTGTAACGGAAGCTCAATAGGCGTCGTTTCCCGAATCGAAGACTGCCAGATAGAAGAAATTTTTATCACTGCTGGAGAATCTGGTACGTTTCCAAGTGCGAGAATTGTATCTGAACGGCAATTGAAAGTTGATCATGAACAAGAAGAGTCAATCTTTGACATCGTTGAAAATGATCCAAGCGTAAGTACAAGGCGTATTGCAGATATTTGTCAAGCAACGCAATCGTCTGCATGGAGGACTCTTCACATGGATTGGTTATATATATTTCAATTACAACCGGTCCAAGTTTTGCGTTAATGATGCAGTTTTATAACTGGATAAATTCAAATCGGAGATTATACAACTATGTTCTGTTCATTATGAATCCCAGTTCACTCGTGATGGTATAAATAATCTTCATAATGAACATCGATTGTTCGATGCAAACCCTCATGCTGCAGCTGAACATAGTTTTCAACATCGATTTAGCATTAATATGTGGTATGCTATGCTAAAAAATTAATTAATCAGTCTATTCATATTTGACAGCCACCTCACAAGAGAAATTTACCTAAATTTCCTACAGAACTATTTGCAAAACCTGTTAGAAAATGTTCCGCTTAATGTACGACAAGACATGTACTTACTACATGATGGAGTCATTGCACACTACAGCTACAAGTGAGAAAATTCTTAAATAACAACTTCCCAAACCAGTGTATTGGACGAGGTGATCCGCACAATTGGCCAGCTAGATCACCAGACCTTAATCCTCTGGATTATTGTCTTTAGAATTGGGTTAAATTTTTGGTATATGCAACTAAAGCAGACACTAGAGATGCATTACTCGACCGAATAGTAAATGCAGCAGCAGTTATAAGGAATAGACCCGAATCCATTCACAGAACAATCCATATGTTCATAAGAGAGCTGGCAAGTATTTGGAATTAAACGGTGGTATTTTGAAAACTACAAAACGTAGCCTAATTATTTATTATAAAAATAATATTAAAATATCTTAAACATTTTAATTTTTGTTTACCCTGTATATCTGTATATACAGTTGAGAGTAGGACCCATGTTTAGAGATAATTTTGTTTGTTTTCGGTCCCTGAATATGTAGCTGAAATATTGACATTTCCTTCTAAATCACCCTATCATCATCATCATCATCATGAGCCTGTGTCGATCCCCTGCAGGTGAAGGCCTCTTCAGCATGCTTCCAACTTTCACGGTCCTGGGCTTACCTCTGCCACTCGGGTTCTATATTTTTAACAATGTCATCAGTCCATCGAGCTTTCGGTCTTCTTCACGGATATTTGCGATCAAGTGGTATCCACTCCAGGATTGCGCTGGTCCATCTGTCGTCCCATCGCCTCGCTGTATGGCCTGCCCATCTCCATTTTCATTGCTTCACCCTTCCAATTATGTCACATATTTTTGTTTGTTCCCTGATCCATACGCAGGGCTTTCTATATCATATTGTAATGCCAAGCATACATCGTTCCATTCCCCTCTGTGCTACCCGAAGTTATTGAATTGATTGCGCTGTGAGTGTCCAGGTTTCACTTCCGTATGTCATAACGAGTAGGACGCATTGATCGAAGATTCTTCTTTTTAGGCAAAGTGGGAGTCCGCTCTTAAACATTAAGTTGAGCCTGCCATATGCCTGCCAGCCACATTTAACACGTTGTTCCACCTCCCGGGCGCTATTCCCCTCCATTGAAATGCTCTGCCCAAGATATATAAAGCTGTCCACAATCTCCAAATCCCTTCCTAAAACTGAAATTCTTCTATCCTGAGCGAAGTTATTGAATAACCTGACTCTTTTTCAGGTTTATTTTGGAGTCAAATACTTTTTCGTAGTCGATAAAAGCCAAGCACAGTGGCATGGTATATTCGTTGTGTCTTTCATACAGACGGTCATAGTCTGTACAACCTGGATGTGATCCATTGTAGTGAATCCACTTCTGAACTATATATATATTATTATGTAAGAAAAAGTTCCCTACAACAAAGGTTCAAAACCCTAAGGATTTCCGCGAAAAAGGTTGCAAAATTATTAAATCGCCAAAAAAGTTTTAATAATAATTGTCATTTTAAGCAAATATGTGTAAAAGCATATTTGGCAAATTATTATTTACAGTTATTATTTAACTGACAGTTAATTGACAGTTAACTGACAGTTATTATTTAACTAATACACTACAAATATACTAATGAACATTGTTAAAATACTTACAAATTAAGAATCAGCCATATTATAGTCAGAAAATGTGGCAATGACTTTTTGGCTGATCGGAATGATACCCCCGACAAAGGGTTGGTGACAAAAATGATTTCAATATGTGTATTTAAATTTTATTTCAAACCAAAATTGTATTCTGTAGGCGAATATTACGACATGCTTCTTATTTAATAGACTCAAATGGTCGACATTTTGAACATTTAATTTTAAAAAACAATTAATTATGCATTTCTTAATGTGACGTGAATCGTTTAAAATGTGTTATGGGGTGAAATTAGTGCTGGTAAGTTCAACTTTGTCATTAACTAATGTTAATATGTAAATTTTCCTTTTTTTTTTGTAAAAAACAAATCAAATTTATGCTGAAATAAATGTATTAAATGGCTATAAAAAGATTACATTTTATTTTAAAATAATACCTTAAAAGAAAAATAAAACAAAAATTCTACGAACTAGCAATGTTGCCTTATGTCATCCGTTATTTAGTTTACTTTTATAGTATATAAGTTTTGACATAGAATTTCTTGGAAAATAATTTTAGTTAATTACCATCCAATATTGGGTGATTTTTTTTCAATCAAATAGCTTGATTAATAAATACATTGACGACTTTGTTCAATACTCTTTTGATCGCCATCCACTACGGTCTTTCAGGGAATTTCCCCTTTGGTTTTGGGTCCCCCTTTTTCTCATCTTTTTCTATAAAAGACCTTTCCAAGTGTGATTCAATACTATTCCCTGAAGTAAAATTTTTATACAAAAAGGAATTTTACAAAAACGATATTAATGAAACACTGGACACTGTCAAGGTAATATGGTAAATGTGGTAATACATTTGAAACGTAAAAATTTGGTGAGTGATCAGTGATGTATATGATGGGATACTATCATGATAGAACAAAATAATTATACGATTCATAATTTCTGAACGTCTCTGTGGCAAACCATAATTTAATTTGGCTAGTTGTTGCTGCACACAATGGAATATAATGCCTTATTTCTTTGTAAAGCTGAAAATAAAGTCTACCGTTATATTCCCACCAAATTAGTTAGATCATTTTGATGAATATTAACTCTTTAATATTTTGCATTTCCCCGGGGAACAACCAATTTTTTTTCCTATTTTCGCAAATTATACCGACGTGTTGTATGAATTTTCTTAAGTTTCATGCAGTATCAAATGCAAAACAAATCATACACACTGTAATCCCTTGTTATAACAGTAAGACATAAAGTAATATTAGAATTCGTTTGGATACCTATAGACTCTTCTTTCGTATCCTAACATACAAGTACCAAGTGCACAGTGAAGTATCCATATTTTTTGTTACTTGCAAAAGAATATAACTGTGAAAGTACAAAATGTTCGTTTATGCAATATCCATGTTTCAACCAGAAAATATGACAAATTTGTCATCATGCAAAAAATTAGATTAAAGGACAATTTTTGTGAAATTCATATTTGAGATAATTTTCTAAATATAATTCTTTAAGAGCTGTTTAAAAAATATGGATTTGTTAACAACTTAATTTGTAATAACTTAAATTATCCGTATCATTTCTGAAATTAATGGTATTATTGGTTTTTTTTATATAAATTATTTCTTTTATATTTCTTTTTTTATATTGTTTTTCAAAATCTAAAATTTTTATGTTGTTAAAATTAAAGTTAGTTATCTATGGCTTGTTTTGAAAGGGTAGTTACGTTTGATTTTAAGTTTCTAATGCTTTTTTATGTTCATTTATTCTGCTTTTTAAATATTGTTTAGTTAAACAATCGATTTTGTAAATTAAATTTGTTTGTATATTATAAATAGTATATTCTAAATTATTGAATGAAGCACTTGTAAATTATGGCACTGTTATAATCAAAAAATAAGGTGACTTTTTAAATAAAACATAAAGTATTTATTTATTCATCCAAATTTATTTTGTGTCCTTGAAAGTAATCCCATCTTACTACAATATACGAGGGTAGTCCTAGAAGTACTCCACCTAACAATAAAAACACAATAAATTTGGAAAAAATATCTTTATTTCTCTACATAGTCTTCTTTTAGATCGATTTACTTTCGTAGCGACGTTCAATAACTTCGATTCCCTGTTTATAGTGAAAATCGTCGAACTCCTTAAAATAGCCATCAACCGCAGACTCCACCTCTTCATTGTTGGCAAATTTTTTACCACCGAGCTATTTTTTCAAGTTTGAAAACAGAAAATATTTTGAGGGAGATAAATCTGGCGAATAGGCTGCGTGAGGAAGCAATTCGAACTTTAGCTCATTGATTTGGCCATCGTGATAACGGATGTGTGAATTGATGCATTGTCTTGATGAAACAAAATTTTCTTTTTCGCCAAATGCAGCCGCTTTTTCTTGATTTCATCACTTAAACGCTGCAATAATTTCGTATAATGCTCGAATAATACTTCGCATATCCTTTCTGAATATAATCAATGAAAATTATCCCACGCGCACTCCAAAAAATTGCGCCTGCAAACGGAACTATCTTCACCTTCTTTAGAGCTAATTCTCCCCTTTCAGTACGTTGTTTTGACTGTTTCTTCGACTCAGGTGTGAAGTACTGGACCCATGTCTCATCCATAATTATGAATCGACGCAAAAACTCAACATTATTCCTGCGAAACTTCGCCAAACACTCGACTGAAATATCCTCACGACACTGTTTTTGTTCCATTTTGAGTAATTGCGGCACCCATCTTGCGCACAGCTTTTTCATGTCCAAATTTGCAGTCAGTATGCGATGTATAGCACTTTCGAAATGCCTACCATGTCTCCTAGCTCGCACACTTTCAGTCGACGGCCATATACCATTTTATGGATTTTCTTCATGATTTTTAACATGATCACCTCACCACCAGTGAGTGTAGTGTATTCTACTCCGCCAGAGTAGAATTTAACTCCGCTTTTTTCCATGTTCACACACATTCACTGAGAGCGTTCACTATTAATGGTTGCCAAATAAGTAGTAAATAATGTAGCGTCGTCAAACTTCAAACTTAAGATTTATAAGGTTGGTACTTTCTACCATAGTCATTCTTTTCAAACAACAACCTCCATCTATACGTCAGGTCGCGTACTTCGGTGACTATCCTCGTACTTATTCCTATGTTTTTTCAGTCTACGAAATAATTTTTATGCTCCACTTCTGGTATTTCCTTCAAAGCGGCTTCTACGGACTCAAAACGGCATCCATGAAGTGGCCTTTTTAATCGAGGGAACAGGAAAAAGTTACCCGGTACCATATTTGGTGAATATGGTGCTTGTAAAATGGTATTTATGGAGTTAAAAAAAAATATATATTTATTGATTTTTGCGTTGGTGGGTTATTGTGATGCAAAAATCATTAATTATTTTTCTACAAATATGGACGGTATGTCTCTAACAGTTAATCCACGATTATTCGGTACAAAATCTTTGATTTTGGTAATGTTTTCTTCTTTGGTTAACGTGAAAGATCTTCCTGAACGATAGTTCATCTACAACTACTCCTCTAGCATTACCAAAATTCTTCTACCATTTGTAATATTTTTTACATAAAACAAGTAATTGTATCGATTGCATCACAGGGCATGGGAATTTTTAAAACAAAAGTCACTTTACTTTTTTATCATAGTAGTATATGAGATAATGTGTTTTTCGTAACACTTATTCAACAATTTTTTATAGCAACAAATGCTAATTCCTTAATTTTTTAAAATAAGAATATACCTGCAATGTCATGATTTTTTTTTCAAGCGCTTATAACGCAATATCTAAATTTTTGACATAGGTTTTCCTGGAGACATCTTTCAGTTAATTACCATGAAATATATCGCCATATTTTTTCAATTAAATAGTTTAATTAAATGCATTGACGATATTCCAGCGTTTGAAATGAAGCTTCATACAATTCTACTTGCCCTTCGTTGTTGTCGTGGAAACCACTCTCTTCCTGCTCTTTTAATAGAGCTTGCTTACCATTAGTTTCAGATATTACTTGACGAACTTCAGGTTCATATTTATACATGACGATTTTACATACTTTTGTCCACAAATATAAGCTCTGATCTCCTTTAATGAGTAAATATGTAAATTAAATAAATAATAAAATATCGTTTACGAATCAGCTGTACAAAATGTACAAAATGTTTTCAGAAATGTGTATAGGAACTACAGGGTGGGTTAATCAATTTTGCAATCTGTTTTCCACTCAAACTGAGTGGTGAGAACGTATTATATATATATATATATATATATATATATATATATATATATATATATATATATATATATATATATATATATATATATATATATATATATATATATATATATAGACATGGGTCCTATTCTGAAGTGTTACAGAAATCAAGGGATAAACATATTTATGGGTGGCAAGTGTAATAAATAGTACGAAAATGCATCTTTACTTTTTTTTACTGCTAAGCAACCGTTGTTTATACCAATTAATTATTAGTTTGTCATTAAAAAATTATTTTAAAGTTATTTCATTGATTTTATTAGGCCTTCGTTATTCTCTCATCCTGAATATGCTGATAATTATCTGTTTATGGCTCAAATTAGAATAGGGGAAGCTCAAATACAGTCTCCGAATATCAGTGTCGTTTCCCGAATCGGAGACTGCCAGATAAAAGGGTTCTTGAATAAGTGTGAGAATTGTATCTGAACGGCAATTGAAACTTGATCCTGAATAAGAAAAGGCAATCCTTGACATCGTTGAAAATGATCCAATCGTAAGTACAAGGCGGATTGCAGATATTTGCCAAATGACACAATTGTCTACTTGGAGGACTCTTTGCAGGATAGTGATTTTGCATTAAGGATGTATTTTTTTATGCAATTATATTATGTTCACCGATGATGCGCAGTTCACTCATTCGTGATGGCATAAATAATCTTTATAATGAACTCACGCTACGGCTGAACAACATCGATCGATTTAGCATTATTGCGTAGTATGGTAGGCTAAAAAATGAATTTGGTAGGCTAAAAAATGAATTAATCGGCCTATTCATATTCGATGATCATCTCACGGAAGAAGTTTACCTAAATTTTCTACAGAATCATTTGCAAGACCTGTTAGAAAATATTCCACTTAATGTACCACTAAACATATGCTTACAATATGATAGAGCTCCTGCACACTACAGCTTATAAGTGAGAAATTTCTTATACAACAGCTTCCCAAATCGGTGGATTGGACGAGGTGGTCCGCAAAATTAATAATTAGATCACCAGACTTTAATCTGCTGGATTATTGGCTTTAGGGGTGGGTTAAATTTTCGGTATATGCAACTAAAGTGCTAAAACTAATGATGAAATACTCGACCGGATAGTAAATGCAGCAGCAGTTATAAGGAACAGACCCGAGTCTATTCACAGGCCAACCCGAATGGTTCATAAGAGAGCTGACAAGTGTTTGGATCGATCGATGTTAGTGTCGATCTACTATGTCATATATATATACATATATATATACATATATATATATATATATATATATATATATATATATATATATATATATATACATATATATATATATATATATATATATATATATATATATATATATATATATATATATATATATATATATATATATATATATATATATACCGACATATGTCAGAACGGGTAGGGCGCACTGATGGTAGACTTTTATTTTCAGGCAAAATGGGAGTCTGCTCTTAAATACTGTGTTGAGCCTGCCAAATGCTTGCCAGCCACATTTATCACACAGGGGGCGGTATACCCCTCCATTGAAATCTTACTCTCCAAGATATACAAAGTGGCCCACAATCTCCAAATCCCTTCCAAAAACTGAAATTGTCCTGTCTTCAACAACATGACTATTTTCAGGTCAGGCCAGATGGTTCGCCAGCCCTTTGCAGCTCTTGTATGCGTCTTTGCAGCTCCTCTGAGTCTTATAAAAGGAGAACGATGGCATCTGCAACTCTAAGATGGTTTAAGTTTGAACCATTGATCTTTATACCATCCTGTTCCCAATCCAGTTTACGGAATACTTCTTCAAGACAAGCCGAGAAAAGAATAGGCGATATTACATCACCCTGACTTACACCTCGTTCTACATTAATTCCCACTTCAAGATCATCGAGGTAAATTGTCGCTGTGGCTCTATATCATATATCGATCCTAGCAGGTTTATGGCATGCTTTGAGATGGAGTCAAATGCTTACAACCTGCTGTACAACCTGGATGTGATCCATTGTAGTGAATCCACTTCGGAATCCTGCTTGTTCTCCTGGTTGCGCGTCATTCACTTTTCTTGATATTCTTTTAGATATTATCTTAGTGAAAACTTTGTACACCACTGATAGGAGACTTATTGGACAGTAGTTCCTGTGCTCCTTTTTTTTGTATAAGGATCACTTCAGCATTTTTCCACAAGTCAGGTACTTTTGGTTCTTTGAGGCATTTTGAATATAATTTTGCCAGTGTTTTATGTAACGTCCGCCCACCAGTTTTTAACATTTCGACAGTTACACTGTCTTTTCTTGGAGCTTTGCCGTTTTTCGATCGATCGATCGATTCTATAGCATTTGTTACTTTCTCCACTAGGATATCTGGCATTTGTTCTTCCGTGGTATTGTTGTCTGGTATTGTTGTCTTTGATTGGTTCTAAACTTTATATAACTGGGAATAAAATTTTCTGACAACCTCTAACATTTGCATACGCGCCCTGCACACTGTGCCATCCCCACGTATCAAGTTCTTTTGTTTCTCAACTTCCGTCTAGTCTTGTTAATTCCTTTGTTTTCTTCCAGGGTTTTTTGCATTAGCTGCATGTGGAATCGGCGCGTGTCCTCTCTGATACGTTTTCTTATAGTTTTGCAGAGCTCAGCATACTCAACTCTGCCAAAAGAACTCCCTGCATTTCTCATTGTCCGTCGTTTCTTCGTTAAATCAATAGAGATTTTTGTCTGTTTGAGACATTTTTCTTCTGGAGCTATTGAATCAGCCATTTGAAGCACATTGTCAGTGATTTCTTCATATTGAACTGATATTTCCATCCCCTCCGGATCTTGTAACACAGCAATTTCACTTGTGAGTCCAGATGGACTTTTCCATGTCCATTTTCTGCTGATTTTTTTTTAGATAACGAATTCTTAATATAAAGTTCTTGTCCTTCGACAAAATCAACCAATCTGTTTCCCCTATTGTCTCCGTCACCACTTCCATATGGCCCAATTGAATTTTTACCAGGTCTTGTTGTATTGTCTACCATTGTTCCAATTCTGGCATTAAAATCACCCATTTTTCTCTACTCAAACCCCTTTACCACGTCAAGGTCTGATCCACAAATGGGATATATATATATATATATGTACGAAGCAGGGATAATTGTATATTATCTCAAGTTGAGCTGAGCAGAGTTCTGAACTTATCGTCCTACCATCAGGAACCAACTAAAAGTGAATTATTACAACCTGATCCTATCTTTAAGACTCATGTCTCGTTCCAAGAACTTTTTAAACTAGAGCTGACTGATGCGGACTAACACGGCACCTTTTCGCTCTACTTCCCAAATCTCACTTGCGGTATTAGTCGCTTTGAAGCCTTTTTTAAAATAATGTTTTATTTCACTCATTTTAATGTTTTTTTTTGGAATGTGGAATATATTTGTCGGAGCAAAAAGGCGAAATCGGATTAAACCTCAAAAGAGTGAAGTGCAATACTTTATTTATAAACAAAAGAAAAAACGCAAATACTAAGATCATTTTGGGATATATGGTCGCAAAAAAACATTTTTCGAATAACGTCAAACAGTTTCGTATATATATTACTGTTTGGCGTATTTTCACTTTAAAGTATGAATTGCATGATGTCAGTTATAATCCCTGTGTGAAATTAATCAAGATATGGGTAAGAGAATTCGAGAATACTGGTTCGAATTTTAGCTCAATGTTTCCTTTGTACATAAAACCGTACTGGAATGGTTCACTAACTTTGAAAACATTTTGTTTCTACATCAATGCAATTTTAACCTCATCGGGCCTTGATATCCCCGACCAACGACAACGACGTTGCTTAGACGAACAAAACAAAACCAAACCAATATTGTCCGTACTTGAAAATATGAAACTTTCGATTGAAGTATCTACGACTACGCCATTTGATAAAGGCAGTTGTTTATGTGGCTATGCCTGTCACTGAGTGACATAATCGGTCTTTAAGAGTAGAAAGCGAAATCTTACACTGCGAAGGTGCATATATCCATGATTTTATTAAAAAAAGGTCCGTATTCTATTTTTTTTATATAGCCGGCAATGTTATTCTAATCGAATTTTGAAAAGTACAAATTTTAATGACTCACCATGCATGAAGAATGAAGTTCAAATACAGGGTTATGTAAAAGTAGGTATCCCCTTTAAACCTATATAAGAAAACTGAAGTAAATTTTTACTATTGATTAATTTGTCCGTTATTTTGTGATAGTTCATTTTTAAACCAAATAAAACAATTTTTTACTTTGTTGTCTATCACTTTTATAAAAGTGGTATATTTATTATCAAACTTATACTAAATTCGAAGACATTTACCACTATTTTACACTAATTTAACACCAATCATTTATTTTAACTCCACGAGGCGCCTTTTGCAAACCATGTTAACATCGTCAATAGATGTTTCAAATTGTGAACCATCTCACAGTGGAAAATCTCTTAGAGTTTAATGTTTCACGTCGAAGGTTCAAATAAAAGACTTGATCAAGCTTATAAATTAATTTATTTTGAATTAAACACTTCTACGAAATACTGTCTTTTAAATTGTGGTTATTTTCATTTTCACAAATTGATACTCTTTTTATAACATCTTCATCTTAGTGTTTCTGGATACAATTCCTCTATTTCTCGCCGAATATTCTCTTTGAACTGATCCTGTATTTGAGGTTTATTAATTTAAACGCTAACTTTAAGATAATTCAATTCTGTAGGATCAAGAGATCTTGGGCGCCATTTCAGATCTCAAATTTGGAGATCAATCGATTATAGAAATGTTCCTTCAAAAGCGCTATTATAGCCTTTACAGTATGGTTAAGCCATTTGATGCCATGGTGGCATCATCCTGTTGAAACTTCTCCTAGACATCAATGTCTGCTAGTTGAGACAAATAAAAGTTTTCAAGCATATGTCTCCCACGCTCAGCAATTATTGTTTATGCTCGTCCTTCTTCACTTTCAAAAAAGAAAGGTTCAATAATCATTTGTACGGAAACTTCACATTTCACTGCCACTTTCTCACTATGTAGAGTCTTTTTATGAAGCAGTTGTAGGTTGTGTGTGCTTTAGTAACGCGAATTTTGTTTATTAACAAGTCCATTTGGGTAGAACAATTTATTGATAACATTGTTATGTGCATCTGCAAGATTTAAGAAGGCAGGGCTGAATGGATTCATCTTTGGAATGGAAATCACCTTGCAACTGTAGCTCTTGCTCTTGCTCTAGTTCTTGCACTAACTCTAGTTGTTGCACTACTTCTAGTTATTGCAGTAGGTTTAGCTCTTGCACTAGCCCTAGCTCTTGTATTAGTTCTAGCTGTTGCACAAGCTGGCTTTTATATAGATGCACATGGAGATCTTGTTTCAAAATACAAAATAAGGACCGTTGTTTTATGTCCCATTGAGAAGAGCGTCACAGGATTCCCTTACAAAGTGGATTTATTCAGGTGATTTTACTGTTTCTGGTCTGCCTTGTTTTTTAGTGTTAGCTTTCGAAAATTTGGCTATCTACTCACCAGTCGATAGGCTTCTTGAGAGACCGAAAGATTAAACACAAACTAAAGTTAAATGCCAGTGGGAACTACTGAACGGTGTTAATGGGTAGACCACGTTAAGTTGTAACAGTTGCTAAAGTTCCGAAAGTTACTGAACAAAATCTGCTTGATCGATCTGAGGCTGCATTTCTGAAGGGGATGACAACTGGAGAAGAAAAGTAAATTGTCTATAATAACGTACTACTAAAAAATCATGGGGGTAGTGAGGGTCAGCGGTTTTAAGCATGGCGAAAGATGGCCTTCGTCCGAAGAAAATTATGGTTTGGATTTGGTAGGAATGAAAGGGACTCATACACTTTGAGCTTCCACTCAACCAAACCATCAACATCGACCTCTACTTTTCACAATTAATCAGCTGAAGGCAATAATTCTAGAAAACCGATCACCATTAGCATACAAGCAATGTGTCGTGTTTTATCATAATGCCCAACTACACTTTTCAACCAGGACATTGTAAAAATTGTTGCGCTTCAATTGGAATGTTTTCCCCATCCACCTTACTCATCGAACATCGCTGCCTCGGACTACCATCTAGTCCGCTACCTACGAAATTATTTAAGAGGTCAAAAATAACCTGTTGACACTTTTTGCCAATATAGATGCTAATTTTTGACAGAAAGGCATTATGAACCTACCACTACGTTGATAAAAACCAGTATATAATAATGATAATGCCTAACTGCACTTTTCAATTAGGACATGGTAAAAATTGTTACGCTTCCATTGGAATGTTTTTCCAATTCACCTTACTCATCGAACATCGCTGCCTCGGACTACCATCTAGTCCGCTACCTACGAAATTATTTAAGAGGTCAAAAATAACCTGTTGACACTTTTTGCCAATATAGATGCTAATTTTTGACAGAAAGGCATTATGAACCTACCACTACGTTGATAAAAACCAGTATATAATAATGATAATGCCTAACTGCACTTTTCAATTAGGACATGGTAAAAATTGTTACGCTTCCATTGGAATGTTTTTCCAATTCACCTTACTCATCGAACATCGCTGCCTCGGACTACCATCTAGTCCGCTACCTACGAAATTATTTAAGAGGTCAAAAATAACCTGTTGACATTTTTTGCCAATATAGATGCTAATTTTTGACAGAAAGGCATTATGAACCTACCACTACGTTGATAAAAACCAGTATATAATAATGATAATTACATAATAAACTAAATACATATTTACATAAATTATTTGCGTTTCTCTTTCTCTTAAAAAAATCGCTATAAAATTTCCGGACAAGCCGATAACAAATTGTTTGTCGTAATTAAATCTGGCTGTTTAAATGAACCAGACATAGACATTTTTTGATATTAATGGGATAACCGGTTATAATCATAAAATTAATTATGTTTTGTTTATGTACTTGGTACATAATCTACTGTAGTACTTATTATGTATGATGCAATATCGTTACTGTTGCAATGACAACAAATTTCAAGTCAAGTTAATTAACGTTTTTACATCGTTAAACATATATCAATTAAACTACTTTCCTCGCCTTTATATGAAATAACAAATATTTGGCCTTTTCTGGTTATAATAAGTTATTTTTTAAATTTCGCCTTAAAAAATGCCCGCTAGGAAAATGATACTTAACGATAAAACTAATAAAGGGTTGTCCAATTCCAATAAGTCCAAAAAGTTGATAACTGTAAGTTATAATTCGGTAATATTTATTTTATCTTTAAGAACCAATAATGGCATTATGTTTTAAAAATAATGCCATTAAACTGTCCTCCTAGGCATCATCTGGTGAAATGCATTCAAAGAGTCATGTAATGGTCATGTAAAAGAGTCAGTTAATGGGTTTGTGAATAAACATAACTGAAGAATTTGCGCCAATGAAAATCTAATGCACTGTTTCTCAACGTTTTTATTTTTAAATGGCACGAAACAAATGACATGAAATGAAACAAACCATTATCATTTATCGAGTTAAATCACTCGTCTTGAAAAATCAAGAAAATGCCATTAACAAATCAAGCCGTAATGAGATCGCAGCACTTCAAGCATCCCATTTAGTAGCATTAAGAGTGGCCAGGGAGTCTAAGCCCCACACGATTGCGGAAAAGCTCATTTTACCCGCTGCCATTGATGTCCGGAAGAAGCAAAACAGTTGAAGACTATACCACTTTCAAATGATATAATATTAAATAATTGAGAAGGTTAAATTAAGTGAATGTTTTGCTATTCAGTTTGACCAATCAACAGAAGTATCGAACTTGGAACAATTTTTGTGTTTTGTCCGATACCAAAGCGAGGGATTAATTAAAGAAAATATGCTAATCGCAAATCAATCCCTGGTCATGCAACTGGCGAAGAACTTTTTAAAGGTTTTATTGACGCAACAGAAAACGAAAGCTTCGAAAACATTGATTCCTTCGCTACTTCTTACTTATGCGAAAAAAGCTTTTCCTCTATGATGTGATGACTTTAAAAACTAAATATATAAATCGTCTATGGTGAACCGAACGGATTCCGGAAGATTGGAAAGATGCTCTAATCCATCCACTACACAAGAAAGGAGATTGAACGCATGTAAACAACGATAGAGGGATATCTCTTCACCCAGTTTGTTACAAGATTCTATCTCAATGTCTACTAGACAGAGCACAGGGACAGTTAAAATCTAAAATTGGTGAATATCAAGCAGGTTTTCGACCGGGCAGATCCTGCCCTGAACAGATCGTGAATCTAAAGTTGATCCTAAGACATCAAAAACTGTACAATAAAAATCTCGTCTGTAGATTTGTGGATTTCAAAACAGCATATGATTCTATTGAGCGCGAATCTTTATTCCAAACCTTGAAAGAACAAGGACTAGATCTGAAAATGCTGGCAATTATTAAAGCAACATTAACTAACATAAGGTCAAAAGTTAAATTCATGGGTGACATCTCAGAGCCCTTCGAAATTAAAACTGGAGTGAGACAAGAGGATGGACTCTCGCCACTCTTATTTAACTGTGTTCTAGAAAAAGTAATACAGGAGTGGCGTGAAAAAAAAGTCGGTCCTGAATAATGACCAGCCCATTAAACTGGGGAGAACCAACATCAAAATTGATTGTCTGGCGTTTGCTGATGATCTAGCAATTTCGGCTCAAGATGTATTAACGGCACAGAAACAGATTGAAATCCTAAAAGAAACAGTAGAAAAGGTAGGACTCCAAATTTCCTTTGAAAAGACACAATAAACATAAATAAATAATAAAAGACACCTGCAACAGACTAAGAATACCATTTCTAAAAACAAAATATGGTAACATCAGACGTGTCTCTCAATTCAAATATTTGGGTGAAATAATCATGGAAAATGAGACATCGAGGACATTGAAAATAAGGAAATAAAAATCATAAGAAAAATCCTAGGCCCCAAACAAATAAATACAACAACATACCGACTTCCAGAAAACCAAGAAATCAAATCATACACAGATATACATAGCGATATGAGAAAAAGAAGACTTAAGTTTTACGGACACATAAAACGGATGAATCCGAGTAGGCTAACTAGACAAATAGTCGAATTTTATGAAAATAGGAGTAAAGCTAAAGTAGAAATAATTAAATGGATTGCTACAATTAAAGAGGACCTAAGATCATCAAATATTACACAAAGCGAAATTCAGGATAGAGGCTGTTTCAGACACAAGGTTGACGTTTGGAAGGTTAGCCAGAGAGGAAAATTTAGGAAGTTTCAGTCTTCCTACATTCGATCTGATGAAAGGAAAAAAGCTCATAGCGAAAGAATGAAATTAGTATGGGCGCAAAGGAAGGCTAACAACAACAAACGCCTCTAATTGTACTTCGCGTGGTCCACCAGGGCCCATACGTGAAAAGTAATAATTGCTTATATGTGTTTGCAATGATGATCCACGTATAGAAAAACTTAAGCGAAAAACAAAATCAACCGTCGTATTAAATTATTATTTCAAACAACTTTGGCTATTACTTTATTTAAGTTTATTCTATCATATTGTCATTACCTGTTAATATTTAATTTTCTAACACTTGTGTAATACTTTAAAATACTTTAAAAAATGCATTTTTCGTATTCGGGTCTTATTTTTCGAACACATTGTGACCTTCCCATATTTTTGAACCCGCGACCACCAGGTTGAGCAACGATGGTCTATTGCAATATACTTGCATGCAAGGCAGACTATAGACTTTTAATAAAATATATAAAAAATAGTTTTTTTGCTACTTTGCTATTTGTCATCTATCTCGCCAGGCAATTGATTTATTGCAAGAAAAGTTTTGTGGACGCGTTATTCTCAAAACGGTAATATTAGCTGGCCACCAGGATCATGCGACTTCACGCCCTTGGATTATTTTTTGTGCGGTAATAATATATCTTTGGTATACAGAAATAAACCCCGAACAAATATTAAACCTAAACGAAACATTCAGACCACCATGGAAAATATAACACGCGATTTGTATGAGGGAGTAATCTAAAATTGAGTCTCCAAGGCGATATTTGAACGGTATTGTTTTCAAAACAATGCCATTATTTGTTCTTCAAGAAAAACTAAAAGTTACATGATTATCAGTTGTAGTTATAGTTGTGCCTTATTTTAAAAGTTTATCACTTTTATTTGACAACTCTTAAGCAGAAAATTTTAAATAATCCTTAGAAATTTATTTGAAAGAATCATATATGGAGGTGATGCAAAAGTTTCTTCCATTTTTTTCACAAATATTAACGAAAAACTACATTTAACCTTTCTTCATATCTGCGGTAACTGCATAATAATATAAGTTCTAAGGTATCTGGCTAAAGTACCAGCCCAGGTGATTTTTCAAGTCTTCCAACAAAGTATGGTTTTTACCATCTAAACTGTTTTGAAGTGATCTAGAAAAATGGTACTCAGAGGATGCAAAGTTGGGAGAGTACGTAGATGGACCAAAACATCCCAGTTAAGTTTTAAAAGTTTGTGTCAGGTGGCCAAAGACATGTATGGTTTGGAATTATTTCGATGAAAAGCAATGTGCTTTCTTACGCAACGCGGCTAAATAAACCGCGTTAGAATTTCTCCGAAACAATAGTCTGGTTTTTAAGTTAGAGCTCATAATAAACGATTCCCTTCCAATTCCACCAAATGAATAACGTAACTTTCTTCGGATATAAACTGGCATTTGTGCTTGTTGGAGGGGTATCCCTGCGCTTACACCGCGATCTTCTATGTTTAACATTATTGTGATGTTTTATCAATTTATTTTTTATCACCTGTAACCATCCGCTGAAAAAATTAATCGGTTTCGTTGCGTTTCAATAGAGCATCGCAAGCGGATATTTGATCTATCATTTTTTTCTCCATTTTCCATGTGCCGCTCATACATTGACTAACCATTCCAAGTTGACGTAATCGTCTTGGCGCGATCGACTGGGTAATTCCACGAATTTCTCCGATCTGTCGAGTATTTTTATACTGATCACTATCAATTAGCTCCAATATTTCATTGCCATCAGCTTCGACCGATTGTTCAGAACGTAGTGCATCACTAAACGACACACTCACCGTACACTACACATATCTTCATTTGCGTCTTCGAAGCATTATCGCGAATAAAAGAGCATAAATAGGTCGAAAATGCTTCTTATTTTCTGCCACTTTTAATGCCTAATAAAATTTAAATAAACACGACCAAATAGTGCAATTTTTTCCAAGTACTTACTAAATTCCTTCTGTCAAACAACATTAAAACTTTAAAGGTGTGAAGAAGATAAGATTTCGATTTAGCGAAACAATGCCATCTTTTACACAATTTTAGACAAAATTTATTTTTTAATTTAGTTATAAGACTGACTGACATTTTGTATCACGACTTCTTTCAAACCTGAGACCGTATACAGAACATTCAACACAGAACCTAAATTACATAAGCTGTGAATCATGAATAATGAAACATGATGATGAATCTTAGGAAGTTCAATTGAATAGAAAGGTATATCATAAAAATATTGGGTATATCTAAGTAATTCATGTTTCTTTAAATTATCAGACATATATGATGATTTTGGACAGTTATTAGTTACGGAGATGTCCAAGATCAAATAGGGGAAGCTAATAAAGTGACAGGCAAAATATAATCTGAGAAATAAACATATTAGAATAGAAACGTAGGGTAATACCTATAAGGGTAATAGCATAAGACCAATAATAATAGACATATGTCCTGAGATATTTAAGACATGGAAGTTGCTGCAAGTGGCAGAGATATGAATTTAAGAAACATTATTGGAAACACGTTCAGGGATTGAACAAAGGAAGGAAATGTAAGGTGAAAGAGATAAATAAGTCGATACAGCATAGGAAAAGAGAATGAAATAATCGCGTAATTAGAATGACAAACAACAGAAACAAATCAGCTGTAGGCAGAAGACATGTATGCCAACCACGTAAAAGATGGAGTGATCACATTACGTAAGGGCATAAACCAATCAAATATTAGGCAAAATTGCCTAATAGAAAGGAAGAAGTGAAGAAGAAATCTGGTAATGTGACTTTCACTATTAGGTATTTTACGTTTCATGATACGCAAGTGATTTTATCTTTCCGCTTTGATGGCATCGTGATTGTTTTAATGTGTAATGTTAAGTGAATAAATATTTCCTTAATATAATTCACTTGAAATGTCTAGTAAATATGTGTGTTAAAAAACGTTAATGTGAAATTATGTATGGCTAATAATGCAAAGATTTTTTATGCAAGGAATAAGCATTTCATGTATTTTAACTATGTTTATTTTCTAGGAAAAATTGATATACAAAATGGTAAATGAAGAATATCTGATTCATAGTATGTGGAACGACTTTCAATTTAGAGAAAAGGAAAATAAAAAACTAAGAAATGTGTCTCAACAAAAATAATTTACGAACATTCTGTAGGTATTTACATTCATACAATATGAAAGATGATTCAAACAGTGCTTTTTTATTGATGAATCTTTTATTGATGAATGATACTAATACATTATTAAGATTCGTTAAGTGGCATTTTTCTGCAAAATGCACAAGCTATGAAACGGATTCAAATGCTTTTTGTTCCGTTAGATTTTTTTTTTACAAAAAAAACGTAATGATTTAAAAACAACCACGTCAAAGAAGGAGTGATAATATTACGTAATCAATCAAATATCAGGCAAAATTGCCTAATAGAAAGGAAAAAGTAAAAAAAACTAGTAATGTGAATTTCACTATAAGGTATTTTAGGTTTCATGACATGCAAAGTGATGTTATCTTTCCACTTTGATGGTATCGTGATTCTTTTATTGAGTAGTGTTAACTGAAGAAATATTGTCTTAATATAACCGACTTGAAATGTCTAGTAAATATTGGTTAAAAACTTTAACGTGAAATTCTGTATGGCTAATAATGCATATAAGGTTCTTTTCGCAAGGAAAAACATGTCATGAATTTCTACCATGTTTATTTTCTAGAAAAAAAAAATACAATATGGTAAATGAAGAATATTTAATCCATATTATGAGGGACGATTTTCTTTTTCGAGAAAAGGAAAATATAAAACTAGGAAATAATGTCACAACAACGAAGGCATTCGAAGGCAACGTTCGAAGGCATTCACGCATTATTATGATTCGCTAAGTGGAATTTTACTTCAACATTCACAAGCTATGAAACAGATAGATTCAAATGCTTTTTGTTTCATTAGATGAGTTAAAATGATTTAGAAAAGCTTGTCATATGGTTCTCGTTCTAAAAACGAAAAATGTTGAGAACAAATCCTTTAGTGGATTAAAACGCATACAAGTTAAAATCAGGGTTTTAGTGGTAACGTGAAATTTGTGTGTAAACGTGAACGAAAAAACGAGAACGAAAAACCAAATTTAGTGTGAACGTGAAAGCGAATTCGCATCTAGAAAAACTATAATTAAAATGGAGATATTTTAACAGTAGTATTAGATTAAAGATCTAATACTACTGAAAATTGTACTTAAAATTTTAATTTTTAGTTAAAATAATTGCGAAAGGCCTGTGGAATTGAAAAGGACATGTAAATGGCCATCGTGGCATAAACGATAGCCATTTTAGGAAGAAAATATTTAGGGAATATATAAATTCCTGATTATAGAATTTACTTAACTTTTTTTTAATATGAATAAACAATTTGGACTTGAAAGGAAAAAGGGGAAATTGAAATTTCAAAACTGCAAATAAAGGCTGCTTTTTATTTTATTGCAGGTCTAAATTTTTCATTAAGAAATTCATATATTTAAACATCAGTACGCTTTTTATAAATATAGTTGAAGAACTAGCGGATCTTGGAGAGCTTATGGAAAAGGAAGATTTTTATTTTGCGTGGAGATTGAAAAGTTACTCGTACATTATATAACAAACCTACAACCACAATTTGAACTTGTTATTGTAGAGCAGATATTGTATTGTCAAAACCAGTGAATTAAAAAAAAACTTTCCAAGGTATACAGATATTTCTATCAATATCTAAAAAATTGAATATCAGTACAAATTAATAACAAATTCTGATATTCAACTGGGCATGGTTTTAAAGAGATAATCTATAAACGTATGAGAAATCGAAGGATAAAATATAGCGTCATTTGTTGTGGAGGGTAATCGTAAATCAATGGTAACCATCGGTGGTGGGTAATCGTTTAACATAAAACGAGGCGTATGAACTACACTTCAATAGGCAATAGTGTATAATCTGAGAAGGAATCGCCTCTCATTCACATCAGCTCGAGGATGGGTAAAGCTAGAAGCCATCTGAGAGGTCTTCTAGGTTGGGTCTTCTAAATATAAAACACAAACCTAGGGTTGATAGCTCTTGGGGACTGCTGGTCGCGGTTAATCGATAGCTGATACCGTAGTTTGATGCCCATCTCCATGTAGCTGTATATCCCTAAATTTTACCGCGTATCGATCCATTGGTTCTGTGAAGTGTCCTGATGTTTCGCCAAAATCTCATTTAACATTCTGCATTCTGCAAGTGTTGTTCGCTTAGAGTAACGATCGATACTCGGAATGGAATGATTCCGTGGCTTAATTTCCGGCGAATAATGTGGATGGTCCAATACTGAGATGATATACTGGACTAGAAACCTCTTGACAGACTATGCAGAATGAGCCGGCGCATTGGATTATCTTCAACATCTTGTCCGCCATCTTGAAAACACTCAAAAGCACGTGCACGCGATAAACATTCATTGTCATACATATTTCAATAAATTATAAGTTTCAGTAGCGGTTTTTTCAAGTTTCAAGTGAAATTTCACAATAATTCGTTGCACTATTGTTACACTTAACATTTTTTTTTGTTTGGTGCATGCGTACTTCTTCTTTAGCAACATCAGTATGGTTATTTAATAGCCACACCTCGTATATATATATATATATATATATATATATATATATATATATATATATATATATATATATATATATATATATATATATATATATATATATATATAAGTAGTAAATATATGGGAGCACCTCCTCATCTTCTCGTTCGTTTTACCCTCTCATTCGTATCTTGACTGGTATGGGAGCGCATCCTCCTCATCGTCTCGCCCGTTTTACTCTCTCATTCGTATATTGACTAGTATGGGATGCGCATCCAGCAATCTCATATAAAAAAATTTTGGGCGGGGATAATAGAAATATAGTGGGGAAAAATACGAATGAGAAGGTGAAACGGACGAGACGATGACGAGGATGCGCTCCCATACGAGTCAAGACACGAATGAGAGAGTAAAACGGACGAGAAGATGAGGAGGTGCTCCCTTATATTTACTACTTATATATATATATATATATATATATATATATATATATATATATATATATATATATATATATATATATATATATATAGTTTTTTTTTGGTTAGAAACATATAATAAGATATAACCATACAGAACTACCTCATAACACATCCTTTTCAATTTGTAATTTTTCTTATTATCTTTTGTTGCAGGCCCACCCAGCGTTAGTTTCGATAACGCCAACTTGCAATTGTTGCCTATAAATAAAAATAAATGTCACTATATCGACCCAGTAAGAGATATATCGTTTCAATTGTTTACCAGGTGAGGCATGACATGATAAAATTAAATTTTATTTTCGTAGAAGCAAAAATCAAATAAAATATATTAGGACCAGGTATAGAATATAAATTTTATTTTATTATTTACGTTATATATTTCCTGACATATTAGCTGACGCATAAAATATCTGTTAGATGAATATAAGCTTTTTAACTTACTTAAAAGGTTTTGTTATATTTTTCGGTTTTTTAATAACTTTAAAATAAAACTATAGTTTTATTTGATTTTTCACTGGATTAATAGCTTCTTCAGTTGTTGAGTAAACCGCTTAAAAATTATTTATTGTTTTGTGGCATTGAAAATAACAACAAATAACCAGTAATCTACTTTATTGTGTCTCGTTCGGCTATGTCCCAAACTTTTTTCTTTTCTTTTTTCACAGATGGAAATAGTTGTTAATGTGTTAGTTGTAAGTTCAACTAAGGTGACTTGTTTGTCCCTATTTGATCGTTTAACATTATATTCAAGCCTTTCAATTTATTAATATTTAAAGATTTCAATAATGAAAGTTTTTGTTTGTATTTTCTTCATGTGGTACTTTAAAATAATCCAAACCAAACCCCATTGGTTCTTATTTAGTACAATGTTGTTTATTTTCTTAAGCAATTCTTCATTATGGTTTTAAGAACACAAAAAAATCAATTAATTACGCAGCAAATAAACGCTTATGGATAACCTACGAAGAAAGAAGTTAGAGGCTCTGAAATGCTGAGATCTTGGGGTCCATCTTAGATCTCGTTTTGTGAGATTAGTCGGTTATGCAAATGTTTCTTCGAAATCGTTATAGTCCTCGCAGTATGCTTTTTAAGACTATCCTGCTGAAATCAGTAGACCTCAATGTCTCCTATTTAATGCAAGTTTGAAGGTTTAAGAGGTAAAAGTTTTCTAAGAAATACCTACGATTTCTTCTGCAATATTCATTTACAAAAGTGAAAGGTCCAATAATAATTCTGCCTAAAAACGTGGAGAAGCTTTTATATGAATTATAGATTTTTCGTTACCCAGTAATTCTATTTATTAACCCAATGATTGTGGAGTAGTATATATGTTTTTCTTTTTTTTTGGGTTTTCCGCCACGATCTAAAACTTAAAAAATATCAAAAATATCTGTTTTTATGTAAATAAAGAATCACTGGGCAAAAAATAAAAAAACCAAATGGAGACAAATTTCTCAGTGATTCTTTTTTGTAATAAATTTGCCTAACGAACTAAATTTTCTGTCTTCAGTTTTACTCTCTCTTCGTCTGTAGCGACACTCGAACACGAATGTTTGGCGGCGCTATGTTAGTTAACGGATATAGGTTTCCTATTGGGGTTGGTCTCAGATATCCCGTTGTGATACATGTGGTCGCGTTCGTTGCGATGTCTACTTGTTGCATGTGTTGATTCGTTCCAGACTTGTAACGCATATTTTGCGGTGGACAAGCATAGAACCATCAATGTGTGCAGGTTTGCATCTCAGAATCTGTTAGGCTAACCTTGGTCTTGGTGTTCATGCAGGTCCTTGTAGGTCTGGGTGCGATCTAGTGTGACTCTCAGGTATTTTGGTGTTGGGCAATGCTGGAGTCGTTTACCCCTCCATTTCATCTCCAACTCATCAACAACTTAAAATCCAACAAGTTTTACTTGGGTTGGATTTTAAGTGGTTGGCGTTATAATAACCGGCTAATTTGTCCAAAGCTTGCGTTAACTTTTCCTCAATCTCTCCTAAACTGCGTCCTTGCTCGCCAAATCGTCAAATCGGTCGTTTGAGTAAATGTTATAGAGTGATGATAGTACGCTTCCCTGGGGAAGTCCATTCTTCTAATTTCTCCATCTACTGTTCCCTTCTTGAAAGTTAATTCTAATCGCAATTGGAAATTACGAGGGGAAGCAGCTGAATTTTGTATGGAGGCGTATGGAAATCTTGTTTTAAAATACCATGTAAGGATTGCCGGGTTATTCCCAGTCGAGCAGAGTGACATTGGGTTAAAATTATTGGTGCTTCGTGAATATTTTCTCTTACATGTTGGATGTTTTGAGCCGATTTGCTGTTTGCGATCTGCTTTGTCTTCTAGTGTCACTCTCATACCCGTTCTCAAAAAAATTTGACTTGCCATTTGCGTATTGTGCCCTTGGAAGGAGCAGCTTTAACTTGAAAAATTTTTCGAGTATAACGCCGATTTCAAATAATACTTCTTTCATTTTCAAAGTATATTGTAACAGTTTATGTTTACCATGCAAGTGAAAATCGTTTCAATGTTAAAGCTCCTAAGTTATTAGCTTATATTGAAATAAAAACCGAAAAGAAATGTTAAACCAAAAATAATTGTTTATATTTTAAATGGGGTAACATTTTTTGTGCCATCTTGTTTAATCAGTTATCGTTTCTATTGAATAAACTGTGATCCATAGCACTAATAGATCCAGATCCATAGTGATTCATTTTATTGGATTTATTAAATAATTCTTTCTCTTAAATTTTTAATTTCATGTGAATGAAATCGAACTTTTTTAAACAAGTTTTTTTGCATAAAAAGAACGGGAGTTTTTTCAAAGAGTTATCATAAAATTGTATAATATATATCAAAAGGTTATAAAACATGTTTTATTTCATGTTAAATAATCGAATATACTCAAAAGCCGGAACCGAAAATATAGGGCAATCTTGTACAAATTATTATATATTACAGTTCATTGCGAACTGTTTCGCTTTAAACACAGTAACCGCTTTCAAATAGAATTTATATACTCTTGTGATTAAACGAAAGTGTATGTTTCTTTATTTTAATTATGCCGAATACACTCTCATACCTAATATGTATAACTGAAAGCATATATCAATTTAATGATATGTGAATTGACGAAGAGGGAAGTTACTAAAACATAATAAAGTTTCTTTAAAATATATATAAGTAATAAAAGCAAAAAACCAAGCTGAAGGTGAAAGGTCTTTGGAGAGTAATACTGTGCCGTAACTATCGCTATGCCATTCGATAGTCTAGTCTATACTGACTTTATTGTTAACGAAAAGTAAAAGTAATTTCGTAAATCATATTTTATTTTATAAAGAGACAAGAACATGGTTAATTTAATTACTTTGGAGTTAAATTGTTTATAAATATTAGTTTAATTTATAGTAAATACAATAAAATTAGGCTATAAGGAAACTGTCGGGACATTTAAAATCTGCACGTGGTGTAAAATGACATTAAAAAGAAACACGAAAATATTTAAAATTATTCAAAAACAAACAACAAATCTTCTGTGTTTATTCGCCACCTTTATTCGCCACCTAAATAGTGTGCAAGTGTTTCTCGAGACCAGTTTCTGGCCCGAAGGCGCCATCAGTCGGGCTGTAGCTGAACGTTCACAAAGCAGCTGAAGGAACGTTTTGGGTGGCGGTTAAAGGAATGGGCAACTTTTACGTGAAACACGGAAGATTTTTCTTGTTTTTATATATTTTTAATATTCTCCACGGGCCTACTATTCAAGTTCGTATACATTAAAGAAGTTACCCGTTGTATACAAGGTGTGTAAGTAATGATACTGGTGGCGTAGCGCTGGAGTTAGTAATAATGTTGCATCTTAATGACGAGTTTGATTTCCCTAAAGTAACTTGTTGGTTCGTTGCAATTCCTTTCGTAAGACGCTCTGCGCTCTGAAAACGAGTGATAAAAATTCAGAACTAAAGAAATGTTAAGACATAAAGATAGCTAGCAAATATGTCCTAGATTCGTTATCGCAAAAACAAACTTCTTATTAGGAGACCCTTTATAATAATTTTTGAAGTGAAAACTTTTTTAGCCGCGTTGAGCGATTTTCAGTAGGGGCAAAACTTATTGGTTCGCGTCACCGACATGCTAGACGTGTTGCGCCAGACTGGCTACGCCAATTGTGTTTTAAATGTGTTTTAAAGGATTTTAATGCGTTTAAAATTAAATTGTGTTTTATATAATCATTATTTTAATTGTTTAATTATAGAATCACTGTGCGGTACAAGAGTACTTAATATGCTAATATTTTTATTATTTATTATTTATTATTATTATACATTAAAAACAAAGCATTTGTTTTCGGATATTTCCAATATTCATAGCATAATTAATTTAAAAATTAGAAAAAAGCACAGTTATTCCAAAGTTTCAAGTTTTCACTTCTCTCGGCAGTCCCGATGACTGCCTACCTTTTTTTTATACAAACTAACGATGCTTCTCAAAAATGATGATCTTCTATCTGTTTTAGATAGACAGTCGAATATTTCAGTGCTCTGCTTTTGTGTTTTATATTTTAGTTATCGAGTTTTTGATTCCGCCGGCTTTTCTTTATAGTATAGATGGTATGTGTGATGTCGAAACAGGTACTTCAGGTTGATGCAAACGTTCGTCCATTTTTTGTGAAAAATGTATAAAAGAAATTACTAAAAATTACATTTTATTTAATTTTTTAGTTAAATTTATTTAATAAAGTATGTGCTGTTCTGTTCGATGACCTTTCTACATATCACCGGAAGCTGTATAAACCGCGCTCATAGAAGTTCTGAGCTTTCTGAATAAATAACTGATCTGGGTTATTTTTCAAATCTTCAAAGAAAGTAATGTTTGAAATGAAAAAAACGGTTCTAAAAATTGGTTGATTCTCCCTAGCCATATTCGTGCGTTATTATTTACACATATTTGTACATACACAAGGTGGTGTACGGAAAACGGGCGGATGTTAAAGAAGCAAACCTCATAGTTAATAACTTAATTTTTAATTGCATTGTGGGCTCCTGTAGTATATTCAAAAAAACAAAGAAAATTTTTCCTGTGCTCCACGTAAAAATTGTCAGGACCTTTAGTCAATCCTTCAGTTGCTTCCGAACGCTCAACTTTCGTTTGACTGATGACTGTACTCAGTGCAACATCATAGCTTTTTGATAGGCCCCTCGGGAACCCTCAGGTTTTGTGAAGAACTTTTTTCTTTAAAATCATGTGAAGAATCTTTGGTAAAATTTAGGAAAATAATTTTTCTTCCACCGTGTATAAATCTCGAATCTTTACTTAAATTAGAAAGTAATTCGGTAGTAAGTGTCATCGTTAATTATTATTGACAAACGTGTTTTTTCAACTACATTTTCATAAAATTTACCATATGTATCTCATGTAAAACTATCGGTGAAAGGAATAATTTGTATTGCTGATAACCAAAATTGCAATTATGAGTAAATAGGAGATTACGTCAACGTTATCGGGTTATGATTAGCATACGTGTATTACTGTGTTTTAGCTGTTGAATTACATAGCTAAAATTCCCGTAAAAATTTGCTAATTATGTCTGAACTTTTATTTTTGATTTCCTCTATAATATTAGAATGTCTGACATATTTTAAGAATTTTTTTAGAACTATATGTGAAAATGCATATATTAATGCATATGTTAATTTTAGAGACCATTGGGAATTAGATATATTTGACATAATAAGGCAATGGTAGAGTCAAGAGAAAATACCAGTAAAAATTATTATGCCCAGTCTTTAAAAATTGATATAACATTATATTGTTAGATGATGTCTATAAAGTACTGGAAGTGACAATTAGAGAAATAATAAAAAAAGAGACAGGAAATAAAGAATATTTAAAAAAAGCAAAGTTGATGATGGTAGAGAAAAGTTGAAGCGTCGTATTTAAAATCTAATTACACCACCTTGTAGAGGAGAAAAAGGAGCCATCAAAAAGTCAAATTTATTTTGACATCTTCAATATAGAATCAGAAACGAATAACATCCGAATCGTGAAAATTCGATTTTTCCCACACATCTTTGGACATATTTGAAAACGTGACGTTACAAAGTTTTTTTTCTAGTTGTGAACTCTGGGGAGTAGGCAGATTGAGGCCTCGGAGTACATCAACTAAATTCTCATGATAATGGGTTCAAAGTGGAAACCGAAACGTCGAGATTTTACAAATATAAAACGCGATTCTACTCGAGAATCTAGTAATTCTATCATTACCGACCGCGGAAGTCTTTTCGAACAATTTTTTTTTAATATTTTCAATATTTGCATCGATCTTCCATGCTTAGATGCCTGCAATATAGTTTTGTTTTGCTATTCACCAGTGAATTTTACTGATATGTCTGTGGCTACTTCTGCTATTCCGCAATTTTATTTTTCAATCCATTCTGGTTATTATTACATTATAGGTGCAAGTTTTAGCGTTATAGCTTGAACTGCAGAAGGTACTCAGATTGGAAGAAATATTAATCTAGACTATGTAGTGGGAAGAAATAATAAACATAAATTTTAATTAATAAATTCATATTCTGTATTTAATCCGATCACCGTTACTTCTAAATGTAAGATATAAATGTTTATATGAATTAAAATCTATACCAATTAATGAACCACCATATATTTTAATTTTATGATTTTTTTTCGAATTCAGTCCATTACTAAACTAAATAAAACATTTATATTATGTTTACTTATTATATTAACACATTAATTAAAAGTGGATTATATGTATAATACTGGTTATATCACAAGCTGTAATTTGATATAATCCATTGAATGCCAGACAGATAACAGTAGCAAAGGACCTAATTCTGATTGTTTGGTAATTAATTTCAGACATAATCCGTTGATGCCTACTAATTTACGAATCGGAGACGACGAAGCTCTGTCACAGTCCCATTTCAACTTTTCTGAACCCACGATTTTCTTTTTCCATGCATTTTTTGAATCATCTCAAGCAATTCCAGCTACATATATCAGAACAGGTAAGCGAAACGTTTAAAAGTTTTGATAAAAAAATATAAAACATGTTAGATAAAATTTAATCAATTAGCTATTAATTAATAGCATTAATTAGCTAATGCTATTTTATTTTGCTACACAGTTTTGTTTGTTGGAAAAGAAATTGCTGCTTATACTCCAATCACTTATGTATAGAGGATGCGGCGCCAAAATTCGGATAAAATTTAATTCGAATTTCTCGCCGTTCTATACGACTTGTAGATGTCTCAATTAACTTCTAAATAGCTTGACGATGTACTAAACAGTTATAACCTTGAAAAAGTCGCAATGTTGAAACCAAGTGCACAGTACAACCGAGAAGCCGCGATTATCGAAAGTGTCCGCGCTGGACTCTTTTCGACAGAAATCGTTCAGTTCTTCGGGTATCCGAGATCCTCTGTGTACGATGTCGTTGCGAAGTATAATTATAAGTCCAGCGAAGGTTTTGCGATATCGACAAGGAAAACTCACTCAAAAGAGCACATTGCCAGGACGCCCGACATCATTCAACGGACTCAGGAGCTGATTTTTGAGGATCCAGGGTAGTCGATAGGAAAATTGTCATCGGTTGTCGGTGTGCGTGAAAAACTATACGTCGAATAATCGAGGAGAACCTTCGCTACAAGCTTTACACAAATAAAGTGAGACAGATGCTTTCCGAAACTACTAGGACAAAGCGAGTTGAATGCTGCAACCTGCTTTTTTGTCCGTTAAGAAACAATGCTGCCGGACGCCTCAGGGTTTTTCTGACGAAAATATGTTTATTGTCGATGCGAAAACCAATCGAAGAAATGATCGCTGAGTCACACATGGCCCTAAAGATGTTTCCAGAACAAAATATCCAGCGAATGTGCACGTGTCGTGTCCAGTGACGGTGATGTTATGCCACCACATTACTTTAATAAAGGGGAAATGTCACAAAAGAAGTTTATTTGTGTATTCTGACAAATGTAGTAATGTCGTGGGTGGAAAGTGTGTCGCCTGGAAAGCCGTATGTTTTCCGGCAGGACGGTGCGCGCGCCCACACAAGGCATTTGGTTCAAAATTGGTTGTCGAACAACGTCGACATGTACTAAAGCTACACTCGCCGATATGGATCGTGACGCATTAAAACGAGGCTGCGAGCTTCAGATCGAGAATCATTTAAGCAGGAGGGGGGGAATATATTGAGTAAATATGTTCTTTATGACTTTATGAACAATTTAGTAAAAAAAATTGTAAACTGTTCCCTTTTTACAATAGAAATTATGTTTTAAAAAATGTTATGTGTAATTAATGACATATATATGTATAAACTAACGTGTTGACTTTGCCTCATTTGTTATTGACTTGTTGGATATGATCTCTTGAATTATTTTTGTTTTATTTTTTGGAGTTGCTACGTTAATTAAATATTTCCAGGATGAAACTTTTTAGCAACCTTTCAAAATGTACTAGCTTCCTTTCTTTTTCTAACTTTTCTGTCTTAAACATTGATCAATTGATCTTAATCTTTGATTTATTTTGAGCCAATAGTCGTTCGACTATTTCATTTGAGGTCTTTCTGAAGTTCTTTTGTGTTTCCAGTGTAGATTCTTATATTTTATTTTTCTGTTTCACAGTGTGGTAGAAATACATTGAGTGTTTTCCAAATATCCTAAAAATAATTCCTGAAAGTAGAAAAACATTTAAAATTCAAATCACTCCATTCTCATCTGGAGGCCAAACATTTCCATCTGATCACTTATGTGTTTTCTTATTACTTATGTGTTTTTTATGAAATAATTATGGGTACAATAGCATCACTGTAGCGAAGTGGTATAGCCTTAAAACGCCAAGATTAGTAGTTTTCGAGTTGAAATTATATTTGGCCGAGTTCAGATGGTTTAAAAGGCAGAGTCAGTCAGAGTCAAAGATATCTAAAAGATTTTCTTTAAAACATACTTTTTTGAACTGAAATATAGGCAGTTTTGATACTATTGTCATCCAGCCTAAGCTAGCGTTTCCTTCTCCATTTTGACATGGAACTCTTCAGGAGATAATTACAGATAATCTGACACCCAACAGTTAAAACTATTCAACAACAAGGACAATGTATCCCGGCTCCACGAAAACATTGCCTATTCCTTCAGTCATCGACTCGCGTTGAACGTCAGGAAGCAGCTGAAGGAATAACAACGGGTACGGTCAAATAAATCGTCTTTGTTGTAATTATGCTGTAATTAAATACAGCTCACGCCATCCTGTGGTGAAGGTCGGCAACAGTCAGACTGCGCGAAACTATTCCGTGGCCCGGCTCAGCCCTGTCTAGTTATTTTTGCAATTATAGTTTTTAAAAAATTGACTTTTGCCGTATTATGCTATTGTTTTTTCGTTCTTTATATCCGATTGCTCATTGGATACATCCTTTTTATTGCACAGAGGGGACTCCATTTCGCTCACAATGTGTATATATCCGATAATGCAATAAAGTTAGCGTTTGAGTTAAAATATTGCTGCTTTTTTGAATGGATTAATATCCCTTTAATTATGCTTGTTAATTTGTCATGTATACACCATCATTTTTACAGTCAATAATATTGTAATGCATGAGACCCAGGTTTATTCTAGTTTTTGAAGATTTTTAATTACACTGGAGACCACATAGTTTTGATTAATTATTGTTCATTTCTTCACAGTCCTGATATCGTTGGCATTTTTCTCTTAACCTCTCTTAAAATAATAAGCGTTGTTATTATGAGAGGTTTTTAACTAATTCACCAGACTTTCTTCAAAAGGATTTTTTTACGGTGTCCGAACATTCGATAGGAGTCGAATGAACAAATGAACTGTGACATTGCGCGCAAGTTTATAAATATATGTTTCAGTAGTCATGGAACATTTTCATCATGAAACGTTTACCATCAGAGTAACGCTTGCAAATTGTCGAAATTTATTACGAAAATCAGTATTCTGTACGCAACACAGAGAACTTCGTAATGTATTCGCCGAATTATCGACAAATTCCGAACGCATTTTACGCTGCTCGATTTTAAAATAATAACAAGAGAAAATAACTGTGCGTTTCGTAGAAAATATTGTCTCTGTTGCTGGTAGTGTTGATGAAGATCGAAATTTCTCAATACGTCGACGGTCGCAGTAAGTTGGGCTTTGCTATTCCGCTACGTGTATTATTTATTACAACAATTGCAGGCATAAGACAATTGCGGGCATAAGCGGGAACAATTGCGGGCATAAGACCCCAATTGCTTAAAAAAGTGATCGGAAATTGGATTGTCAGAAGGCTCTGTTTCAAAAGTAGCTGCGGCAGACATTTGTCCGAAATTGCTTTCAAATTTGAATGCCATTGAATGGTATTTCACATAAAATAAATAGTTTCAAGACAAAATTTTGTTGTTGTTTTATTTGAATTGAAAATGCGAAGACGCACTAAAAAAACATCCTACATTTGTCCTTCTAACATGGTAAGCATTGCTAGGATCATTGGCAATTGGATTACAATTTGTATGGAAAATTCCTTTTAATATCTGAAACAGTTTATTGCTATATTGTCTATAGTGTTTTCCCGTATTACTTTATCGGAATCTTCTCAGAATTGCTAGAAATACAGAAAGTTTCTGTTTTAAAGTATCAAACTGGTGTTCATTCATTTCTGCTGCGAATGCATTTCATTTTGTTCAATGATTATTTCAATCCTTTTTTATCTTTGTAGTTGTGTTAACAACCAATGAATTGTTGCTTTACCTGGGTTTTTTTCAGCAAAAGCAATGAAAGTACCTGTTTGTTTTCTTTGAACACTTTGTGGAATGTTTTAGTTGGAGTTCGTTGACGATGGGTTGGTGTTATTTTCTCTAATTATATTTTGATCGTGATCTTTTTCTTTATTGAATCTTTTACTGGATCAAGCTTAATTTAGTTTTTGAAATTAGACTATTTTAAAGATTCACTCGGTTTTATCAGCCACTCCCTGTTTGTGACTTGTATGCTATGTATATGTATGACTTGTATGCTATGAATGATATGTATATGTTTTATTTATTTTGGTATTTTGTCGCCTCTCCTACATTTATCATAGTAAACAATTTTTCTGACCAAAATACCATATTTTATTTCCGTTCAGTCTCTTTCCTTAAACTCATTTTCCAGATTCACCTCCTTTATATAGTTTCGATAGCACGAAAAGTAAAAAGAAGGAAGGGGAAAGCAAAAAAATCTTCAGCAGCACTATTTTTTTCCACGCCCTCCTACTTTAAAAACCCACGAGCCGCCACTGGCTACAAGCATCGGAATCCCTTGCTTTTTTGATACCCTTACACTGATATGTGTCAGCCTATTCGGTTACCTATATTACGGTAATCCTTCCAGATATCGACGGCGATGAACGTCGCTTAACTTCAGTTTATCATTATCATTATCATATTATTTTCCTCTTCATATTTTTTCCCAGCTAAGCTGGATTTTAAATAAAACGCCGTCCGTAGCCAAAACATTTATCTAATTATATTTAATCGTTCTTTGCATTATTCTAAACAGATTTTCTTCTAGTCCCAGAATTTTAATGTTATTTTTCATATTCTTTCATATGTCAGTCGTTGAAATTATCAATGACACAATATGAACCTGGTTCAACTTCCATATCCGCTATATTTCAAGTTTAGGTTCTTTATATTTATGTACTTTCTCTTCAGCTGTCTTTAAAATGTCATGTGTGCTTGGAACAGCTACGTGAATTAGAAATACTGTTTTCTTCTTTTTGTTCAATAATATAATGTCTGGCCTATTACTGTGCATGGTTTTATCTGTTATTATTGTTCAGTCGTAATATAACCTGAAATCGGCTGGTTCTAGTACGGTCTCTGAGGTATATTTATAATAGGGAACTCGCTCTGTTATAAGGTCATCGTAACTTGCAAGCTTCTCGTGGACTATACTGGCCACCTGGTTATGACGGTGAAGAGAGTCTGTCTGGGAGAGTCTATAAAATGCACCTACTGCATATCAGATAGTCTCAGGGTTTTTGTGGCATTTCCTGCAGTTATCATTGTCTTATTTATTATTGTTGTTGTTATTATCGAGAAATAATCAAATATAGAATATTAAATTTTTGTTATAAATTAAAATTTCTATAATTTTTTGTTCGTAATACGTTAATTAATTTGAATGTCATTATTTCAGAAACTATATTATTAATTATGTCATAATTTTGCATAGGTTGCAATGTTATTGTAAAATACGCAACAAAAATATTCCTTAGCATTCGATACGAATATAATGTTTAGTAAAATAAACAGTACTATATGAAATCGCGTGCCTTAACATAATATTAAATGCTATGTTACGCTTAAAGTATAAAAAAATTAATTCATTAAAATTTAGAAAATATTTATATTGATAGTGAAGCAATTTTGTGAAATATTTAAATATAGCTATATGTTGGGCTGACAAATCTAAATTCTTGTTTCATAATATTAATATGTTATTAGTTTTCTATCGAATATGTGGTTTAATTATTTATTTACTCAAAAAATTATATTTTATTAAACTAAGGAATTTTATATTAGCTACATAAATTAGCTTTTGAGTAGGTTTTTTACTAGGCACTGAAAATTCTTAGAAGTTTCTAAAATTCCTAGAAAAAAAAATACAATATGCGTCATAGCGCAAATGTTAACATATATTTTTCAAATTTTAAATTGTGTTTTTACTTTTAGGTAGTTTCGTTATTTAGTATTATTTAAACAGGGTTATTTTAAACAATTCTTCTAAAAGGTGTCTCAGAATGTTTTTTTGTGTTTGATACTTAAAAAATTAAACATCAGAATTAATTCAAACTTGTTTAATTGTTGTTAAATTACAGAGTAGTTTTTGAATTTTTATTTTGGAAAAACAACCATCCGTAAATGCCCTCCATCAGCTTCATCACACTCACTCGCTGGAGCATCGCTTTTGGAATCGCGTGTTCTTTCTTGATGTCCTTTTCCATCCAGTTGATTTATCCGGCATTGTGTTTCTAGTCTCTTCAAACTTGCGCACCCAATGCTTGATTAAATTCGCATTTGGCACATTTTTCATGGACGCTACATTAAAATGTGTCCTGTACAGACGTCGAACAATTGGGTAGGAATCGATATTTTTCTAAAACACTCGCACGCAAAATGAAATACACTTCCTTTTTTCATTTCTCCAAAGGCGTTTCACTAACCATGTTAGCATCATCGGGATATATTTTAATAATTTTTATTATCTTTCTTTTCATCCTTTTGCCCAGCCATGCTGGGTTTTAAATGAAGTGCGGACCGTATGGAATGGCCCAATATGGACCTGGTTCAACTTCCATATCCACCTTATTTCTAACTTCAGTTTTGTATATTTTATACTTTTTCTTCACCCGTCTTTTGAATGTTGTGTGTGTGTTTAGAACAGCTATGTCAATTAGAAATGCTGTTTATTTCTTTTTCTCCAGCAATATAATTTCTGGCCTATTACAGTGTACACTTTTGTCGGTTATTATTGTTCGGTCGTAGTATAACTTGAAATCGGCTGAATCTAGTACCGCCTCCGGGGGGTATTTATAATAGGGAACACGCTCTGTTATAGGACTATTACGTCTTGCCAGCTCCTGGTGGACTATACTGGCCACCCAATTATAACGGCGAAGATAGTCCATCTAGGAGAGTCTACAACATGCTCCTACAATATGTTGGATAGTCTTAGACTTTTCGTGGCATTTCTTACATTTGTCATTTGATACTCGTGCATCCTTAATGATATATTTTTGGTAGTTCTTAGTGTGCTCGACTTGATCCTGAATTGCAGACATAAAGCCCTCGGTCTCCGAAAAAAAACCTCCCCATGTCAATCAGGCGTTCGAAGCAGTCTTCTCGACTTTACGACGGTCAAGATCTTGGGGGTGTCTACCATATAGAGACATATTTTTGCACTCATGTATAATTGTTCCAGTTGTCTGAATACTCTCATTTTGTCGTTCCATTTGTTTAAGATTCAGAGGCATATAATTATCATCAGCTAAACTCACGCTGGCATATAGCGGGCATTCGATCATTCTTTGATGGAAATTGTTCTCAAAGTGGATATTTGTTTTTCGAGTAGATTACAGATATTTATAATTCCTTTCTCTCGTTCAATTCTTGGTAATATAAGTCGTTTTTTATTACAGTGCGGGTGGTGTTTCCTATATTTTGTTAATATAGTTCTAATTGTTCGTTGTAGCCTTTCGATATCTGTGTTTGACAAAGTTATAATTGTGCAAAGGTGTTTATAGCTTTTACTATACTTCTACCATCTACGCCAGACATGCATATGCTTTCAAGTCAGGACGTGAATTCTTTAGTTAGTGTTTTCTTAATGAGTGTATGCTCAACTCCCTTGGACTGTTCCAAGATATTTATATACTTCGCCGTCCTGCATTGGCCCTATATATTCTTGTTCTGCAGTGACAAACCCAGTCATGTCTAACTTAGATCCTCTCTTTATGTTAATAGTTCTGCATGTATATAATCCAAAATTCATGTTAATATCAGTTGTAAGTTATTCTACAATCTGAATGAGTTGTTGCAATTTCGGTGGCGATGATGCATTTGGAGTTTGTATCCGATTTGCGTCCTTTTAATCAGATTAGAGAGTGGATATGTGTAGGCAAAACCATAGGGGGCTCAGCGAGTCCCCCTATGCTTGTCACCCTGATTTCTTCAGTTTTGGTTGTACTTCCATTTTGCGATAAATGAATAGTGGTGCGCCACTCTTTTATCATTTCTTGAAGTGTGTTTATTAAAACTGGGTTAACTTTGTATAGTGTTAGTATCTTAATTAGACAAGAGTATGGAATCGAGTCAAAAGCCTTCTGATAATATAACAGCATGATAAATTTCGATTCTTCTTCCGAGGGTTTTTCAGTATAACTGAATTCATAATAAGTTGTTCTTTACATTCCTGCATTCCCTTTCAACAACCCTTTTGCTCTTCATTTTGTATATTATGTTTGTCTATATGTCCTGTGAGTAAAACTGTTGTAACATGATGTTAGTAGTTTATAGGTATATGGTTTGAAGGCAGGTAATAGGAAGGTATTTCGCTGGGTTATTAAATACTGTTCCTTTGGGGAGTAAATATGTTTTGCCTGAAGTAAGAAATCGATGAATTTCTTTCGGTTCTCTTATAAACTCATTGAAATAGCTTACTATGAAAGGGTGAAGATATGTGGGCATTTTATTGCAGTAATTATGAACGTTATCAGTTGCTTGGCCCTTCCAATTATGCAGGTTCTTTGTTATATTCTGTAGTATAGTTAAAGAAATATCAGGATAGGGCATTTATTAAATTGTGTTCCTATTTGCTTCTTCCTCACGCAGCCAGCTGGATCAGCAATGAAGGACCAAAATGTCTGTATATCTTGGCTGGATGGTGTTACTAGAACTCCCCACAAGATTTTTGTTATTACCTTTATCTATTAGATTTCTTTTTTGCTCGTCTTTTCTAAAAAGATGAACGAAAATGTTTGGTGCTTATGCGTCATCGCTTTTTTATATCGATGTAGGCGGGAACTATATACTTTAAGTTTTTGTTTTAGGGTATCGATGACCTCTTTGGCAGGCTGATTCGTTTTGTCGTTGCTTTTATTGTCAATTTTTTGCTGGGATTGTCTCGACTGAATTCCAAAAGTCTGCCGGTATAATTTCAATCTGACACTCTAATATTTTGCCATTCTTGTTTAGTGTTCTGCTGTGGTGGCATTTTTTCATAAGGTTAGGTTAGGTTTGGTTAGCAGGTATATTCATATGGGCATCAGGTGGTGTTCTACCCACTGTTGTTGCAAGTTTACGCGGTATAGCTCTTTTGCCATTTTTACTGTACACGTCAAGACTTCAATCTGATAGATGATGCAGTCGTAATATCGTCGGGTATTGATAGATAGGGGTCTTCGACAATTTTTCTATATCGGCATACCAAAATTTCCTGCCTTCTAAGTTGTGGCGGGGCAATATAGCTGAGTGTTCGAAACCAATATGTTGGTGTACCTATGTGTAATGGAGAGGGATACCGCCCGGGAGTTGGAAGGGCGTGTTAAATGTTCCTGGTAGGCATTTGGCTGGCTCAACATAGTGTTTAAGAGCAGACTCCTACTTTCCCTGGGGAGAAAAGTCTTCGATCAGTGCGTCCTACTCATTATGACATATGGCAGAGAAACCTGGACACTCACTCACATGTATGTAAGATGTATGCTTGGCATTACAAGATGAGACAAAAAGCCCCTGCACATGGATCAGGGCACACACAAGTGTGTGACATCATGGAAAGAGTAAAGCAATTGAAATGGAGATGGGCAGGATGACATCGTTAAGTATATAGGAACCGAGTGGCAGAAGAAAACCCAGGATTATGAAAGTTGGAAAGCAGTGGATCGATACGGACTGATGATGATGGTGATGATATATATATATATATATATATATATATATATATATATATATATATATATATATATATATATATGTATATATATATATATATATATATATATACATATATATATATATATATATATATATATATATATATATATATATATATATATATATATGAATGGTACGTCAATAAATATGATTTATCGTTTCAAACCGCTCTCCAGGTATATACTATCACGACCGAGTGATTTCACAATTAAATGCATTTTGCTGCAGCCGCAGAGTGCGCTATTAGTGAAAGTCGATCGACATTGACCGTTCTTGACATAGAAATTCACTGAAAGATTAATTCTTATCGTATTTATATTGTTTTCTACGGTTTACGCATCGAAAATTTGTATTTGTGACGTAATTTATGGTTTGTGGCATGAATAATTGACAATGAATTGATTTAAAATGTGTAAACATGAAGCAATAGAATTATTTACATAAAATTATGTTATTTATAATTCGATTTTCATTATGATCATTAAAATTAGGATATATTTTATTAAATTACTCTTTCTGATAATGCTTACATGGATAATAAAATCTCCGTCTAGGTATTTAACCAGTAACCCGATATACATCCACATCTTCCACAGAATAAGGTTCTCTCACTTCTTCAGCCCAAAAACCACTCCAAATAGTGACTTTCTGAAGATGAAGAGGTAACTCCTGAATTACTTGAGGATTTTTATCCTTTATCCTTATTAAGCCAGAAGTGCTCTTCGTCGGAAAAATGTTTTCCCCAAAGAGGGGATCGCCTTCCAACTGGCTTTAGTTGTTGACTTTATAAGCCTTAGTACGAAGATCATGATGAAAATTGTCAACGTAGTCGCAAACTCAACGTGAAACAGTTGAGTTCCTGAGAACGACGCGAAATAGATAAATTTTGATCTTTTCTTACACTTCGCCCTACTGTAGCGATGTTTTCCAGTGATCGGGCAGTCCTCTGGCATACAGCTGCTGACATTGAACAAGTTCATTCAAATTTTTCCATGAGACGATAAATAGACTGTTCGGTTAGTCGATTATGTTGACCATAATTTCATGCGCTCGAAAAGTCTGGCCAACTGAACACGCATTTTGATGGTAGATACGAATAATTTCTGCGCTCTGCTAAATTTTATATATTTCCATGGTGAATTGACACAATGCATTGAACACAGCAGTCTAATGTGAGTGATACTTACATTTCAAACAGTGATTTCGATGTTACGCTTCAAAGTTCTGATACTCTTATTGAAAAACTTTTTAGAAGTAAACTGCACTCAACTCTTACAGTATAACTACAGTACTCTACAACTGTACTCCACATTATCTGTTTTAATTTCACATTGTACAATATGTTAACTATGTTAATAGGATTCAATGTGAATCTGATTCAATCATATCCTGATGATACTAACATGGTTAACGAGATGCACGTCGAGAAATTAAAAGAAGTGATTTGGTATTTTGTGGCTAATCTCGTTGAGTTTAGTGTTTGAAACCCAAAAGGTTTCATTATAATAATTGAAATTGTAGTTGCGCAACACCTTTTACGAGCCGCATTAATATTTTCTTTTAAACGACCAGGAAGAAAGCCGATTGTGTAGTTTACGTACAAAAGAGATTTACAAGCTTCAAGTTTTGAATTACCTATTCTATTTTAACTTCACAAGTCCGATTATATCGGCTGTTTTTCGTTGTTTATGATGTTACTTTTATATATAGCGACTATTCGGTTAGTTGAATGTCAAGATGGAGGAATTGCAGCTACCAATGATATAACAAATTATTTAAAGAAAAACAAAACGTTTACATAAGCAGAATTTATAGTTCTAATTGTAATTCAAGTTAACATCATATCACGCATTAAAAATAATAGAGTAGAACTTGATAAAATTGATTTTATTATAACAAATCATGAAAGAAGTATTTAACTTTTTAAGCGACTTAATAATTCTTGATTTGCTAAAGAAAATAAATGAGTTCTTGTGATAAAATTAATTAAAATATTAAAAAATATTGTAGAATTGTTCATGTGGTTTCAAAAGATTGCAATCTTATGCCCTAGTTATTTTAAATTATGTCCGTTTAAGTTCATTTAGTTTTTCCTGATTTGTTATATAGATTTACAAAACACTATATTCTTAATAATATATATAGTAACTTTTGGTTCTTAACTGCAAAACTAATACATTGTCAAATAAACATTTCAAAAACTGGGCCTAGTAACATTTGTCAGAGTACTTATGTGTTTATTGAACTGAATGCAATCTACTACCGCACGCCCATATTCTTTCTTCAAACCTCTTTATTGAGGACCTCTTTTTCGTATTAATCTCTGCTATACATTGCATCTGTGACACCCTCATTTCAGTATCATTGTGACCTTCCTCTTTTTCTTCTTCCTGGCGGTTTCCATTCGAAGATTTAATTTTCTTCTTTCAGCCGTTTGTGCTCATCCATTCGCAGTATAGGAACAAACTACATGGTGGACAGGGCACTTCTTGTAAGTACTCTATTTCGACGATCCTGAGTTTCCTTTTAAAGGCAGCGTTGAGCGTTTTACTTCCGACTAAAAACATAATCCAACAAAAAGCATTTTTGTTGGATTCTTTCTCGAATTTCCGCTTCACCCAAAACGTCTCTGGTTATGATTACCAATAGATATTGCCCACTTGATTGAACTTATTATCGTCACGACATAGTTTACGTAGATGTCATGTCTATGTAAATTGCTTATTTCTATTCAATTGTTTATTTCTTTAGCTGCCCTCCAAACGTCTACAAATGTCACCCGAGACCGGTTTCTGGCCTTAAGCCGTCATCAGTCGGGCTCGAGCTGAACGTTCGGAAAGCAGCTGAAGAAATGACCAGGGGTACGTCCGTATATATCGGCTTTTTCGTATAAAGTTTGTAATACTATACTGCTCACGCCATCCTATTGTTAAAGGTACTAGGTACTAGGTATAGTTGCAAGTAGGCTTGTGGACAATATTAAAAATATTCAAAAAACAAGGAAACATTTTTGCGTGTTACACGTAATTGTTCATATTCTTGTTAAAATCTTCTGATTGTACATTCTAGACCGTACAACAACTGGGTCATCAGCAAAGTAAAGTACTGATAACGAGGAAGCTCATGCGTATACAGGGGAGGGGAGCCCTACCACCTCAAGGCGTAGGCTTCGTGGGGGCAGTGGTTTAAGCACAAATAGATGCTTGATATCGAGCCCAAGCTGTATCCGAAATGCTCCAACCTATAACATCTTACTACTATACAAGTGGTCCGTAAAAATTCTTTTCGTGAATCGGATTTTTTAGTCGGTTATGACCTTTTCGATGTTCTCTCAAAATGGTCTTTTTTGAGGTGAATTTTTAAAAGGAAAAATTCTCAAGGACTTAAGTTTCGTGAACCAGCGGGTTAACAAGCCACAGAGAGGTTTTTACTTGCCAAAAACTCTCATGAAAATCGGAAATACTTCCGAAAAACTTTTCGCAGGATCAAAAGGGCAATAGGTGGGAAACACGGCTTGGCTTGTTGGGGCGGATTGAACATGACCTTAATCAAAATCATGTTGATTTGTTTTTTTATTGACTATGGCTTTTTTTTTCTTCTATTTTATTTCATCCATCAGCTGAACACAATTCTAATATCTGAGTTCCAATATCTGTGTGGCTTTCCAAAACAGCTACTTTAAAGGAGAATTGTAATTTCATTTGATTAGAGAAATGATGAAAATTACTCTCATTATTTTATTTACACATCTCGAATTTTACTATACATGAATACATAATATTTACCCGGAAGAAAATTTTGCAATATTGTGAAAGCAAAAATATGATAACTTTAGATTGCCTTATTTAATAAATTATACTGAAACACGTATGTGTAGAATAACTTTTCATTTTATCATGCGTATAACTATATTGGGTTCAATAAATTTTAAATAAGCGTAATTAATTTTTAATGAATATTTAAGCAATTATTATGTAGAATGTAAAAGTGCATGCTTAAAGGTGTCAACACTGAAAGGAATTATCGATTACTCCCCGGATAGTATTTTAATTTGCTATATTTGCAACGTTATGAAATTATTACGTTTATTTTTTTCATTCAATTCATATTGGATTCTTCATTAATGATTCTTGAAATCTTCTTCTGCTTAAAGTTTTATTATTAAGCATATTGCCTATTATCTTTTTCAGTATCGCCACATAAATGATTTCGCCATAATTTTCTTCGATGTTCTAGAGTCCTTCTCCCGTTATGCCTTGCAATTATCAGTACCCTGTTGTTTACCATCCTTCCAATGTGTTGATCCAATTCAATCTTTCTTTTCATCCACTGGTTAATGGTTTCTGTATTACATCCGCATCTTATGTCTACATTCCTTTCTTAGTCTCATAGTGCTTTGTTTGTTACTCTTCTTAGTTACTTCTTCTTATTTTCATTTCTGCTGTCTACACAGAAAAATTTAAATATTTCGCTCTTATTGCAACACCCATTATATGAATGCATGTGGATATTTTGACTGTCGCAGGGTTGATATTCCTGGAGCTTCCTGAACACTTTTGCTTATACGTTGGACTTTTTATGCTGATCTTGCTGTTTGTTACCTGTCTTTTCTTCTAGAGTCACTTACACAGTTTTCAAAAATTTAGTATTCATTTGCGTACTGTGTGCTTTGCAGGAGCATTTCTAAAGTTAATATTTGGTCCAGTTTGATGCTAAGTTGAAGTATTGCGTCTTTCATCTTCAAAGTAAATTGTAATAATTTGTGTTCGTTCTATAAGCGAATCAAATTCCCGAGTTTTAACTTATTCTGGGATAAAAAAATAATAGAGAAATATTAAATCAGAAATGTGATATGAAAATGGAAACTTTTATTACACCATCCTGTACTAGTCCTCCAACTCTGGTCACGGGGTAAAAATCAGTAACATTCTGGGCCAACTAAAGGACCCTCGAACACCTCAACTTGATGCCCCGGTCCCGGGATCATTTCCTTTAAGGTAAGTAAGGGTCAATTCTTCTATTGGAACCTTCGGTGTGAAACACTAAACTCGAAGAGATTTACCACTAAACAGCAAATCACTTTTTGAAAACTTTTCGACGCACGTTTCGCTAACCATGTTAGCATCATCAGAAGATGATTAAATCATCGACGAATAATTAATCGACGTGCGTCGAGAAGTTTTCAAAAAGTGATTTGGTGTTTAGTGGTAAATCTCTTCGAGTATAAGTAAGGGTCAAAAAGCGAAACTACATTAAAGAGAATTGAGACTCTTGAAGATGCTGGTAGTTCTTTATTATCTTTCTTTGATTTTCTTCACGCCATATATGACAATTTTATTTGTTTACTTACCTATTCAAATTATACTGCGGTTCATTGCTTAAGAGAATTTTGTTTGAACATTCAGTTCAAGGTCAGTCCTTAATTCCTATGTTAATTGAATGCTATATGGTTTTAAGGTTACATTCTTACGGAATTAGCGTTACCCTGTGATCTTGGTAATAATCGGATATTGTGGGCGTAGTCAAATTGATATACACAGTATGTCGAAAAAATGACAAGACTTTTTAATTAAATAAAAAAGCAATTTGTTATTTTACCAAAATTATTTCTTTTTATTCAAAATACGTCTCTTCCACATCAATACATCGCTGGGCACGTCCAACCAATGGTAGCATTAATTTTTTACGTCGTTTTTCAGAATCGCTTCAATGATCCTCGTCCTGACTTCTTGTTACACTACTTGGGTAACACTGTCATAAAACGTTCCTTTCTTGGCCAGTTTGTATTTCGGAAACAGGAAATAGTCACACGGAGATAAATCAGACAAAAGTCAAACGTTTATGAACAGCGACGGTCCTGTGAGATGGTGCATTATCATGCAACAAAAACCAACTTTTCGGCTCTCGATATTTGGTCCTTACTCGAAAGATTCTCTTCCACAAATGTTCAATAATACCCAGATAATATTCACCAGTGACATTTTGATCCTGGGGAACAAATTCCCAAAGTAAAATATCTTTAGAGCGGTAAAGATAAATCAACATTGTCTTCTCTCGTGACTTCTGGAAACGCAATTTTTTCGATTTTAGAGAATCTGGGTACTTCCACTAACATTTTGTTTGAGGATCATACTTGAATCAGTAAGACTCATCACCAGTTACAATGAATTCCAAAAATGTACAGTTCCGTCTAGCTGTTTTAATATGGTACTTACAACGTTCAACGCGAGCAATCTCATTGTCCTTATTTAAAGCGTGAGGAACAGAATCGAGCACACTTTCCCTTTATTTAAATATCTTATCAATATATCGTGAATCATGTCTTTGGTCGAATTTAATTCCTTCGCTAATCATCTCACGGTCGAATTGGCACCATAGGCGATCATTTCACGCACTTTTTCCACCAACTCATTGTTTTTTGACCGGCCTGACTTTGGGTCGTCTTCCAAAACATCACGACCGTTCTGGAATTGCTTATACCATTCGAACACTCATATACAGGATAAGCAATCATCATCATAAGCATTTTTCATTAATTGAAATGTTTCTGTAAACGTTTTACTAAGCTTGAAACAAAATTTAATATTAGCTCATAGTAACATTATGCTTTTGTGACGAGGTAACAAACGGTCACTTTAAACGCTATAACTTGACAATTCGTTAACCGATTCTAATGCTGGCAGTCGTTTTATAGAGGAGATATACATCTTTCAGATTATATATTGTTTCAAAAGATGGCGCTAGTAGTTTTCTTTAAAGTGAAAAAGTTCCGTTATTTTCACGAACCTGATATTCTGACGAACAATATCAATATTTTCTTGTAAATACAAACTAATTTCAACTTCACTAATTCCAATTTCTTAAATGATCTTGTTTATTTCTGTCTCACTAGGCTGGATATATCATTCATAAATATCATGTAAATACTAAAATAAAATATTCTAGATGTATTAATTTTATTGTAAAATTCAACAAATAGTCCACGATATTCTTTTGTAAAATTACAGCTCCCATCTATAGACCCATTTAACTGTCAAAAAAACTTCTTGCAGATACTACATAATGTTAAAATAACTTTATTTTTATATAAAAAAACCACATAATGTTAAATTAACTTTATAGGGTGCATAGGGTTTTATAGCATATACATTTATAACTTTTAAAAGAAACAAGATCATATATTTTTCATATGTTTATTCATCTTTAAATTTTGAGTTACTAATTTTTGAAGATTATGTCAATCAAATATGAGCCATAAACATTAATGGATTTTTGTGCCCTTTTCAACATATTTTCTATAACTTTTGTCAATATATCTCGTTTGAATGCATCGATTTCAGCACGCATGTTATCATTGAGTTGCTGTATGGTTTGGGACTTATAATAGTTATATAAACTTTTTCCTTCAAAAATTCTCATAAAAAAAAATTCGGAGCTCATTATTCATTTTGCAACAAAAATGCTAATTTGATTATTATTATTATTATTCAATATATTAATCTAATTATACGGAATATTAAACGGAAACATATGAAAGTCACGTTGCATATAGAAAGTCACGTTGCATTCAAGTTGCATAGAGAACATTGCTCCACACGTTGTTTCCACACGAACCAAGCGCACTGTTCTTAGAGTTCTGATATCTCCAACTGTTCCGAATTCTTAAACTTGCCTGAATAAATGATAAATGTCATTTTATGAAGCGCCTGATGATTAGAATTTGTTCGTTTAAATTCGTCTCCAAAATATGTATTTTGAACGCATCAACAGCTTCTTCTAGCATCGAAAATCATTGACCACGTAGTTTATTCTTCGCGGACAGAAACAAAAAGAAATCATTGGGTACCAAATCAGAAGTGTACTTCAATTCGATTCTTTGACCGGTCAGATATTGAATTGTTCGATCCGATATGTGAGAGCTCGCGTTGTCGTGGTGAAGAATGATCCTGCGTCGCTGGTTGTTTTTTTTTTATTTATTCAAAGTCTTCTAGCAAACAAATCATTGTCTACCATTCGGAATTGACCGTTGTACGATTCTCTAGTGGCACTGTAGCCACAGGCGATCATTTGCTTCGAAGAGTTTCTTGTGCGAACAAATTTTGTTGGGTTTGGCTCATTTTGAAAGACCCATACATATCCATTCAGTAAACAGCAGTCGTGCCGTTTACTTTCGGGCTCATACTCATAGATCCAAGATTCGTCTTCTGTGTAGATACACGGCTTTTAACACACCACAATTGTGATTTGAGCATTTCTTTGCACCAATCGACAAGCTCTTTTTTGGGCAATTGCCAAATTATTTGGAATCCGTGAACATGCATAAATCTTTTTCACGGCTAAATTGTCATATAAAATCTTGTATGTGCTTGTCATACTAATGAGCAGTTATGTCATATAACAATCTTGCTTTATCAGTTCGCGCACAGTATCGATGTTTTCTGGCGCAACAAATGATTTTGGACAACCTTCTTTAAATTCGTCCGTGAGCGAACGACGGCTATGATTAAATTCACTGAACCAGTGATATACAGTGGTGGTAAGTAAGTTGATGCACTGTTGCTGAGATAATCCACGTCGAAAATTGTAGTAAATAATTTCACGAAAAATTCCATTTTTTAACTGAGCTGAAATTTTCAATTTACTAAACAACATAAATAGCGTCCGTATGATAAAACTTTCTTATGTATACAGTCAACAATGCCAAACTTTACGATATATATGTCAGATGGTGCTTATCAACACCATTGTTGCCAATTCCGGATACATAAATAGCAACCCTCGTAATTGCAAGAAAATATGAAGGGGTTGTAGAAACCTTAATTGACATGATAGTGATTTCCAGTAATTGTTTGTTTGTTACACCACCATCATTACGTATGAGGTATAGAGGCCTCGAAACGGATTGAGAAATTTTGTTGGTGTCCCTCAACCCCCAGACAAGGTAATGTCTGAATGATTGGCTGGCTGAACACTGACATGTTCAGATATTTTTTCTTTTTTTGGGGGTTTTCGCCACGATCTAAAATTAAAAAAATATCAAAAATATCTGTTCTTATGTATATTAATAATGAGTCACTGGGTAAAAAACAAAAAACCAAACGGAGATAAATTTCTCAGTGATTCTTCGCTGTAATAAATTAGCCTAACGAACAAAATTTTTGAACATATAAAAATGTTCTAAAAGAAATACAAAACTTTTGAACGTTAACGTTTCGGGAAGTATTCTCCTTCCGTTTTTAAAACGAATCTAAAAAATAAATTATCTTAATTTCCATATATAAGCAAAGATAGGAAGTAAATATATTTTTTGTGTATGTCAATGATACTTACATTGACAATTAGTTTACATAAGAAATTTTTTTACATTTACTTAAGAACAGATAGTTTTGATATTTTTTGAATTTTAGATCGTAGCAAAAAACCCCAAAAAAAAAACACCAGACATAATTCGCATTGGTTCGTGTAGTTGTATTGTTAATATTTTTCATACGTATTAAGGTATATTAAATTTTTCTTATCCTATTCCAGAATTTTGGTGAAATATTCACAGAACATATAAAGTAAAGTAAAGTAAAGTGTTTGGGTTAGAGGCGCATCAGCAACTAGGCTATTTAGCGACTGGACCTACAGCTTAACGTGGGTTCCGAACCACGGTCATCAGCTTCCGACAAACCCAGGCCAGCACCCCCCTCGGGCTATAAACCCTTGGTTATGTGCCTACCCATAAAGTCTATCAGGAACCCTACCGACTGGCGAGTGACCAACGTAGAACACTTCTCAGAAGGCATCCGGCCTTACCCAGCCTTTAACTGGCGTGACTGAGGGGTAATTCGTAGTCGGATTTTACACTCTTGCCTAGAAACAATCACTAACATTTAGGAAAGATAAACGGACAGAAGAAAAAAAAATAACCATCCGAGCGCTGGAATCGAACCAGCTACCGCTTCAGCGCGGATTCGGCAAAGCAGACGCTCTTACCGCCGCACCAACGCGACCGGCACAGAACATATATATATATATATATATATATATATATATATATATATATATATATATATATATATATATATATATATTCTTCGCATTTATAACATTTCACCCACTCTTTAAACTTTTCTCAACCATATAGAGCAAATAGACTGACTCAGACTACTATTTAAGGTGACTTGCATGGAGCTTCTTCTTACGTGGACGTGGATTCTTTATAGTGATCTAAACACACACCAACTTATTAACCAATGAGCAAACAGTTGAAAATGGTTGAGCAATCATGTTGAAAAAAACATTTAATAGATAAGTAGTAAGTTATATGTTTTCGTTGCATAGAATTGATGTTATTGCAGGTTGAATTTATGTTTCTATTGCTTGTTTTATGAAATTAATTAGGCATGCATAATTGCGTTCTATTACACAATTTTATTAATAAATGTGGCTGTTCAATGTATGAATGGCAGATAAATTATTCCGTATCACTACACGGTAGTGCTTAGTAATTGTTACTAAATAACTTTCGATTTTTTTTTATTTTAATGACGTTTGTTTTATTTAAAATACAAAATTAATTATAACCAAATTGTTTGTTAATTAATATTAGTCAGTATGTCTTGATTAATATAGTAATGTAAGTAAATTTAGTAATTTAAGTAATAAAGTAAATTTCTATAGATTTCTAACATCGCGCTTCTTAAACATTTAAGGCTCACCGATGAAAAATCATTATATAGATATTTTCATCCTCTCCCCACTAACGATGTACGCTAATGTTTTACCGTTATAGAATTCCACATATACCTGAATACGTATTAAGTCTGGGTCATATGAAGAGGCGAGAACGGGTGAGATAATTCGTCTTTACAATGTGCCAATTTTGAACATGTGCTCTTCCAGGTCAACGTATATATTATTATTTTGGGTATTATTTACAGGGCTTTAAATTAAAACATAATTAAATTAGTAAATGCTTGCTAGTTCTAAAGGATAGAATAAGTATTTCGCTACCATTTAGTAACTAAACTCAAGACCAAGTGTATCCAAACTGTAAAAGTCTAAAAATGGTTCTTTAGCTTCAGATGGGTTCCACTCGCATTATATTTTTAAACCTGTACAAGACAGAGTCAAATTGGGCTATGTTCTCTCTTGTGAATCTGTATTTCTTCCTCGCTAATATATATGGATAAATCCTAAAAACTGGGTGTCTTCCTGAATAACCTTGGGGGTCCTCCTAGGATTCTTCTAAATCGAATTTCGAATTCTTGTTGATCTTCAGCAATAATAATTTCTTTAACTTTAATAACAATAAACTTCAAGTCAATCAAGTACCAGCTCATCAAACATACTTCAAATAATATAATATAATTAGTTCCAAGGAGGGCAATGTAGTGCCCGGTAGTAATCGGTATATATATATATATATATATATATATATATATATATATATATATATATATATATATATATATATATATATATATATATTATTCACGTATGGGTCCGGGTGGACCACGCGAAGTACAATTAAAGGCGTTTGTTGTTGTTAGCCTTCCTTTGCGCCCATACTAATTTCATTCTTTCGCTATGAGCTTTTTTTCTTTCGTCAGACCAAGTTGTTCCAGTCTTCCTACATTTTTCTCTCTGGCCAACCTTCCAAACATCAACCTTGTGTCTGAAACACCCTCTATCCTGAATTTCACTTTGTGTAATATTTGCTGATCTTAGGTCCACTTTAATTGCAGCAATCCATTTAATTATTTCTACTTTAGCTCTACTGTTGTCTAGTTAGCCTATTTGGATTCATCCGTTTTATGTGTCCGTAAAACTTAAGTCTTCTTTTTCTCATATCGCTATGTTCGATATCTATGTTCGACTATGTTCGACTATGTTCTCATATCGCTATGTTCTCATATCGCATATCTGTGTATTGTTTGATTTCTTGGTTTTCTCGAAGTCGGTATGTTGTTGTATTTATTTGTTTGGGGCCTAGGATTTTTCTTATGATTTTTCTTTCCTTTTTTTCAATGTCCTCGATGTCTCTCTTTCTATTCAAAATGAACGTTTCTGCCCCATATAGACATTCTGGCTTAATAACTGTGTTGTAATGTCTCAGTTTTGTGTTTTTAGATAGGCATTTCTTGTTGTAAATATTTTGTGTAAGTCTCAATGCCGTTTCCATTTTTTGACATCTACCCTTATTGGCCGCTTTTTCCAACCCATTTTTCATGATTATTTCACCCAAATATTTAAATTGAGAGACTCGTCTGATGTTACCATATTTTGTTTTTAGAAATGGTGTTCTTAGTCTGTTGCAGGTCATGTATTGTGTCTTTTCAAAGGAAATTAGGAGTCCTACCTTTTCTGCTGTTTCTTTTAGAATTTCAATCTGTTTCTGTGCCGTTAATACATCTTGAGCGAAAATTGCTAGATCATTAGCAAACGCCAGACAATCAATTTTGATGTTGGTTCTCCCCAGTTTAATGGGCTGGTCAATATTCAGGGCCGACTTTTTTTCACGCCACTCCTGTATTACTTTTTCTAGAACACAGTTAAATAAGATTGGCGAGAGTCCATCCCCTTGTCTCACTCCAGTTTTAATTTCGAAGGGCTCTGAGATGTCACCCATGAATTTAACTTTTGACCTTGTGTTAGTTAATGTTGCTTTAATAATTGCCAGCGTTTTCAGATCTAGTCCTTGTTCTTTCAAGATTCGGAATAAAGATTCGCGGTCTATAGAATCATATGCTTTCTTGAAATCCACAAATGTACAGACGAGATTTTTATTGTACAGTTTTTGATGTCTTAGGATCAACTTTAGATTCAGGATCTGTTCAGGGCAGGATCTGCCCGGTCGAAAACCTGCTTGATATTCACCAATTTTAGGTTTCAACTGTCCTTGTGCTCTGTCTAGTAGACATTGAGATATAATCTTGTAACAAACTGGGAGAAGAGATATCCCTCTATAGTTGTTTACATCCGTTCTATTTCCTTTCTTGTGTAGTGGATGGATTAGAGCATCTTTCCAATCTTCCGGAATCCGTTCGGTTCGCCAAACTTCTTGTAAAATTTTGGTTATTTCCTTGATTGTATCTGGACCAGCGGATTTCAAAAGTTCAGCAGTGATTCCATCTTCACCAGAAGCTTTGTTATTTTTAAGCCGCTTGATTTGCCTAATTATTTCATCTTCATTCGGTGGTAATGAATCTGGGTTTGTTTGTTTAGGGTTTAGTGTTGGTAATTTGTTTAAAGGCTCAGGACAGTTTAGTATTTGTTCAAAATATTTCGCAAGTTCTTTGCAATTGTCTTGGTTATTTAGAGCTAATTGTCCGTTTTCCTTTTGGAAGCAAAGACTTTGGGGTTGATAGCCTGTTAATTTAGTTTTAAATGTTTTGTAAAAGTTTCGGGTGTTATTTTTTTGGAAATCTTTTTCTATTCCATTAAGTTGATTGTTTTCATATTTTCTTTTAGTTTGTCTAATTAGCTTCGATGTTTCTTTTCTTACTTCCAAAAAGATGTTATAGTTTATAGCTGTTTTTTGACTGTTTCAATCTTTGAATGCTTTACTTCGGCTTAATACTGCTTGCTCGCAAACTTCATCCCACCATTGATGTTTTCTACGTTTTTGTAAAGGAACCAACTTTAAGGCTGTTTTAATAATTTTTTGTTTCAATTCTTGCCAGTTCTGTGCTGGTTGTTTATCAAACTCTTCTGTTAGGGCTGGTTTTATTTTCGTTGGGTCGAACTTTGGTATTAGCACTCTCTTTTGAATAAGTTTTCGAGGTTTTAAGCTAAGTTTGATTCTAGTCAAGTAGTGATCCGTGTCTATGTTAGCTCCTTTCCTGACTTGAACATTCAAAATCTCTTTATAATTGGGGTACGAAATGGCAACATGGTCAATTTGGAATTCACCTATGTGTGTTTTTGGGCACCTCCAGGTCTTCTGTTTTGTTATTTTCTTCTTAAAATGTGTTGACATTATTTTTAGATTAAACTGCGAACATAGTTCAACCAATCTTCTACCATTATGGTTACTCCATTTATGAGCGGGAAAACTGCCGACTGTTTTCCTGTACTTTTTTCTTTCCCTAGTTGGGCGTTGAAATCACCCAATAGGATTTTTACATGGTTAGAGGGAATTTTAGAGATAGTCTTTTCCAGAATTTCCCAGGACTTATTTACTTTTTCAGGATTAGATTTATTTTCTTCGTTAACTGGGAGGTGTGCATTGATTAATGTATAGTTTTTGTTAGCACACTTGAGGGATAGTGTCATAAGTCGATTATTTACTGGCTGGACATTAGTCATAGAACCAAGAATGTTTCTTGAGATAGCAAAAGCAACACCGAGATGTGGTGTATTTTTGAGTATTCTTTTGTCAGTTTTACTTTTAAAAAGTCTGTAGTTGCCGAATTCCAAGGTGTTATCATCTGTCAATCTGCTTTCTTGCAAAGCTAAAATTTGGATTTTTTGCTGATTCAATGTTCGCCCCAATTCGTGTAGTTTTCCTGGACGCAGGAGAGAATTGATATTTACTGTTCCAAAGAAAGTTTTTGTTTTCGGTTTCAGACGTTGGCCAGAGGTCTCCGACTCCCTCTGAAAGATTTTGCGTTTAAGCCCGGACTCCCCAGAATCCGAAAGTCCTATATATATATGTATATATATATATATATATATATATATATATATATATATATATATATATATATATATATATATATATATATATCCTTCGCATTTATAAAATTTCACTTATTGTTTGAATTCTTTCTTAACTATAGTAAGTATAGTATGCATATATATGTCTGGTTGTTTAAGGGCATCAACAAACTTTCTCAAGTCTCTACACCTCATATGTAATGACAAACAATTACTGCAAAGCACTGTCTATGTCAATTAACTTCTTTATATTACCTTACTGTTACGAGGGTTGCTATTTATGTATCCGGACTTGGCAACAATGGTGTTGCTAGGCACCATCTGACATATACATTGTAAAGTTTGACATTGTTGATTGTATACATACTCAGAACGTTTAGTCATACATTGAAAATTCCATCTTTGTCAAAAGATGGAATTAACTCGCGAGAGTTTTCGTGCGACGATTTACTACGATTTCAACAACAGTGCATCGATCAACTCACTTTCGACCGTCTGTATATCAGTCTATCACCACTGTATATCAGTGGTTTAGTGAATTCAATCGTGTCCGTCGTTTGCTCATGGACGAATTTAAAGAAGGTCGTCCAAAATCAGTTGTTGTGCTAGAAAACATCTATGCTGTGCGCGAACTGATAAAACAAGCTCGCCATGTGACATACCGTGGGATTGAGGCATCCCTGTGCATTAATATGACAAGAATACACAAGATTTGACATGAACATTTAGCCGTGAAAAAGATTTGTGTGTGTTTGGATTCCGCATAATTTGACAGTCTATCAAAAAAGGCTCGTATCGATTGATACAAAGAAATGCTCAAAAAATATAATCGTGGTGCGTCAAAAGCCGTGTATAACACACTACACAGGTGACGAATCTTGGATCTATGCGTATGAACTCCTAAAGTAGACAGCAGTCGACTGCTTGGGTTTTTCAAAATGGTCGCTGTTTTTTTGGGATAAATGGCCATGTGGCTACAGTGCCATGTGTGCTACAGAATCGTAGAACGGTCAATTCCGAATGTTTGCCAAAAGTATTCGAAGAAATAAGAAAAAACCACCAGCGACACAAATAATAATATTGATCTTAACTTAATCCACCTTAAGTTCCACCTAAGAAGGCTGACACATTAATAGTAGGTCTAATAGTAGGTCTACTACTAATAGGCCTAATCCAAACTGCCCTCTATGCGACAAAGCTCTGACAGTTCTCCACTTTTGTTTGACTCTCTTGATTTGTCTCATCTGATAAATGAATGGGGAGTTAAGTCTGCTCATGATCCTAGTTCTGAGGAAGTTGGGTCTCCTCAATAGAATCAGATACAGTAATTAGCAGTCAGTTTATATTCCATTCCAGATGTTGGTATACCTGATTTCAGCTACGTAAATGTTGATGTTCAGGACTTTTTGAGAAATTTGTGTTTGTACATTTATCGTATCCAATCGTCTTATTTATCAGCCAAACGGTTGTATCGTGTTGTCGGGAAAGTTCGTAAGGAATTAGTAGAAAGGGCAACACTAATAGTGTATGCAAACATTTATTTAAACTATTATGTAATTATCACTATTATTTACAACTTCTTGGTAAGCCAACTTAGTGGTAGGTCCATTATGCCTTTTTGTTAAAATTTAGCATCTTTATATTTCCAAAAATTTCCCCAGTTTGTTTTTACCTCTACTTTCGTTAGGAGAAGAATATATGATAGTCCGAGGTCGTGATGTCTGGTGAGTAACGTGGATGGGGCAAGACATGCTAATTGAAGCTTATCAATTTTTACCATATCTTGATTTTGTGTGGTCGTGCGTTATCATGAAGAAACAGGAACCCTCTCCTGTTTTCCAATTCTGGTCGTTTTTTCTTCAGTTACTGCTTTTAGCCGATCTAATCGTAAAAAGAAGAAGTTGGTGTTGAAGTTTTAGTTGCTGGGGAAAAGATCAAACTGTTAGTCTCTTCCAATCCCGGCAAATATAATGCATAACTTTCTTCAGATCAAGACCGTCTTTCGTTGTACTTAAAACCGCTGACTTTGGCAAGCCCCAATAATATTTTATGTCGCACGATGTTGTAGTTTTCATCACTAGTTACCATCCGATTCAAAAATGGAGCTTTAGATTTTTTTTCAGCAAAATATCACACGAAGAGTATCGGTCCAGCACATCTATCTCACTGAGGGATCGACACATCGTATCAGCAGACGTATCTTTTTTTCGGATGGTCAAAAACGGTCGGTTGGGCAATATTTAATTTATCTGGGGATCATGGTGCGTGGATCTTCGACTATTATGTTCTTTATTTCCTTGACGTTTGTGCCAAGTGATAAATTCTTCCAAGTCAAAATCGTCACTCCTAAACCGAGCAAACCACTTTTGTACCGTGGCACAAATCTTGTTTTCTTGGTTGGACAGAGGTTTTACCTGCTTTGAAATAAAAAAGTATACTGTGGCATAAATACTTGTTATCGGCCGATACCTACTGGAAAATCCTTACGAACTTTCCTTATAATCCAATATATAAAGGGCGATTTTTAGTGTGTTCGAACTTTCGATAGGGGTCACTGTCAAACGAACTGTGAGTTTGCGTACAAGTCTATAAATATGTGTTTCAGTAGTTTGGGAAATCATCGTGGAACGTTCAACGTCAGAGCAACGCTTGCCAATTGTCGATTTTTTTTTATCGAAATCAGTGTTTTGTGCGCCAAATTCCGAACGCATTTCACGCTGCTCGATATTAAAACAAAAACAAGACAAAAAACTCTATGTTTCGAGGAAAATATCGCCGCTGTTGCCGGTAGTGTTGATAAAGATCTAAATTTAACAATTCGTCGCCTTTTGCATGAAATTGGGCTTTATCATTATGGATTGTGTAGATTATTTAATTCCGAATTTAAATGGTATTGATCTGGAGGAGATGTGGTTTCAACAGTTCGGTTCTACATGTTATACAGCCAGCGCAACAATCGATTTATTGAGGAAACTATTAGGTGAGAAAATTATTTCGAGAAAAGGATCTGTTAATTGACCACCAAGATCATACGATTTAACGGCCTAATTGTTATTTTCTTTAGGGTTATGATAATTTGTTTTGTATTATTATTTTTTTTATTATATTATTATCTTTCAGACTATGTTAAATCTTTGGGCTATAAAAATGATGCCAAATGAGATTTTGGCGAAACGTCTGCAAGCTCCGACAGGGACCAACTCGACAACCGGATGTACTCCCGGAAAAAAACCTAATACATGTTTTTCCATCCGTGAAACAGTATGCACAAACATATATATTAGAATTATTAGGTTCTCGGGTAGAACCGTGTTTTTAGATTTGATTGAAAATCTCGACGTTTCGGCTTCCACTTTGAGAGAATCTAGTTGATTTACTCCGAGGCCTCAATCTGCCTACTCCCCAGAGTTCACAACTAGAAAAGAACGTGGTCGGAGCGACCTCTGCATTAATAGGTAAGGTTGTGGGTGGAGCGCTAAGTTGTGGGGTGGGGGTGAGACGGAAGGTGGAGGTTTGACTGGAAGGGAAGGATGGGCAATTTGGAAATACGCAGTTTCTATGTCGAACCGTCGTCCCATTTATTTAAGCAGTCTGGGCGTTTTTCGATCTTAATTACTTCACGAATTATGCGGGATTTGTAGAAATATATAGGTGCGATTACTTTGGCCTTGTCGAAATCTATTTTGTGACCCGTTTGGATATGATGTCCTGCTAAAGTTGAGGAGAGATCCGATTTTCGGACGGCGAGAGATTGCTCATATATGCGATTTTGGACATGTCGAGATTTTACAATCTAAAACGCGGTTCTACCCGAGAAACTAGTAATTGTAATATTACCGACCGCGGAAGCCTTTCCGAACATATATATATATATATATATATATATATATATATATATATATATATATATATATATATATATATATATATATGGTTCTAGTGTATAGCTATCTGTTAGCTTCTCTGTATATATATTTTTGTAATTTTGCTCATATAACTTGGGTCTTTATTAAGTCTATTTGTGATAATTTCGGCTTTTTTTATAATCACCAAATGACCTGAACACGGACGCGGCTATACATCTAAATTCATCATAATTAACTGTTTCATTAATTTAGCTATTCCAACAGTACGTTGACGTCCAGTTTTGTAAATGTTTAATCATCTATGTAATGATAATACGTATGATAAATTAAAATTTTCTTTATAAAAGGAGACACAAAAGTAAGATTTATTATTAAACTTCTAAAATCACAGTTCGATTTCTGAATAGTTTAATCAATTCCTTTCGAAAAATTATGTCTGTTAACTTCCATCATCAAATTTAGTCCGACGGGGTCTTTAGAGTTTAAAGCAATTCTTTATTGTTTTATGTGAAATTTGTTGTCATGTTTTTGAAACAATTTCGTAGCATTAATAATATGTTCAATTCACTTAAGGTGACTAATCGAAAGCAGAGGTCGATGATGAGTTTTGGGGCTGTGAATAACACCTCAGTACGTTGGTTGTAGAGCAAGTAAAAATGGCGGAAAAATTTCTATGTAATGTTTTTGGAATTTAACAGAAGTTTAAAAAGCAATAAAACGTATCTATTTTGTCTTGCTAATTGTCTGCCTCAAGATTTTAATTCACTTTCGAAAATGTGTTAGGATATACATGTGTGTGCATTTATAATCTGGGATTATATCTGGAAAATATCTGGGATTTTTAAATTTGCCAATAACACTGGGGAACAATTTGAAAAATAATTTCTATTGAGTTCGATGTTTAAGCTGTTTTATACGTAAATTAACATGCTAATTCCAAAACTTTATTTAGTTTTTTTCTATCACGTCAAGTTTTTTCTCTACAGTTGTTGCGCATCCGACTAAGCTTGGCGAATCACAGAAGTCACTACTGCTCTCCTACCGGCGAACCTTCTTCGCCCTAGGAGTGGGTCATTCAGTTTCTTTGCGTGAAGAATATGGCGACATAAAGAAAGTCATTGACTTGTTGCAATATAACATGGATCACCAATGGACCAGTGGATCATCTGTGTTGACCTTTAAATGGTCTGTTTCCTTCTTGGCCAGCAACGCGGGTATACCAAGCATCCCTGTTTTTTGTGCATGTGGAACAGCAGAGCTCGTGAGAAGCATTGGGTGCAATCGAACTGGCAGCCAAGATCTGACCTAAGACCTGGTGATCCAAACGTTTTAAATCAGCCACTTGTCGACAGAAAAAACATTGTACTTCCGCCTTTGCATATAAAACTAGGTCTCATGAAGCAATTTGTTAAGGCTTTGTGAACTGAAGGAGATTGTTTTAAGTATATCATTTCGGCATCCTCTAGCCTATCATATGAAAAAATAAAGGCTGGTGTGCTTGATGGTCCACAGATTCGGCAACTCGTTAAAGATGAAAATTTCACTGAAACAATGACCGAACTTGAAAGTAATGCTTGGTTGGCTTTTAAAAATATTGTTAAAGACTTTCTTGGAAATACACGAACCCCGAATTACATCGAAATTGTTCAACAACTCTTGGAGAGCTTTAAAAAGCTTGGTTGTAACATGAGCATTAAACTGCATTTCTTACATAGTCATCTTGCTAACTTCCCAGAAAATCTTGGTGATGTTAGTGATGAACAGAGCGAGCGATTCCACCAAGATCTAAAGGTTATGGAAGCGCGGTATCAAGGTAGATGGGATGTCAGTATGATGGCTGACTACTGTTGGAGCATCAAGCGAGAATGTCCACAAACTGAACACAGGAAAAGCTATAAGAAGAAATTTTTACCATAATATCTTTTATTTATTTTTTGTATAAACACAATTTAACCTTTAATAATATGTTAACCTCTGTATGAATAAAATATTCTAATCTATTTGGTCAGATCTCACCTTATTTCCTTTCGTATGTACACTTTTAATGAATGAATATTTAATATTTTATTTAATAGTGAATATTTTTGAATTCAGAGATGAAAAATTAGTCAAAAACAAGTCACAGATCTAAATCAACAAAATTGCTGTTCCCTAGTATAATCAGAAGTTTGATTTTCTCATTCTAGTAATATTTGCGCACAGAAGAGCAGTTATTTTTTCTTGGAAAATTTGCCATACATTACTCATTTCTCACCTTTGAAGTGTTCTATGTTAATCTGTAAACAAGTCAAAGTTAATTGGTATTAAAAGTACGAGGGTTGCTATCTATGTATCCGGAGTTGGCAATAATGCTGTTGCTAGGCGTCATTTATTCGCATTTCGTCTTATATTTCGCATAATTAGACAATCGCTCAAAAAAGGCTCGTGACAATTGGTGAAGAACGTGCTCAAAACATATTGCATAGATGACGAATCTTGAATCTATGCATACAAAAAGTCGAAAGTATACAACAGTCGACTGTATGGATCGTTCAAAATTAACTAAACCCAACAAAAGTTGTTCGCGCAGAAAGCACTTCAAAGCAAATCGTCGCCGGTTTTTTTGGGATAAATGGTTATAGTGCCACTAGAGAATCGTAGAACAGTCAATTCTGAATGGTACACAACTATTTGTTTGCCAGAAGTTTTCGAAGAAATAAGAAAAACCAATTAGCGACGCAGGATCATTTTTCACCATGATAAAGCTAGCTCTCACTCATCGCACCGCACAATTCAATATCTGACTGGTCAAAGCATCGAATTGATGGTTCATCTACCGTATAGCTCTAATTTGTCACCCAATGATTTCTTTTTCAATACTAAACTCAATCTAATTCAATACAAAACTCAATATTCGACTGGTCAAAACATCGAATTGATGGGACATCCGCCTAAAATTACAGTTCTGATTTGACATAAAATGATTTGTTTTTGTTTCCGCCCGTGAAGAATAAACTACGTGGTCAAATATTTTTGACGCCAGAAGAAGCAGTGGATGAATTCAAAATTAATGTTTTGGGGATACATAAGTCGGAATGGACAAAGTGCTATGAAAATTAATTCAAACGTATGCAAAAGTGTATCGATCATCACGGAGAACATTTTGAAAAACAATATAACAATTTTTAATGGTAAATATTAGTTTTTATTTATTATTCCGGATACCTAAATAGCAACCCTCCGAAATAGCAACCATCATATCACTTGCACCATAGTTCTTAGTGAGCGGATTTAACACTATCCCTAATTAGTAGCATTGTCATATACACACTTGCAGCTTCACTGTGAATATTGCTAGCGCTTATGTTATATCGCTTTTTCAATATATACAATGAGAATGGATCATAAGGAAACTCTGGGTCGTTAAACAATTTTGCGAAGTATTCTGATCTAATTTTGAGGACGAGGTTAATTATTAGAGTATTTATGCTTCTTTGGTGTGCATAACCACTGTAATAATATCCCATTAATATTTATTTGAATGGGTTTGCGAATTGTTTTAGTTTCTTTGGAAAACCCAAGAGGCTACAATATTTTATTATATATTATTATTGCAGAAGCAAGTTTAACACCAATTTTAATTTCATTAATTATAAAGAGATTTCCAATAAGAGTATCAGAGCTTTGAAATGTAATCGGAACTACACTGTTTGAAATGAACATGTCACTCATTGTCATGTTCAGTATATTGTCTTAGTTCACCCTGGAAAGATACACGATTGATAAATCGTTGTTGAGTATGCAGAAATTGTAAGTTGGAAAACAACACCCACTTTGTGGAAAAAACATATTTTCCAACGAAGAGTAATTCTGGCTTAATGGGTTTGTGAACAAATATAAGTGCAAGATTTGGACCGATGAAAATCCTCAAGTAATTTATCTCTACATCTTTAGAAAGTCACTGTTTGGTCCAGTTTTTTGAGCTGATGGAATAATAACACCTCATTGTTTTGAAGACGATGATACAAATCGTCTTATTGTTAAAAGGGAATAGAAACACGGTAACAGAATATCTTTAGCCTGAACTGGTAAACGTGGATATAAACAATACTTTTTTTTAACAAGATAGTGTAACTGGACAATGAATGTATTACAGGAAAAGTTTCGTGGATGCGTTATTTTGCGAACTGGTAACGGTCACCAATCTCACCCTCTTGGATTATTTTTGTAGGTTTATGTTAAATCTCTGAGTTTGATTTTAAACGAAATATTCAGGCCACCATTGAAAATATACCACGCGAGATGTGTGAATGAGTAATTGAAAATTGTGTCTCCGGAATGCATTCCACCAGATGAAGCCGAGGAGGACATTTGAACGACATTATTTTCAAAACATAAGACCATTATTTGTTCTTCAAGATAGAATAAAAATTACCGGATTTTCACTTGTAGTTATCATTGTACCTCATTCTAATGATCTGACACTCTTATCGGACCACTTTTTTAAAACTCTTTACTTTATGATCAAATACTTACTTTCACGAACAAACTTCTGCTAGCTTATCCATTATTTAAGAATAAAACTCAACAATTGACCAAGGGTTACGAACGTTACAGAACAAGTTCAACATAATATTCAACAAGTTCAACAAACATAGTCAATAAATTTTCAGCGTAAAGCGGTGATTTATCACAACGAAATTTTAAGAAATACGTGACCACTATAGTTAAAAGAAAAAGTGGCGGCGATGTTTAAAGGAGGGTTATATAATACTATGCCCTTAAGGGATTATAGCTATAGTATTCTACTCATAGGAAACAGAGCGACTCAAACTTGATTATTAATAAGATAGTTTACCTAGCAACCAATCGCTAATACAATTTTTAATTCTTACAACACTTACGTGAAAATGTAGGAAGTAAAATAGAATCTCGGAAAGCGCGACATTATCAAACTGGTCTGAGAATAGCGTGACTCATTTTTAGTTACTATTCATCGCTGCTGCAAAGAAACAGTCTTCTCTTTACGGTTTTTCTATTTGCTAAGGCTTTTCCTTTTTTATTATTGTTGTCTTTATTCCCTTTTAAGCTTCTATTCCTCTTTTTTTCTTCTAACTCTGCCTTTAAGGAAGTGGCAGTCAATATTTGTGAGTGTTGTTTCTTGGGACGTCTTTTAATTTTTTATAACACTGAACTTAAGATTTGCAAAATACTACGCGAAGAACTAGCTGCGATTTCATTCGTAATATGTGTGGTAGTAAATGCTGCGATTGCTCTGTCATTATTCATTGAAGTTTGATTTCGAGATGTTAAGTCTTCAATAACAGGAACTGATATAAAGTCATCGTCACTGAATACGTTGGAATGTATGGGATAAATGCCAGTTACTTCGAATCCTTTCACTGATATGTCCAGCGTAGCTACTCTCAGATATGCTTTATTAAAAATTGAAGCCAAAACATCATGAGTGATAAATCACACTCTCTGTGATAAGCTGCCTTAAATGAACCATAAAAACTAACGTCCAGTGGCTGCATCCTATGGGAAGTATGCGGAGGTAATGATAGCATGTGAGTCTCATTTTCGTGGCAATATTGATAAGCTTACAGTTACAAGTGACTGGGATGCTTGTCAAGAATTAAGTGGGTGGGGTTTTGAGTAGTTGCACTGATATGTTTGGCAAAATGACGAAGCTATTTTTCAAAAAGATCTACGTTAATCCAATCCAATTTTAAAACTTGATTGGATCCTTTGACGTGGATGTATAAACATAGATGAGACAAATGAACATCTGTGACGTTTTGCCCACGCTCCCCGCTCTTAATTTTATCAACTTGTTTAACCCCTTTAGGCGCATATGTTTTACCAGATCTTTGCACTGTTGAAACTCCTGTTTCATTAGCATTAAAGGTTCTTTTAGCTGGATAAGCGTTCTTCTCTATCATTTCCTCTAAATTACGAAAAAAAAAATTAATTTCTGTATTATTAAAACCCGACGCTCTGTACATGCTCGTTGTCTTCGGAACTCGCAAAGAAATACCAGGATTTCTTTTAAAGAACGTATACATCCAGAATTTAGCTGCCATGCCTTTTTCTGTTGAAAAAATTTTTTAGTTTTTATGTTTTAGTTTAGCAACAGCAAATTCATAAGGCAGTTTGTGTAGCTGTTGTGTAATTCCAAAAATGTTTTAGCCAAAATAACAACATGGTCAGCTAACTCCTTTTCATCATCCTTTGAAAACTTTGCTTTCCGTTCCAACCGAGGATAATACTATGTCTCTCTGAATAAATATGGATTTTGCGGCTTCTTTATTTTCTTTCCAGCATGTACAGCTTCTAAAACAGCCTGCATTTGAAGTGGATCCCAAGTTCCTTTTTTTCTTTTTGTCACACATTCAGTCCTCTGTAAGAGAACAAACAAAAGTAAAATACATAGTTGACAATAGTTCGCAATTGTCAGCTACGCTATTTTTGTCATAAAAATTCATTTCTGCTATATCTAATACAAATTTATTCTTCAAAGCTTATTACTACAATATAGTTTATCATGAAAAAAGTGGAACATATCTGGATCCGTTAGTTATACAAAAATTAGAAGATGCGCGCGAAAGTTGTTAGGTGACGCTTCAATCACAGCTCGTTGACTACTGCCACGTGGAGAGCGGTTTGTCGGGAGCACTGGGCATAATTCGATGAACAAACAGACAAGGTTTACTGCAGGCAGATTTATAGTTATGTGGAGGCGCGCTATTATTGACCGCGCAATTATTTGCGCCTTGAACTTGACCGTTAAGTCAACGGCGGCCTCCTAGGTGGAGACAATATTTAATTCAGACATTACTGACAATATGGCTTAATTAATAGCAAGTACCTCAAAAGCTATGTGGTGTACAGGAATGTTGGTACGTTATAAATACGTAATAAGAGGGTACGTATAAAAAAAAACAAATACTAAAAGTTCCATAAAAAGGTAGGGGCTTGTTTTTAAGTATTGTGCAATAAGAGTATCGGTATTTTAAAATGAGACTCAGTGATAACAACAAGTGAGAATCCGATAATTTATTTTTATTGAACAGTAAATAATGGTATTATGTTTTGAAAATAATGTCGTTCAAATGTCCATCTCAGCTTTATCTGATGGAATACACTACATATCCCGAAGTTTATTTTCAGTGGCGGCCTGAATGTTTTGTTTAAGGTTAAGAATTTTTTCGAGTCTATTTCCCCAAAGATATACAGAACCCCACAAAAATAATCTAAGGACCTGAGATCGCACGAGCGTGGTGGCTATTGATAATGCCATTTTGCAAAAAACGCGTTCTGGAGATTTTTCTTGCAATAAATCGTTTGTCTGGCGGGATGTGTGACAAATCGCACAGTCTTGTTGAAAGAAAACATGTTTATATCCACTTTTATCAGTTCAAACCAAAGATATTCTGTTAGCATATTCCTACACAGTTCACCATTAGCAACAACATGATCTTCACCATCGTCTTTAAAAAAATCAGGACCTATCACTCCATCAGCCCAAAAACCGTACAAAACAGTGACTTTTTGAGGATGTAGAGGTGAATCACTTGAGGATTTTTATCGGCCCGAATCCTGCAGTTATGTTTGTTCACAAACCCATTAAGCCAAAAGTGCGCTTCGTCTGAAATGATTATATTACCACAAAGTGGGGGGGTCGCCTTCCAACTACTTTACATCCCAATTCGCGAATGTTAGACGTATATGATGATCAGCTGGTTTTAGTTGTTGAGTTAATTGATTTTTATAAGCCTTATAACGAGGGGCATGAAGTTAAATTTTTCACGCACTCGTTTGAGAAATGTTGAGTTCCTGAGAACAACGTGGAAGAGATAAAATCGGATCTTCTTTTAAACTCCGCCTTACTGTTCTACAATGATTAGGCGATTTGATAACCCCCAGACCCTGACTCATCTACAGCTGAGCCAGCTCGTTCAAATGTTTCGACGAGACGACAAAATAGATCGGTCGCTGATTGATCATGTTGATCATAAATTTCAATCAACGATCGAAAAATCTTGAATCAAACACGCATATTAATTTAAACAGGTGTAATTTCTACGCGCTGTTGAATGGTGTATCTTTCCATGGTGAATTGACAGAATATATTGAATATTGTGTCAATGAGTGACGTTTACATTTCAAACATTACGCTATTAGGTTCTGACACTCTGACGGTCTGAAACTATTCAAAGTTCTGACACTCTTATTGGAAAAATTTATAATAAACATAAAAAAAAACATGCAATAAATTCTTTCCAAAATTACCAATTGCAAGTAAACATTTAATAATTCATGTAGTATTTGATTTAGTCATGATGAAAATATTCATGTTTTGTACGTATATTACGTAGTTGTTATGACTGACAGTAATATTGATACAGATAAAAGAAATGAGTACGTGAATTTTTTTATGTTATGTTACAAACACAATAATACGCATTATCATTGACATTTTAGGTGTCAATAACTTTGAACGACAAATATGAAATAATTAAAACATTTATTTATAAACGTTATAATTATTTTTCAGTTGAACAGAATTTTTACGCCTAAAGTGTATTGGGTATTGTCGAAAGAGTAGCGCATTATATAATGAAATATTAAAATATTTTCAACTACATTGTTACAAGAAAAGAAAAATGCATAATATTGATGCTTGTTTTGAAAAGTGGTGATAACCCGATATAAAATAAAATTTTTCGACTATTAAAAAAAACAACAAAGTTGATGATGGTCGAAAAGAATCGAAACGTCGGATCAAAAATCTAATTACATAGCCTTGTACACCACACCACCTACACCTACACCACCTTGTAGAGGAGAAAAAGTGGAAAATGTCATATTTATTTATATCTCTTTAAATAGATCAGAAACGAATAAAATCGAAATCGGGAAAATTCGGTTTCTCCCACATATCTTCGGAAATATTCGGAATTTTAAAATTTGAAAATGTGACATTGTAGAATTCAGTAAGGTGCATTTTTTTCTAATTTAATCATCTTCGTATCCCTCATGGTTTCCGAAATCCCTAAAGAGTGCATTCATATCTGGGACACTCTGTATATATATATATATATATATATATATATATATATATATATATATATATATATATATATATATATATATATATATATATATATATAAAATTTATGATGTCATCAGTCCATCGTGTTTTCGGTTATCTCCGTGGACATTTGCGGTCAAGCGGTATCTAGCCCAGGATCGCCCTGGTCTATCTTTCACCTGGTCTATCTTTCACCTGGTCTATCATCCTGGTCTATCATCGCCTCGCTACATGGCCTGCCCACCTCTATTTCAATTCCTTTATTTTTCTAATGATGCCATTCAACTTTTGTTGGTTCCCTGATCCCGTGCAGGGCTTTCTATCCGGTCTAATAAACCCGCTAGTTTCCATTCCCATCTGCGCGACCCAAAGTTTTTGAATTGATTGTTATTATATGATTTTGAATTGATTTGATTTGTTATTAAGCACTATGCTGAGACTGCCAAATGCCTGCCACATTTAACGCGTCGTTCCACCTCCTGAACGGTATCCCCTTCCATTGAAATCCTCTGCCCAAGATATATATATATATATATATATATATATATATATATATATATATATATATATATATATATATATATATATATTTGTATATATATATATATGTGTATATATATATATGTATATATATATATAGATATATATATATATATATATATATATATATATATATATATATATATATATATATATATATATATATATATATATATATATATATATATATATATATATATATATATATATATATATATATATATATATATATATATATATATATATATATATATATATATATATATATATATATATATATATATATATATATATATATATATATATATATATATATATATATATATATATATATATATATATATATATATATATATATATATATAGTGATCTACAACTTCCAATTCCATTCATAAAATAGATATTCTTTTCTCTTCAGCAACTTTATTGAACATGGCCTGACTTTTCTTCTGGTTTCATTTCAAGCCAGATAGTTATCCAGCTCTTTGCAGCTCTTCTATGTATCTTTGCAGCTCATCTGGGGCTTGTAAAAGAAGAACGATATCATCTGCGAATCTAAGATGATTTAGTTGTGCACCATTGATCTTTATTCCATCCTGCTTCCAATGCAGATTAAGGAACACTTCCTCCAAGCACGCTGAGAAATGAAGAAGCGATATTGCGTCACCCTGCCGTACACCCCGCTCTACATTAATTCCAACCTCAAGATCATCATGATTGACTGTTGCAGTAGCTTTATCATATATTGATGCTAGTAGGTTTATATAGGCTTTCTCAACACCTTGGTTAAGCAATGCATTATTCGATATTATCTTGGTGAAAACTTTGTACACCACTGATAGGAGGCTTATTGGACGGTAGTTCTTTAAATCTTCTTGTGCTCCTTTTTTTATATAAAAGAATCACTTCTGCTTCTTTCCATAAGTTGGATACTTTTTGTTCTTTGAGGCATTTTGAGTATCATTTTGCTAGTGCTTTATGTAACGTCTGGCCACCAGCTTTTAACATCCTAATAGTTATATTATCCTTTCCTGGAGCTTTACCATTTTGCTTGTTTTTAGGTCGTATTTAAAAATTGAAGACTCGCCACCATTAAGGACACGTTCCAAAAGATGAGGTTCATTTTCAATCCGCCCCAAAAATTTCATTCCCCCTGTTGTCAACTTGATCCTGCGAAAGGTCTTTCGGAACTATATTTGCGCAGGTTTTCTTCATTCTCAATTCATTGACCATAATTTGATGAACGGTTGTGTAACTAAAGTGCAAATCTTCCCTGATGGTCCTAACTGCTTCTGATGAAGACTACTCATTCGGATGTGTTCATTACTTCATTTATTTGAAAGCCTTCCGCTGCCAGGTTCATCTTTAATCAAGTCTCGGCCTTCTTAGAATACCTTAAACCACCTGAAAATATGGGCTCTTGACAAAACATTATTTCTATTTGCCTATTTTTATGTAAGGAAGGAAATGTCATAGGAAGTTTTGCAAAAGTTTTCGTCGCACTATGGCCAAGTCTGAAATAAAACATACTAGCGCACCATGTATTCACTTGGTGCAAAATGTAGTCACTTATTTTCAGAATCCAGTTCACGAAAAGAATTGCTACGCGATCACTAAGTGACTCTATGAGGTTTAAATTTGTACTGAAGATGCATTATTTGTTAGTCAGACACCCCTCCCTTTCAAAGGGGTAGCCATCAGTGTTGCCAGATCAAACGCTACGCCACTGAAAAATGATAAAAAATATCACCGGACTAATTTAACCGAAACTACATTGAAAATGGATTTTAATTTTTATACAAATTAATTCTTATAAAAAAAAATATGCACAAGGTATTTATTCTGTTTTTATTTTGCAGCATTTACGCAACGGGGTGATCACAATGTAATTTTACTGAATGCGCCACGACTGGAGGCCGGTCCATGGTACTTGACGGCATCTCAAAACACTCGAGTTGTCGGTCAGTATGCGGCCCAATTTATCGATTATCTCGTTTCGAGGGGACTCTATCTGCCCAGTCTGCATCTGACAGGGTTAAGTTTGGGAGCACAGATGGCGGGAGTTTGCGGACAAAATGTTAAAAGCGGCCGAATTAGAAGGATTACAGGTAATCTCTTGACTTTTTGTTCAACTAGTATATAAAATTTACTGAAATGGTGTTAGTAGAAGAGGACATTATATAAAATTGTCAAAAACAGTCTTTTTAATCCAGTAATTCATACTTAATAATATTATCCAATACACATAGCCTTCATTTAATCCCGTAATCCATGCTACCCGAAGTTTTTGAATTAATTGCAATGTGAGTGTCCAGGTTTCACTTCCGTATGTCATAACGGACAGGACGCACTGATCGAACCCTTTTCTTTTCAGGCAAAGTGGGAATTTGCTCTTAAATACTACGTTGGACCTGCCAAATGCCTGTCAGCCAGATTTAACACGCCGTTCCACCTCCCAGACGGTAGCCCGCTCTATTGAAAGCATCTGACCAAGATATATAAAGTGGTCTACATTCTTCAGATCCCTTCCTAAAAATGAAATTCTTCTGTTCTCAACAAATTTATTGAACACAACCTGACTCTTTTTCTGGTTTGTTTTTAAGTGAAATGGTTCTCCAGCCTTTTGCAGCTCTTATATGCTTCTTTGCAGCTCCTCCGGGTCTTGTGAAAGGAGAACGCTTTCATCTGCAAATCTAAGATAGTTTAAATTTACACCATTGATCTTTATACCGTTCTGTTCCCAATCCGATTTCCGATTCAGATTACGGAATAATTCTTCAAAGCAGGCCGAGAAAAGAATAGACGATACCCTGCCGTACATGAATTCCAACCTCAAGATTATCAAGGTGAATTGTGGCTGTAGCTTCATTATTTATCAATAGCAATAGGTTTACATATGTTTTATCTATCCCCTGGCTAAGGAATGCATCCATTATGCTTATGAGCCGATGCGTAGTCGATTAAAGCCAAGCGTAATGGCATAGTGTATTCGTTGTGTCTTTATATGGCTTGGATGTGATCCATTGTACTGAATCCACTTCTGAATCATGCTTGCTCTCTTCGTTATGCGTCTTTCAGTTTTATTAATATTCTTTTTATATATATATATATATATATATATATATATATATATATATATATATATATATATATATATATAAGGGATGAACGACTGCAAGAACTGTTGATCGAGCTTGACAACATACATTGGGATGTTGTAGGGCTTTGTGAAATACAAAAAAAGGCGAAGAGCTATCAAACTGAAAAGAACTGATCATGTACTCTACACTCGGGGTACGGAGAATGGGCGATGTGGTGGAATTGGATTCCTCATTAACCCAAAGGTGGAGATAGTGTCGTAAAATTAGTAAATATATCTGACCGACTAGCCCAATGGCGATGAGGAAATTGGGATATTTTATGATGATGTGGCCCAGCTTCTAGGCAGCGAGAAATGCAGGTACAAATTCCTGATGGGTGATTTTAAGAACTAGTGAAACTGCAATTGGCTCATATGGAAATGGCGAGTGGGACAATAGAGGTGACAGATTCGTTGATTTTGAGGAAGGACAAGAATTGTACATTACGAACTCGTTCTATAATAAAAAATCAGCAGAAACTGGACATGGAAAAGGCCATCTGGTCTCACAAGTGAAATTGACTACATAATGTCAAATGATAAAACAATATTTTGTAATTGTACTGTCCTTAACCGTTTTGATATTGGAAGTGACCATAGAATACTACGAGCAAAGGGGTAAGATTAACTGTCGAAGAGAACGTACACGAACGGTAAGATCGAAGAAGGGCCAAGTGAATTCTGAGAAGCTGCTGCAGAGGGGCAACGATTTTGAGATTGCTTGTCGAACCGCTTTGCTGTGTTGCAAGACCCAGAAGAGATGGAAATAACAGATCAGTATGAAAAAATCATCGAAAATGTGGTTGAAAAGGCTGCTTCAATAGCATCAGCAGAAAAAAGTTTCAAGGAGTCAAAAATCTCCAATGAGGCCACCGATTTAATGAAGAATCGGAGGACAATGAAGAATGCAGACAGTCCCTTTGACAGGGTCGAGTACGTTGAGCTTTGCAAAAGTATAAGAAAAGGCATTCGAGAAGAAACGCGTCGGTTCAACATGCAGCTAGTGCAAAAAACTAGAAGAAAACAAAGGAATAAACAAATCCAAACAGAAACTGATAAATAAAAAGACACAAATGTTTGCCTTAATGCGCGAGGATGGCACAGTGTGTAGGGAGCGTACGGAAATGTTAGAGGTTATCAGACGATTTTCTTCAAAGTTATATAAAAATCAGAACCAGTTAAAGACAGCAATGCCCACGGAAGAGCAAATGCCAGATATCCTGTTGGAAGAAGTGACAAATGCCATAGAAGCGATAAAGAATGGAAAGACTCCAGGAAAAGACAATGTAACAGTTGAAATGTTGAAGGCTGGTGGTCGAACGCTGCATAAAATACTGCCAAAATTGTACTCAAAATGCCTCAAAAATAAAAAAATACCCAGTCTATGGAAAAATGCTGAAGTGATTCTTCTTCATAAGAAAGGAGCACAGGAATATTTAAAAACTACCGCCCAATAATCAGTTATGTACAAAGTTCTCACCAAGATAATATCTAAAAGAATATTAAAAAAACTGAATGACGCACAACCAAGAGAACAAGCAGGATTCAGAAGTGGATTCAGTACAATGGATCACATCCAGGTTGTACAGCAGGTCATAGAAAGGCACAATGAGTACACCGTGCTACTGTGCCACTTTAATTTTGGCTTTAATTGACTATGAAAAGGCATTTGATTCATGCTTAACCAAGGGATAGACAGAGCATATGTGAACTTACTGAGATTCATGTATGAGGAAGCTACACCTACAGTTCATATGGATGAGTTTGAAGTTAAAATCAACGTAGAACATGGTGTACGGCAGGGTGACTCAATATCGCCTGTTTTTTTTCTCAGCCTGCCTTGAAGAGGTATTTCGTAATCTGGATTGGGAACAGCAGGGAATAAAGTCAATGGTGCATATCTAAGCCATCTTAGATTCGCGGATGATATCGTTCTCCTTTCACAAGACCCAGATGAGCTACAAGAACACATACGAGAGCTGCAAAGGGCGGGAGAACCATTTGGTTTAAAAATAAACCTAAAAAAGAGTCAGGTTATCAACAAATTTGATGTCAACAGAAGAATTTCTATTTTAGGAAGTGATTTAGAGATTGTGGACCACTACATGTATCTTGGGCAAAGGATTTCAATGGAGGGTGATACCGCCCGAGAGGTGGAACGGCGGGTTAAGTGTGGCGGGCAGGCATTTGGCCGGCTCAATATAGTATTTAAGAGCAAACTCCCACTTTGTCTGAAGAGAAAGGTTTTTAATCAGTGCGTGCTGCCTGTTTTGACATATGGAAGTGAAACATTGACACTCACAATCAGTTAAAAATTTTCGGGTTGCACAGAGAGGAATGGAAAGGTGTATGCTTGGAATTACAAAGCGGGAGGAAAGCTCAGGACCGTGCGAATTGGAAGCATGCTGGAGAGGCATTCATCCTGCAGTGGATCAACAATCGCTGAATGATGATTATGATGATGATGATATATATATTGCATTTTCTACCAATGATGAATTTATTATAATAACTCACCTCAAATTATTGTGTTATAAAATCTTAAAGCAGGCTTATATTATTCCGATAAACCAAGATAAAACCACCTACAAAATCAATCAATAAAAACGAACATTTTTCCAAAAGATCAAATATCTACCTCGATAAATCCAAAGTCTCCCCACATTTATTCAATATCGTCCACCTTTTAGCACTTCAAAGCTTTTTCGAACACAGGGCTTTCGGAAACGCGTCCGTAAAAATCCAGTCAAACTCTTTGTCTATTTTTCCGTAAAGTAATCTGGTCCATTACCGACGACCTCTTTTAAAATTTTAAGCGGATCCATTTTTCTGTGACGCCGGGTTATCGTCTGTAACCTTTCCTGTCCTGGAACCCCTCAAGATATTAATTTTTCAGAAGCAGCGACAGGGGTCGATATCCGTCGAGTTCATCAAAAGGCAAAAACTTTAATAAGTCCCGAAATTATTTAAATTATGCGTTATTTCGTTAAAAAAATTCTAAAAATATACAAGGAAATTCATATTGCTTTTATATTTTCTTTCTAAAAATATATATTAAAATTATAATGTGAGAGAAAATGGTAGAGACAGAGGAATAATATTCCAGTTAACGAACTAGCTTGAGGGTAATTACTCTCAGTAAAGACTAAAATATTAAAACGATCGTATAAGTCATCATCATCATTATCTATTGGACAATTTTGACAATCAGTACGAACCTGTCAACTAAAATATGTTATAACTTGACATAGGTTAATTTGACCTGTTAATCTTTCTTTATAGAGGGTGATTTTCTTAGTGTGTCTAATCTTCCGATAGGGGTCGCTGTCAAACGAACGGTGAGTTTGCGCACAAATCTGTAAATCTGTATCTGAACAGTCTTGCAAATGATCATGGAAAGTTTAACATCAAAGTAACGCCTGCAAATTGTTATCGGTAAATTATCAAAATCAGTGTTCTGTGCGCCAAACTTATAGAGCACATTGGAGAATTGGTTCCAACAAGACGGCTCCACATGTCGTACAGCCAACGCAACAATCGATTTAATGACAATTCGGCGAGAAAAGAATTCAACGCCTTTAGATTATTTTCTTTGGGGTTATGTTAAATATTTGGTCTATGCCGATAAGTCAGGAACTATTGACGCCTTGGAAGCTAACATAACTTGGAGAATTGCGGACAATGATCCGTAGAATGCGCTTTATCAAAAGTAGTGTCGGCGGACATTTGTCCGGAATTGTATTCAACATTAATACCATTGAATGTTACTTCACATAAAATAAAAAAATAAATAGTTTCAAGGCATCTAATTTGGTAGTTCAGCTGCACTAAAAAAATCACCATTCAATTCAATATTTGTTTGACTGCTTTGCTGAACACAAGCAAAAGGTGACCACAAGCATAAATCCATCTTCTCATTACCAGGAATACCTATGGATATAACGTACCGAATAACCAAGTCCCGGCAGTTATTATGAAGCATTCAATAGATAATTTTTGTAACGTAATCTGTTAAGTACTTCTGACAGAAAGTATGTAACATGTATCGTGCAAAATCAAAGCAAAAAACAGGGAGCCGCCTTTGGACCGACCGATAAATGCTACGGCAGTTTTTTGCGATTAGGTCCAGCATTATTTACTTAGAGTTATGTATTTGTATTAAATGGCCTATTCTCGATAATTTTATTTAGCAGCTTTAGTTTTCTTGTCGGTGTTGTATAGTAAAGTTGTGCTGTTTGTGATCATATCTAAGCGGATTTATTAACAGATTGTGTTTTAAGCATGGATAAATCAACCGAAGTTAGTTCTGCGAAAATGATTCGAAAGGCTTTAATAATGTATGAAAGAATTTCGATAATTCAGGAGATAGAAAGTGATCTACAAACAAATCCAGGCAGGGCTTTGAAAAAGACAACAGTGTTCACGATACTGAAAAACAAACATAAAATACTGCACTTCCGCAAAAGTTCGAAACAAAGGTAAAAAAATTCGCAAACCTGTTTAAAAAAACATTGATGAAACATTACCTCGATGGTTTATGTATCAAAGAAGCATGCATACTACAATTACTGCTGAAGAGTTTGCGAAAATTTTTAATGTTGTCGGATTTCTTTGCCATTCGAGTCGGTTATATAGATTCAAAAAGCGGTACAATATAAGTTCTAGAAAAATTCATGGAGAACCTGGAAAATACGATGGATTGGGTTAAATCAAGTTCCACATCTTTGAAACTATTTTTTTTTCCTTTATTTGGGTTTTTCGCCACTATCTAAAACTCAAAAAAATATCAAAAATACCTGTTCTTATGTAAAGAAAGAATCACTGGGTAAAATCAAAAAATCAAACGGAGACAAATTTCTCAGTGATTCTTTTTTGTAATAAATTTGCCTAATGAATAAAATTTTAAAGCTATAAAAATGTTATATCGGGGGATATATAATGTATCGGGGGAAAACTATCGAAGGAAAAAATAACCGTTCTTGTACAACTGCGTTCTAACGCAAACGTTTAGTTATTGGCAAATTTAACTAACACAAATGTTTTCAAAATATAAAAAAATACAAGTTAATTATATAGCAAACAAGCGAGCGTGGATGATCGCTGATAGATTTGAAAATGAATTAAGATCATGGGACAAACTACTGATAAGGGAAAATAGGCCCATATTATTGCTTGTTGATAACTGCCCAGCTCATTCGCATCTTACGAATCTAAAAAACATTAAACTGGATTTTTTCCTCCCAAATTTTACGTCCGTTCTACAACCTATGATTCAAGGTGTCATTTACAGTTTGAAAGTTATTATTATCTACAACAGCTTATGATCAGTAATATTAAGTGCAAGAAGTTGGAAATAGCACACCAATAGCAATATATATGTTCGATGCTATTGAAATGGTTTCTAAAGCTGTTGCAAAGCTTTAGAAATTAGTTTCCCAAAAAAATAATTAAGAATTGTTTTGAATATGCATAGCCCTCCCTTTGCGAGTTCGATGAGGATGATGACTTGCCTTTCACACAATGGCTAATTAAACAAGCTCGGGAGGACGAGGACAAAGTAAATTTAAGTGTCTGGCTTACTAATAATAATTTTAACTTGGAAAAATTAAGTTCCACTATAATAGACGCTTTCGTGTTGATGTAGATAACGACCTTGCGACAACAAGTATGCCTACCGACCAGGAGATTACGATTGATGGAGCTTAATAGCTTGAGAGTGATGAAGAAGATAAAGAAGTACCGTTAGAAGAAAAATGCTCCCACCATGATGCCATAACAGGGATAAAAAACATAAAACGATTTTTAGAAAGTTAAAGCACTACAGAAGATGGCATTTTGAGCGCAGCGCTTAAAATAGAAATGTTTTACAAAACAATATTCCTGTAAATCACCAAAAGCATACTAATATTACAGACAGAAAGTAGATTTAATTTTTTTTCAGTATTTTTAGTTGATTTTAAGTTTTAAAAATTAACTTTTCTGTTATTTTGTTCTTGCTTCCATTATAATACGTTTGCATTTTTGTCAAGAATTAGTACAAGCCATAAAAATGTAATTATATACAGGGTGATTCACGGTGACTGGTACATTAGACGTTTAGGGAGAACTACTTAAAGTAAAGATTTGAAATTATAGACACTTATGTACATAAACATGAGCTCTGTTTTAAAAATATTTTTTTTTACAACCAGCATAGCTAGATATCTGAATTTTTAAATATGGTTCCTTAATAGGCTGCTTTATGATAACATGACATGAGAATTAATTTATCTCATACATATATATATATATATATATATATATATATATATATATATATATATATATATATATATATATATATATATATATATATATATATATATATATATATATATACAAAATAGTGCGCATTTAATAGAACTGAAAAAATTATGTTATGTAGGAATGTTAAATGGCACACCCTGTATTTTATGGTGTACCTATTTTTAGCGGTTTTCGACTTATCAGCAAAAAACCAAAATAATGCAATTAATGCAAAGATATTGGTTTATTTTAGTAGTGGGCCACGGCCGGCTACAGTGACATTACTTCTAAACAAATATTATGAAAATGTATGTATTGACATTATTAGTTTTTAATAATTCACAATTAGCGTATTTAAGTTATTGTCTCAGTAAAGAATAGAAGGAATTAACTATTCGAAAGCAGTGATCATGTATTTATTTATTTTATATGCACAGTGTTGCCAAATTATCGACAACATCTGCAGACAATTTAACGCAATGTATCCTAATTTAACACGAATGAATAAAAAAAAAATTAGACGGATTCAAACACATTTTATAAATTTAGGTTTTTCGAAGGCACCCCGGAATTTGACCAAGCCAGTAACATCTGATGAGGATAACGAGATTACCTTCTGGCTTATTTCCTTGCGTATCCAAAACTGCATATAACATTCTCCTCAATACAAAAAATACTGAAAAAACACGGCATGCACCCTTACAAATTTTCTAAAGCTCGGTTTCTCAAGCCAGACGACTGCCCTCAAAGAGTGGAATTTTGTGAAAATTTATAAATTCATTTCTGGAAAGATCCACATTTTTTACAAAAAAATAATCTGGATTGATGAGTCCAAATTTTCGAGAGAAGGAGTTTTTAACAGACGAAGTTGTCACTTCTGGGCTAATAAAAATCCTCATTTTTCCAAGGATTCCGCATTCTAAGAGAAATTTAGTTTTATTGTTTTTTGTTTAATCATCCACAAACAAATTCGGTATTTAATTTCACGAAGGTATCTAGAAATAGTAACAGTAGTAGAGGACTTGACAGAAAACCTTCCACTGACAGTGTATCGAAGCAGCTGGTACCAACTTTGACCCGATTTAACTCCCCTTGATTTCTATCTTTGAGGTACTGTAAAAGACAATATCTACAAAACGCCAGTAAATATTAGAGAGGAGTTAAAACATCGAGTGAATCAAGCATTCACAACCTTAGATCCTATTGAGATAAGAAGAGCCGTCACGGAAGGGGTCCATATTAGAATGTTGAAGTGTTTGGAGATAAACGGTCAATGTTTCCGTGAAGAGTAAACTACGTCACCAGTTTTCTACGCCCAAATGAAGCGTTTGATGCGTTCAAAATACATTTTTTTGAGATACCTCAATCGGAATGGAAAAAGTGCTATGGAAATTGGTTCAAACGTATGCAAAAGTGCATCGATCATTTGTAGTTATCATTATACCTTATTTTAAAGTTCTCACACTCTTATTGGATAACCCTTTATTATAGTGTTATCGATTTCCAGTTTGAATTCATCTGAACAAGGTATTAAGATAGAAATGAAATTAGCATGTGCAGCTAATAATAACAATACTAAGAAAAATAAAAATAAGAAAAAATCTATGTAATCGTAACAAAAGAAAATAAAATGAAAAGCCCATAATTAATATTATTCAAATAACACAACACTATATTGCTTCAAATAATAATTCAACAATTAATTAAACACATGCACATTAGGGACTGAAAAACATTTTTGAAATAGTGATAACCATGGATATCGGTTATTTTTCTTGTAACTTTCCTTATAATTCCAAAAATTGGGGTTTTTAGACAATCTTAGAATTACTTGTAAAAATATTATTTTAAAGTGCCTCAAACATCGTTTTTAAAAATATTATGATTTAGATTAAAATGGGATCCCTAAAGCACCATTAGCCAGATTTGTAAGAGGTTCGATAATTAAACAATACACTTATTTATAATATATTTTGGCAGTGCAGATAAATCTTTATAGTGCCTTTATTGCGAAATAAAAGTTATGCTGAATACTGATATTGCAAAACGTAAATTTTAACCATACGTAACGTATTAAATATTACGGCATGGCTAAAAAGGGGTATTCATAAAACGTGAGAGGTACAATAGGATACTGCTGTCTTTTATGGCCCCCGATAATGGGTTTTCGTACTTTTAAACACAATGTAATGTCACAGCGGTTCCTGAATAGTATATTGTAATGTTCTGGTTACAGGCTTGGATCCTGCAGGCCCTTTATTTAATAAATGGCCGAAAAGCCTAAAGCTCGATGCCAGTGACGCCGAATTTGTAGACATTATTCATTCTGACGCGGGCATTTTCGGATATCCTCGTCAAATTGGTCATGCAGATTTTTGGCCGAACAGAGGTATTTCGCCCCAGCCCGGTTGTAACTTTAAAGATGTTAAAAGAAGGAATCCGGATGCCGTAATAGAATTGTGTAAGTAATTAATTTTAAGCAGAAGTAGTTTTTAAGTAAAATACTTTAAATAATACTTTCCAAACATTTATTATCATGCACGTTCACTTTTTGTCATACAAAAACGTCTGTTTAATTTAGATAGTACTCTGTCGAGCTAATAAGAATGTATTAATAAAAAAAATTAACACATCAGGTTTCTTTGTGACATTCAAATATATATTTTTATAAAAAATTTACGAAAATAGACACACTTATACACAATATATATATATATATATATATATATATATATATATATATATATATATATATATATATATATATATATATATATATATATATACTTATACACAATATATATATATATATATATATATATATATATATATATATATATATATATATATATATATATAATTTGATATGTTTCTCGACCGTGCAATTTATAGTTTTTTTCCTTGGGGAAATTGGTTGTTTTCGGGCTTGCGGTCAGCAGTAAAACAAATGTTTAATCGTCTCAATATTTCGTCATTGTTTTGATGACTTCATCAGGAGACTCTAAATTTTTTTTTTTCCTTATTATTTAATAAACAATGAAATAGTATAGAACACCAACATGTTAAAATATAAATTCACATAACAATAAATATATAAACTTACAATTAATGACTATGGTTTAAAACGTGTGTATCTAAATAACGTTCTTGAACGATACGGGCCCAACCAGGAATTAACAATCTTTTTTAAACACTAAGGTATTTCAACCTACAACCATCGCGGTTGAAAAGACTGGAGCACTTTCAACACGAACATCCATTGTTTGGTGTTATTTGAGAATATGGCAATAAATACTGCTAAGACCACTCGTATCTGATTTAAAATTCATCGTGGTCTTATTTTGTCTTCTTATTTTGTCTTTCGACAATGTAAAAGTCATACAACAGATAAATAACTACAAAAAAAGACTGTTTTTGGAGATGTGTCATATAAGACAAATAAATGGAAATAAATGGAATAAATGGGGGCGTGTTCGAAAAAACGCTCGAACACGTCGATTGGTATTTTTAGATGCGCATTTTTTTCAACAAAACTTTTTTTATACAGGGTGTGTCATATAACAGTGGTCAATACCAGCTTTCTTATTTTAAATACAACACCCTGTATATTATTTAATTTTTGGATTCTTCAGGAAATTCTAGACATATTTCATATAAAATATCCTAGACTTATCGTCAACTGTTTCGGAAATATTAAGTAATTCTTCGAACATTATCAGCAAATAGGCAAAGATAAAAAATCAGGTTTTCAAAGGTAGGTATTTGTTGTATAAAACGTCAAAAAAATGAACGTGCCTTTTAAATTAGTTTTCTTTGACGTGTGTGATTCGTTTGATTTACACATGGTGTATTTATCAGAGAGTCATCAAATAAAAATCTTAATGATGATAGGTTATGAAGATAGGACACGAACTCAAGCCGAGGTTATTCGTCTCTTTAGGGAAAAATATCCTGACTTACCACCCATATCCCACGGTACAGTAAGTAAAGTTGAAAAACAATTTAGAGAACTGGGACACGTGAGACAAATTAAGAAGGAAGCAGTGTCGTTGACCGATAACAAAAAATTGGATGTAATGCTTGCATTCCAAGACAATCCTCATACCTCAACTCGACAATTCCAAATCATATAAATTTGTACCCTAATAGAAGAAATCCTCAATTGCTAGCCGACACAATTTGGTTCCAACAAGATGGAGCACCCCCCCCCCCCCCATTATCAAGTTAATGTGCGGCAGTACCTCGATAATGTGTTTCCAAATCGATGGATTGGGAGGAGAGAGCCACTAGAATGGCCACCAAGGTCCCCGGACCTCATTCCGTTGGATTTTTTTTATGGGGATATCTCAAAAGCGTCGTATACAAAACCAAGCCACAAGATCTGAATGATTTAAGAGGACGCCACAAACGTCAATTACGCCACAAACATTAAATAATGTCAGGAATCAGTTTTACTTGAGGTTGGGGTGTTGCCAGGACGTCCAGGGTTCACAATTCGAGCATTTGTTACATTAAATGTTTTAAATAAAAAAATTTATACAAAAACTAAATAGTCTTGAAATGTCCACAATTTTGTTTACAGTGTTAAAAAAAAGTGTAGTTGCGCATTTATTCCAACGAAAACCTTTTATACAGGGTGTGTCCTGTAACAGAGGCCAATACCATCTTTCTATTGTGTGTTGTAGCGAATTTCGGTAATCAAATAATTAAAAAAAAAAAAATCAAAAAAATCAGTTAATTTTTGCAATAAATCTGAAAACACTTAATATTTCCGAAACAGTTGAAGATAAGTCTAGGATATTTTACATGAAATATGTCTAGAATTTCTTGAAGAATCGAAAAATTAAATAATATACAGGATGTGGTATTTAAAATAAGAAAGTTGGCATTGGCCACTGTTACATGACACACCCTGTATAAACAAAATTTGTTGAAAAAAATGCACATCTAAAAATACCAATCGACGTGTTTGAGCATTTTTTCGAACACGCCCCCATTTATTTATTAACGAATTTATTCTATTTGGCTGGGACACACGGTATATATATATATATATATATATATATATATATATATATATATATATATATATATATATATATATATATATATATATATATTAGGTTCTCAGGAAGAACCGTGTTTTAGATTTGTAAAATCTCGACCTTTCGGCTTCCACTTTGAAGCCATTATCAAGAGAATCTAGTTGATTCACTCCGAGGACTCAATCTGCCTACTCCCCAGAGTTCACAACTAGAAAAGAACGTAGTCGACGCGACCTCTATATTAATAGGTAAGGTTGTGGGTGTAGCGCTCGTTGGAGGCGTGGGGGTGAGACGGGAGGTGGATGTTTGACTGGAAGGGTTGCGGATGTGCAATTTAAAAATAAGAGGTTTCCATGTATTTGGCATTCTAAGACCGTCGTTCCTCTTGTTTAAGCAGTCTGAGCGTTTTTCTATCTCAATTGCTTCACGAATTATGCGGGGTTTGTAGGAATATATAGAGGCGATTACTTTGGGCTTATCGAAATCTATTTTGTGACCCGTTTGTATATGCTGTTCTGCTAGAGTTGAGGAGAGATCCGATTTTCGAACAGCGAGAGAATGCTCGTATATGCGGTTTTGGATACGTCTGTTGGTTTGGCCGATATATGATTGGGAGCAACCAGAACAAGGAATCCCATAGGCACCATGTGACTCTTGTGGAATATTATCCTTCAGTGGTCTTAGGAAATTGGATATATTTTTTTCTGTTACAAATATCGTTTCGATATTACGGGATCTGTATACGTGACAAATGTTATCAATAACTCCCTTGATGTATGGCATAAGAACTTTGGGGTTTTGGGATATTTCTCTCGTGGATTGGTTGGTACGACCAGTTACCTGAACTTTATTAATATGCCTTTTTATTTGACGTATGTCGTAGCCGTTTTGAATTAGTGCCGTTTCTAGGGAATTAAGTTCTGTTTGCCTGTATTCATTGTCCGACAATCTTAGAGATCTCGTAACTAATGTTTTGACCATAAAATTTATTTGGGATGGATGATGATGTGAGTTCGCATTTAGATAACGGTTTGTGTGGGTAGGTTTACGATAGACTGAATATGAGAAGCTTTGATCTGGCCCTTTTGATATTAGAACGCCAAGAAAAGGCAGGGCAGAATTGTTTTCAGTCTCCATTGTAAATTGTACCTGGGGGTGTATACTGTTCAAATGCGAAAGAAACAGATTTAAAAATTATTAAATTAAATTTTTGTAATTTTCTGCCGTGTGGTCACCTAAAAAGTGTTTACGTCGTTAACAAAACAAAATTTTTGCTCAAAGCTGTTATCCTTCATTAGTTCCCTTATTTGAAGACCTACAAATATCTTCTCTTAAATGTTTACGTAGATTTTTGGGAATTTCTCTTCTCAGATGTAGAAATCCACTACCATTTTTGTCTATCGCTTTTACAAATTTTTAAGGCCTAGTTTTATATGCAAGGGTGGTAAAAGTACATCTTCAGAGTTTACTAGTGGTGTACTTTTAATATTCTCCTGTCTTGAAGAATGTGACTTATGCTTGGGCCAGTCTTTTATTATATACTCATTTGCAAATAAAACAGCAATGTTCTGTGTAACCAAGCTGCAGTTGAAACAAAAGAGCAATGACTTTAAAATATCCACAAATTTTCCAGGAGTATTTACTGTATTCAATCTTTTCCAGAAGGAATTTCATGTTCTCGTTCATATTAGAACCATGGGCTATAGGTACTGAAGGAAGTATGTTTCCCGTTGTGTAGCAACGCTGCTTTCAAACTAGTTTTCGATGAGTCAATTGACAATCGCCAGTGACTTGAATCGTAATCAAAATTTAACAGATTCGTTAGAATCATCTGCTTGAGAAAAATAAAGTTTGAATCCATCGTCGCAATGACGAAAATAGGAATTTTTTATACTGGGAGAAAGTAGATTCCTGTCGTTTAATTTAGATCCCAAAAGCTTATCTTGTTTTTTAGGTAAATGTAAATCACGTACTAAAGATCGTCTTCACCAGCAGCAGCTTTTCGAGTTTCTAATAGATTTAAAGGTGTTAGTTCAGATAATTCGGCACTACGTCGGATTGATCTTTTTGCAGATGACGGGTGTGAGTACTTTATGGTATGTTTCGACTTAGTTGTGATACCCTTTATAGCAGTCAAATAAAAATAACAATCACTTACGTGACCTGTTGGTCCCTTCCAAATCATTGGCACATCAAAGCGCATATGTTTAGATCCCTTAGTCCACCCAAGCAGAACTGTAACACATGTTACACAGCAGATATGTGGAACCTAGGATTTATCTCGATGGTGCAAAGGAAAACCAAAGTAACCCAAATAATGTTTGGTTACTAATAGTGTGAAATTTCGACGATAAGGTAAAAGTAAATTCTCCACACACATAACAAAAACTATCCGGGTCATTTTGGTGACATATTTACAGCCTTAACGAATATCAATAAATTTAAATTTATTCAATTTAAATCATTCAAACTAAAGTTATTCAAACATAAACACGTACATGAGGTGAAATTGAATATATAGCTGTCCCAAAAAAAAACTGAGGGTCACTGGAAAAATAACATTATTTTTGTAATGAGAGTAGATAAGTACAATCGAATATCATTACAAAGTTCATGTGACAAGAACAGTGTTTATCAGTCTTACAGACAGACATGAAAATTGTTACAATTATATGGGGCTAATTAATTCTAATTTTTTTTGTGGGAAAATATAGGTACTAAAACAAAGAATAATCGATTAAAATTCAATTTTTTTGTAACTTGTTTATCCATATACTCTCCAATATATCTTGGCCTCAATTAAATCAGCTAGTATATGTTCATTATGATATCCCAAGCTTCATACCTTAGAGCCTGTAAAGTCCACGGGACCTGCTGTATTATAAGATCTAAAGGGTGATTTTTTTTAGTACGTCCGAACTTCCAATAGGAGTCGTTGTCAAACGAACTGTGTCAATCACATTATCATGGAACGTTTAACATTAGGACAACGCTTGCAAATTGCAACGCTTGCAAAAATGTAATGAATAGTTATAAAACATTTAACGCTCAAAAAAAAATATTTCAAAAACCGATTACTACTTAAGTTTCGAAAATATAAAATCAATACGAGTTCCTCATTGATCACAACTCCTCTTAAATTCGACTTCCGTCTTTAATTTGAATGGATTCAACCATCGCTTTAACGTACCGATGCCTTTGATACTATCGAACCATCACCGTTGCCTTCGAAACATTTTCACCGGCTAAATAACGAATTACTTTTGAGTAATCCCGGCTTTACATGAAACGTTGGTCATGTATCGTATAAAATATTACTCGAAATGGGTATATTTACGGAAACACTAATTAGCAATGCTATCATTCTGTTCATCATTTAATCCCAAAATCAGGTAACATTTTTAGTTTTAGAGTTTAAATCAATCCTCTCATTATCAAACTATAGCATTTAATTTTAATTTACTTGAAACATCTGTCCTTCAATATTTTTTTAATTGTTGTTGGGAGAATATTTTAAGAAAATTTTGTTATTCGGAAAACTCATTTCTTGAATTGCTCGGTTGTTCTAACCGTCAGTTCATTAATCTAGTTGAATACGAAACAAAATTTTCTTTTTGGCAGTAATGTTATAGCTTTATATTAGGTCTTCAACATAATTATTGGACTTTTTTGATTACTTTGGCCTCCTTTCTAATCCCAGATCAAACAAAAGTCGATGGTTTTGATGTGCTAAACAGTTATTGAGGCTTTTTTTGACTTTCTCAAGTGATATGAAGTGGTATGAAGAGATATGAATCTTCAACCGATTTTTCAGGATATATTCACAGTACGTTCATATATCATATCTAGTTTTGAAGCTGAAAAATACCGCTCTAAAATAACTATGCGGCAGGAAAAAATTTGATTCCCATAGATTCTGCTCTCGATGAAACGTAAAGGTCCATAGTTATATTAATTAAGCGTCTAATTAAATGGTTAAGAAAGTTATTGCGGTTTTTAACCATGCACATATCTCAGTTCAAAACAAAGCTTTTTGCATCCTCTTGATTTTTTAACTATTTCTCGCACAGGAAGTTGTCGAGATGCTTGAAAAAGTGATAGTCGGTAGGCGAGCATGGCGAATGGTCGAGAGTTTTGTAGACCAGCTCATGCATGATCATTGAGACGTATGCCTGACGCTGTTATGGAGGAGAATTGGTTCCTTTGTGTTGACCAATGTCGGCCACATACGCCAGAGGTTTTGCTGCATTTAATCGATTTGATGGCATTGCTGCTCCCCAGTAATCGTTTCGCCAAAGTTCAAGAAGTTTGCATGAATCAGACCGGTTGAAGACCACCAAACAGTCACATTGGTGGTCTTCAACCAACTTATTTTGGTGCATTTTCGTCTTTGGTAAGTGTTTTACAGCTTCGTTGCACCCATTTATCGATTTTTTTTAACTTTCCAATCTTCTGCATATGTTGTTAGCTCCCGAATGGTTGTACGCGGATTTTCGTCGACTAAGGCCTTCAATTGGTCATTGTCAATATCTGATGGCCGACCACTACGCTCATCATCTTCAAGGCTCTCATCATCACTACGAAATTTTTTAAACCACTATTGCGCTGTACCTACATTAGTGGTTTCTCAGCCAAACGCATCGTTGATATCGCGAGCTGTTTCGGCCTAGTTTGAATTGGGGCAACGAAATTGTGCGAATTTGCTTTTTGTCCATGTTGCATTTAACGCTCTGAAAAAAATTGGCCCAAACTATTAATAATAATAAATATAAAATCGCGCTTTAAAATTATATATAATACATGATATATAATACAATAACTTTCTTAACAATCTAATATAAGTTTGTTTTATTTAAAATACAAGGAAAATTTATCTGTGCTTATTTCTTTAGCTCCACCGAAACGTCAACCAGTGTTTCCTACGATCTGTTTCTGGCCTTGAGCCGTTATCAGTCGGAATCGGGCTGAACTTTCGAAAGCGGCTGAAGGAATGATCAAAGCACAATCATATACATCGGCCATATCAGATGTAGGCTGCAATACGATGCAGCTCACGTTATTTTAGGGTGAACGTCCGCAACAGTTACATCGTGTGAAACCGTCTGTAACCCGTCCAAGTCCTCTCTAGGTACCAAGTATACATGCAATTTTGCATAGTGGGCCCGTGGAGATTATAAAAAATATTTAAAAACAAGGAAAATTCATCCGAGCCGTTCGGAAAAATTGCCCATTTCTGCGGCCGTCACTAAAACGTTTATATTTTCCACTGCAACCACTGTGCAACTTTTCACGCATATCTGCTACCTAGACACGGTCTGGGCAAGTCCCGGACGGTTTCGCCCAGTGTGGTTGTCGTGGGAGTTCACCACAGGATGGCACTGTACAAGGTGCGTCTCATGCAAAACAGGACTTTTTCTCCTTGCGCGTCAATACAATGTTTTGAACGGTCAATTAGGTTGACGAATGAATGTTTGAGCTCGGCCAAAGACATGTCCAGGATGGCGGTCGACGCCTTTTGAATGGTTTCGATGTTGGCATAGCGTTGTCCTTTGATTAGCAAGTGGATTTTTTCGAAGAGGTAGAAGTCGCAGGGAGCCAAATCAGGCGAGTAAGATGAATGATTGATGGTTAAAATGCAATTTTTGTCAAAAAATGAGTGATGAGTGGCAAGCGCTGGGATGGCGCATTATCGCACAACAGGCGCCAGCTACCTTGTGGATGCCGTTGTAGCCGCACTTGTCTAATACACGACAACTGACGTTTCATAGCACCAAGATAAAATACACTATTGATTGTTTGACCAGATGGAATGCCCTCCTTGTGTACAATTCTCCCCGATTCGTAAAATCAAAACATTGTTTTGATTTTTGGCTTCTGGAGACGGCTTTTCTTCGAATTCGGCTCGGGTGCTTCCATTCGGCACTTTGACACTTGGTTTCTGAATCTTATTGAAAACACCACGTCTCATCACCAGTAATAATTCGACTCTTTAATCAAGTCCTTGCAATATTGGATTCGGAGCAATTTTTGTTAGTCAGGCAATTTGTGTGAAAAAACCTTCCGAAGACATGTTCAACTCCATTTCTATATATCGCAATGAAGATTTTGGTTGATTTTTTATAAATTCACGAACAAGTTTACTGTTACTTTGAGTAATCACGGGATTTTTCGGACCAGAATGTTCGTCGTCTTTGATTCGTTGAATCGTTTAAACCGTTCGTGGACTCGGCCATGGGATAAACAACCCTCAAAATACACTTGTTTCATTAATTGAAACGTTTCGGTGAACGTTTTACCAAGTTGAAAATAAAACTTAATATTCGATTTTCATTTTTCGACCGACGGTATAAACACATTGACAGTTTAAGGGCGATAACTTGGCTTCTAATGATCCGAATGTCATGAAATTTTGTCAGAATGCCGATGAAGGATGTACTTTTCCAAAGCTTAAGTCGACGCCCCGTCAAAAGATGGCGCTACTAGAAATAGCTATTTTTAAAAGGTCCTGTTTTCCGTGAGAGACACCTTGTATATCAGTCTACATCCGCCATGGTCGATGTATATGCTCGTACCTTTGGCAATTTCTTTAGTTACTTTCGAACGTTCTACTCTACCCCGACTAATGACGGCTTACAGCCAGAAACTGGTTTTAGGAGACACTTACAAATGTTTTGGGGGCGGCTGGACATAATTTTCTAGCTGATGGCATATACATCTCTGTTTTCTGATCATTCTGATCATTATTCATCATGATCATTCTGAAAGCATATAGCACATTATGGATTCTCTTAGTGTTTGATTTGTTTTAGTATTTTGCAGTCACTGGAGGTCGTATCAGTTTTTCGCCGAATCTGTTATAAATCCAAACGCATTTTGGGGTGCAGTAAATTGCAAGAATTGGGACGATTACGAAAAAGGAATCTGCAATGAGCAAAACAGTATAATAACTCAAATGGGACTATACGTTGACGACAGGTAAAATATTACCCATATTTTTGTTTATGTAAAGTAATAGCTGTTTAAAGATAAGTGTTCGTATACAGTTTCGAACTGATATATACACAAATAACACTGTGGAACAATTTGAAAAATAATTTCTATTGAGTTCGATATTTAAGGTGTTTTATACGTAAATTGACATGCTAATTCCAAAACTTTATTTAGTTTGTTTCTATCACGTCAAGTTTTTTCTCTACAGTTGTTGCGCATCCGGCTAAGCTTGGCGAATCACAGAAGTCACTACTGCTCTCCTACCTTCTTCGACCTATGAGTGGGGGCGTGAGAGACGTTGCGTCATCCAAAACTAGTTCGGTCAGTTACGCATGAGATGCTAAAGTACGCGGGTCTGTGTCGCTCTGATATAGTGAAGTCAAGTATACATACACAACTACAGATTTTCGTTATGTCTGCCTCTGGTAGTTCTCGTCGTAAGTGCTTAAACAGCCCTGATTCATTTTCTTATATATGTGGCAGTTTTACCATCCCCATTCAACAGACTAATATTAGTACATTTGTCAGGCAAGCCTATTTTACTTATTTTAAAGTGAAAATAGGTGACCAAGATAAATCATGGGCCCCTCATAAAGTGTGCAAGCAGTGTGTAGGCAGTTTACGAATGTGGACGAAGAGAACACGTAATAAACTTTCGTTTGGTATACCAATGGTTTGGCGAGAGCCCAAAGATCACTTAAGTGATTGCTACTTTTGCATAGTGAAAACATCAGGATTCAACAAGAATAACAAATATAAAATTGAGTACCCTAGTTTACCGTCAGCTATACGCCCCGTGCCTCATTCAGCTGAAATTCCAGTGCCAGTTTTTCAAGAATTACCTTCTTTAGAAATATAAGAATGTGAATCAAGTGAAGATCGAAGTGACTCCACCGACGAAGAATTCAAAGTTTCCAATAATTCTGTTCGTAAAGAATTCAATCAACATGAATTAAACGATTTAGCACGAGATTTGGGACTATCCAAAAAAGCATCGGAATTATTAGCATCAAGACTGCACGAAAAAAATTTGCTTCACAAAGGAACTAAAGTCACTTACTATCGATCCAGAGAAAGTGAATTTAGGTAGTACTTCAGAAATAATGACGGATTTGCATATTGTCAGAATGTAGAAGGTTGAATGAAAGAATTGGCCATTTCTAACTATAACGCAACTGAATGGCGATTGTTTATAGATGGCTTACAGCGTAGCTTGAAGTGTGTTCTCCTACATAATGGAAATTTATACGGTTCAGTCCCAATAGGTCATTCAGGTGCAATCGATCTGGCCGACAAGATCTGACCTAGGACCTGGTGATCCAAACATTTTAAATCAGCCACCTGTCGACAGAAAAAACATTGTATTTCCGACCGAACTTGAATGGAATGCTTGGTTGGTTTTTAAAAATATTGTTAAAGACTTTCTTGGAAATACACGAGCCCCGAATTACATCGAAATTGTTCAACAACTCTTGGAGAGCTTTGAAAAGCTTGGTTGCAACATGAACATCAAACTGTATTTCTCGCATAGTCATCTTGCTAGCTTCCCAGAAAATCTTGGTGCTGTTAGTGATGAACAGGGCGAGCGATTCCACCAAGATCTAAAGGTTATGGAAGCACGGTATCAAGGTAGATGGGATGTCAGTATGATGGCGGACTACTGTTGGAGCATCAAGCGAGAATGTCCACAAACTGAACACAGGAAAAGCTATAAGAAGAAATGTTTACCATAATATCTTTTATTTATTTTTTGTATAAACACAATTTAACCTTTAATAATATGTTAACCTCTGTATGAATAAAATATTCTAATCTATTTGGTCAGATCTCACCTTATCTCCTTTCGTATGTACACTTTTAAGGTAAAATGGGGGATATGCTGTAGCTTAAGAACTTGAAGTGATAGAGAAAAACTGTGAATATTTTTGAATTCAGAGATGAAAAATTAGTCAAAAACACGTCACAGATCCAAGTTAAAAAATTGCTGTTCCCCAGTGTAATTTATGTAAATTTAGCCGTAAGGAAACAAATTACTTATTGTTCTAAAACTAAATGTATTATATATCAGTTCTAGTGTGTATAATATTTAGTATGATTTAGAATGTTTCTTTGGACTTCAGAAATATTAACAGTATTTTAATTTTGTAATATAAAATTATATTATAGGTTTTATTTAACAATATTATTTATGAATGTTTATTACTTCGGATTATCCTATAAAATAGGATTTAAGATATCAGTTACATTAGCTATTTATGAGTTTTGATATTATCATAAAATAGAATATATGAATAGAAAATACTTAACTCACTACAATAGTTTTTGCAAACAATAAAAATAAATATACATTAATAGGACCAAATGCCAGAATCCGGAATATACGAGGTGTGACTATTAAATAATGAGCCTGACTCTGTAAAACATTTTATTTTGATTTCATATATATTTACTTATTATCACCTTCAATACACACCTCTCCTCTATCCGTATAACGCTTCATGCGAATCTTCCATTGTTCGAAACAGATATTTCAAAACGAGATTTTACTTTAGAAAACAGGTAGAAGTACGGCGCAAAATCCGGCGAATAGGGCAGATGGTCTAACACTATGATGCTGCACTTGCCTAGAAACCTCTTGTCAGACAATGCGGAATGAGCCGGCGCATTGTCTTGGTATTCTTTCACGAAATTCAGCAAGAACGTGAAGGTAGTAATGTTGATTAATAATTTGATCTTCAGGAACCCAGTGAACGTACACAATCCCATGAATGTTGAAAAAAACAATCATCATTGCATTGAATTTTGATTTGCTCATTCGAACTTTTTTGGCTCTCGGTGAATTTGGGCTCTTCCAGTCCATGGATTGGCGCTTCGTTTCAGGATCATAAGTAAAAAATCACGATTCGTCACATGTTATTATCCTTTCAAATAAGTTCGGGTTTCAATGGCATTCAAAGTGTCAGTAGAAACATTTTTGCGAGCTTCTTGTTGTTCAAAAACACATTTTTGCATGTTAAACTTTGCCATACGCATTCATTCGATTTTTTCGCTATTGTCATCCGTTTTTGGCGTGGAAGGGCGACCCGGGCGTGGTTCTCTTCAAAATGTACTCTCCGCTTGCATGTCAAATACTCAAGCGTTTTTGTCGATGCCAGCCTGGCAACTGCACCTATGCGCAGCGTTGGCCTGGCCAACGGCGAAAATTAGCACCAATACACCGATGACTTCATCGGACTTTAATTTAACCTCCGTTAAGTTTGCTGGACTTCGTTGAAAAATATCAATTTCTTGACTGGTCGGACCTCCATCCATTCAAGGCCACAAAATTCCGACAATTTCTGAGTCAACTAGAGGCCCCCAAAAAATTCTCGAAAAACCCCTCCTCGAGTCAATTTTATTAAATAAAAATAAAATATATTCTATAAAATAGAATAGAATCGATTACTTTGAGAGAAAGACATCCGAGCTTAAGTGATGAGTTCTTCAAGATCGAAACCGGTCTTAAGATGTAGATTCATTTTTCCTCCTTGTCATCGAACGAAACAGAGTTCGTCTACTCGTATTACCTGTATTTATACAGTTAAATATTATTTGTTTATATGATAAGAATACTTATGTATGTCTTTTAATTTCAGAGCGAGAGGAAATTTCTATTTGAGAACGAATCCGGAATCACCTTATTCCCTCACCTAGTGGAATAAAAAAAATTAGAAATCTTTTAAAAATTTAAGAACAAATGCAATCAATGTAGAATTCTTGTGAGATTGATTAGATAATTGTAAATACATTTTTAAATAATAATTACATCTATTAAAATATTATTTGTAAGATCATGATCAGTATGAAAAGACATTACACAATATCAATCTGTTAAATTGAAAACCTATCAGGTGTAGTGGTAATATTCATTCACAAAAAATATCTTTTGTAATTTCCATAAGCCGCAGAAATAACGTGATAATTATGTAACGTTACTTATTTCGCATTAAGCTAAATTAATAACATGATAAGTATTTTTGTTTTGTTAATTTTTTTATGACTAGTTTAAATTAACCTTTCAGTGGAAATTTTATATGTAAATAATATTAGTTAATGGTTTGCTTTTCGTTTCTATATATTTATATATATATATATATATATATATATATATATATATATATATATATATATATATATATATATCATCATCATCAGCCCGTATCGATCCACTGCAGGATGAAGGCCTCTTCAGCATGCTTCCAACCTTCACGGTCCTGGGCTTTCCTCTGCCACTCGGGTCCAATATACTTAACGATGTCATCAATCCATCGTGCTTTCGGTCTTCTTCGCGGTCGTTTGCGATCAAGCGGTATCCACTCCAGGATTGCCTTGGTCCATCTGTCGTCCCATCGTCTCGCTATATGGCCTGCCCATCTCCATTTCAACTGTTTTACTCTTCCAATGATGTCACAGACTTTTGTTTGTTCCCTGATCCATGCGCAGGACTTTCTGTCTCGTCTTGTAATGCCAAGCATACATCTTTCCATTCCCCTCTGTGCCACCCGATGTTTTTGAATTGATTGCGATGTGAGTGTCCAGGTTTCACTTCCGTATGTCATAACGGGTAGAACGCACTGATCGAATACTTTTCTTTTCAGGCAAAGTGGGAGTCTGTTCTTAAACACTATATTGAGCCTACCAAATGCCTGCCAGCCACATTTAACACGCCGTTCCACCTCCCGGGCGGTATTCCCCTCCATTGAAATCCTCTGCCCAAGATATATAAAGCTGTCCACAATCTCTAAATCCCTTCCTAAAACTGAAATTCTTCTGTCCTTAGCGAAGTTATTGAACATAACCTGACTCTTTTTCAGGTTTATTTTCAAGCCAAATGGTTCGCCAGCCCTTTGCAGTTCTTGTATGCGTCTTTGCAGCTCCTCTGGGTCTTGTGAAATGAGAATAATATCATCTGCAAATCTAAGATGGTTTAAGTTTGCACCATTGATCTTTACACCATCCTGTTCCCAATCCAGTTTACGGAATACTTCTTCAAGGCCAGCCGAGAAAAGAATAGGCGATATTGCGTCACCCTGCCGTACACCTCGTTCTATATTAATTCCCACTTCAAGATCATCAAGGTGAATTGTGGCTGTAGCTCCATCATATATCGATTCTAATAGGTTTACATCGGCTCTCTCTACACCTTGGCTAAGCAGTGCATCCATTATCGCATGCTTTGAGATGGAATCAAATGCTTTTTCGTAGTCGATAAAAGCCAAGCACAGTGGCATGGTGTATTCGTTGTGCTTTTCTATGAGTTGCTGTACAACCTGGATGTGATCCATTGTACTGAATCCACTTCTGAATCCTGCTTGTTCTCTTGGTTGTGCGTCATTCAGTTTTTTTAATATTCTTTTAGAAATTATTTTAGTGAAAACTTTGTACATCACTGATAGGAGGCTTATTGGACGGTAGTTCTTTAAATCTTCCTGTGCTCCTTTTTTGTGTAAAAGGGTCACTTCTGCATTTTTCCATAAATCAGGTACTTTTTGTTCTTTGAGGCATTTTGAGTATAATTTTGCCAGTGTTTTATGTAACGTCCAACCACCAGCTTTTAGCATTTCGACAGTTACACTATCCTTTCCTGGAGCCTTGCCATTCTTCATCAATTCTATAGCATTTGTTACTTCCTCCACTAGGATATCTGGCATTATATATTGTTCTTCCGTGGGTATTGCTGTCCTTGACTGGCTCTGATCTTCATATAGCTGGGAATAAAACCTTCTGACAACCTCTAACATTTGGGTACGTGCCCTGCACACTGTGCCATCCTCACGCTTTAAAGCATATATTTGCGTTCTTTTGTTTCTCAGCTTCTGTTTAGCTTTGTTAATTCCTTTGTTTTCTTCCAGGGTTTTTTGCACTAGCTGCATATTGAATCGGCGCGTGTCCTCTCTGATATGTTTTCTTATAGTTTTGCAGAGCTCAGTGTACTCGACCCTTCCAAAAGGACTACCTGCATTTCTCATTGCTCGCCGTTTCTTCATTAAATCAATTGTCTCACTGGAGATTTTTGTTTGTTTGAGACATTTTTCTTCTGGTGCTATTGAAGCAGCCGTCCGAAGTACATTGTTGGCGATTTCTTCATATTGAACTGATATTTCCACCTCCTCTGGATCTTGTAACGCAGCAAACCGGTTTGACAAAGCAATCTCAAAATCGCATCCCCTCTCCAGCAGTCTTCCAGAATCCACCTTGCCCCTCCTTGATCTTACCATTCTTTCGCGCTCTTTTCGACAGTCAATCCGAACCCTTGCTCGTACCATTCGGTGGTCACTTCCAACATTAAAATTGTTAAGGACGGTACAATTGGTAAAAATTGTTTTATCGTTGGTCATGATGTAGTCAATTTCGCTTGTGAGCCCAGATGGACTTTTCCATGTCCATTTTCTGCTGATATTTTTCTTATAGAATGAATTCATAATATATAGTTCTTGTCCTTCAGCAAAATCAACTAATCTGTCACCTCTATTGTCTCGCTCAGCAGTTCCATATGGGCCAGTTGCATTTTCGTCTGTTCTTGTTGTTCCAATTCTGGCATTAAAATCACCCATCAGAATTTTGTACCTACATTTCTCCTTGTATAAAAGCTGGGCCACATCATCATAAAATTCCTCAATTTCCTCATCTTTATGGCTTATAGCTGGTGCATAAGCTTGAACGATTTGAAGCCTAAACTTTTTATTCAGCTGAATGACGCATTGGGCTAATTGGTCGGATGTACTTTCAAATTTTACCACACTGTCCTTCAGCTTTCGATTGACGAGGAATACAATTCCGCCACATCGACTATTTTCCGTACCTCGAGTGTAGAGTACGTGTTCAGTTGGTTCCAGTTTGATTAACTCTTCACCCTTTCTTCGTGTTTCACAGAGCCCAATAATATCCCAATGTATGTTGTCAAGTTCGATTAACAGTTCTTGCAATCGGGCCTCCGTTTTCATAGTCCGTATATTTAACGTAGCAATGTCAAAAGTCCAATGGCAGCCTGATCTAACCCGGTGATTCTTAGCACCCTCTGCTTTGGGGCAGGTCTTCCCGCTGCCGTAGGTAGTTGCCCCTTGGCCTCCGGGGAATGAGGGATATATATATATATATATATATATATATATATATATATATATATATATATATATATATATATATATATATTAGACGTCAGAGAGTACATCCGATCGTTTATGTCTCGGTTGTTGGGAACGTACAGACGTTTCGCCAAGGTTACACTTGGCATTCTCTATGCTTGTCTGAAGACTGAAAAACTTTTTTGACTTTTTTCAGTCTTCAGACAAGCATTGAAAATGCCAAGTGTGACCTTTGCGAAACGTCTGCACTTTCCCAACAAACGGGACACAAACGCTCGGATGTACTCCCGGACTAATAGTCTAAGTTATTGTGAAATGTATACGTACTTGTAAATATATGTCAAAGTTGTAAATATATTTAAAAAATTAGAGTAAAAGTGTTTTCATTTAAATATAGAAAATTTTATGTATTGTATTCAAATGTTACGGGTAGTTTATTTTATTAAAGTTATTTTGTCAACATATATATCATAAGAGCCACAAAGCTGGAGTCCCCCTACGTCCAATTGTCGGCGCTTTCAACTCGCCATTACAGAGAAATTTTTGGCCAAAATATTACAACCTATAACAGAAAAGGCCGATTCGTATATCAAAAATTATCAGCACTTCCCAGAGACTCTAGACAAACCCACAATAGGCCAAAAAGACATTATGGCAAGTTTCGACGTCAAATCTCTATATCCGAATAGTAGAGAACGAAGACCTTCCCAACCACGTGATAAATTTGTCTCGCCATTGCTTGAACAACGCTTACTTCATGTTTGACCAAGAAATATACCGACAAACAGATGGAGCAGCAATGGGTTTATCTCTATCACCAGTAGTGGCCAACCTTTTCATGATATATTTTGAAAAGATGGCACTGAGGAGCGCTGACCTCAAACCAAAACTATGGGTCCGATATGTCGACGACATTTTTGTCATCTGGTCCTTTGGTAAAAACGAACTCGCCAAATTCCACAGTCATTTAAATTCCGTTCAAGAAAAAATACAGATTACATTATAAATCGAAGAAGACAAAAAACTCCCCTTCCTAGATGTCTTGATAATCAAGTCCCAAGATGGACGTTTACAACACACAGTTTATCGGAAGCCAACCCACACGAACAAATCCCTGAATGCAAGGTCCCATCATCATCCAGCACAACTACAAGGGGTGGTTAACACGGTCTCTCAGATTATCCGACAACACCAACCGTGAAAAAGAGCTCAAAACGATCACCGACGCTCTATAGCAGAACGGTTACTCAGCCTATAACATAAAGAAAGGTATTAACTATCAAAACAACCAACAGAACCTCAATGAATATGAAAATATATATATTTTTATATCAAAGGTGTTACAGACCGCATTGGACGACTGCTTCGACGACATAATATATCAACCCTATACAAACCACATAAAACAATAAAATCAGCCATCAGAAGTCCCAAAGATTAAATTATTTTAGAAAATCCGGGCGTATACAGCATATCGTCGGTGGCTATCGTGTGTAACATGGCATACGTGGGACAAACCAATAGAAAAATATCAGCCCGGCTCGAAGAACATAAATTGGAAGGATGTTAGAAATCAACAAACCACATCGGCTCTGTTTCAACATCATCTACAAACAGGCCATAAAATCGATTTCGACAGTTGCCGACAAATTGCAAATATCCCGAATTACAAGATCAGAACCATCAGAAACAATAGAGATAGAAAAAATCGGACGCCCAAACAGAAGAGATGATGCTCTCAATCTGCCAGAGACGTGGAAATCAGTAATCAACCGACAGACTGAAGCTCACCGGTCGCAATTGGTAGAGCAACTAACTACCACTAAGACACCCCAAATATCGTCCGAGGGGGAGGGCCCAACACCAGAATCAACAAGAAGTACGCACCACTATAATCTGCGACCCAGATGAGTAGAAATATGCTGGGACGGTTTCCAAAGCTTTCAGTCTTCAGACAAACGTCTGCATGTTCCCAACAAACGGGACACAAACGATCGGATGTACGCCCGGACTCCTGCAGGATGAAGGCCTCTTTCGCATGCTTCCAACTTTCACGGTCCTGGGCTTTCTTCTGCCACTCGGGTCCTATATACTTAACGATATCATAAATCCATCGAGTTTCGGTCTTCTTCGCGGACGTTTGCGATCAAGCGGTAACCACTCCATGACTCCCTGGTCCATCTGTCATCCCATCGCCTCACTATATGGCCTGCCCATCCTCATTTCATTTGCTTCACTCTCCCAATGATGATACTGATAATTCTCCGGTTGATTGAACTCGTTATGGGACCGAGCTGAGGGTGTCAATGCGCTGGTCCTTCTCTGACGTCGGAGTTGAAACTATTCTCTGAGTTAGGTTTGAAGAGCCATACCGTGCTTATTGACTGGAGTCTCGCCGACCTCCATACGCTACATCGGGAGTATGACCCAGCTTTCCGCGCGGATGAACTACTTCGGGGTCTGTTCGCTTCCTAAGCCGGATGAGATCGTTGCAACTGAAACTGCCAACTGCCACTGGATCCCAGCGGTTGGGGATGTATAACTCCCGACCACTGTTATCTCATTGGACGCAGTCCAAAGAAATCAAAAAACTGCATGTATACTTTAGGTCCTACAGAAGGTTCATCAAAATGAACTCCCAAGCAGGGGATGACATTTTGATTCCTCGCATCCCAATAATTCCAAATAATCTACCTTTTCAGTTCAAAAGGTTACAATTTCCTTTGAACTTAACGTTTTCAGTGACAATCAATAAAGCACAAGTACAAACACTGAAAATAGCCGGTATACATTTTTTAAATGCTCTTTCGAACAATGCCAATTTCAAGTACTATTGTCATTTAAAACAAGTCAAGTTAACCATGATTTTCAAAAATGCGACTAGAAAAAAAATGAAAATGTACTGAAAATACACCATGCCACTGTCCTTGGCATTTATGATTAAAAAAATCATTTGACTCGATCTCAAAGCAGGCCATAATGAAAGCATTGGTTAATCAAGGCGCAGACAAAGCATTTGTAAAGCTACTGGGGCCTATATATGATGAAGCTACAGCGAGAATTCGCCTTGATGATCTTATATGTGATGGTCCTATTGCATTATCGCCTATTCTTTTCTTAGCATGTCTTGAAGAGGTATTCCGTAACCTGGATTGGGAACCAGATGAAATAAAAACCACTACTATATTTAAGCCATCTTAGATTCACTGATCAAATCGTTCTCCTTTCACAAGATAAAATAATTACTGATTTAAATAATAACTTACATAATAATTGTGAATTTTTTACCTTTTTAAGATTGATAATTGTGTGATAAATTATTTTTATTCTGTAATTTGCTTTCTGTGTAATTAATGGTTTCAAATTTTAGCAACACTAAAGCAGTTGTTACAAAGCAACGAATACGGGAAATATTGCAATTCTCTATGAGAAAGAATAACGAATTATACAGGGACAGGTGGTATATATAATATATTATTGGCTGTTTACTAATTACTATAGAAAATCAAAATTATTTATATTAAATGTTGCAATAAAAGTAATATTTTTTTTGCAATGGACCATTAAGTCGTCTCCACCTGACCACTATTAATAAATTGATTGGGAAACAGTTATTACTTGTACAGATATTTATGGATTTAATATCATAACACTGTATCAAATTAATGAATCTGTATATAATATCTTGAACAATTTCGGGGAGGTGGAAGTGCCACTGAAAAATATATAAGAAACATAACAAATAGATAAAAACTTTTAAGGAACTTAAATGTTTAAGGTTTCTTCTGGTTTAGAAAGAAAGTTTCTTTCTGAAAGTTGTTGAGGGTCAAATTTCTAAAGTATAATTTTACCAGAAGAAACTTTTTGGGTGTACTGTGCCATTCTAATAATTATTATTTTCTCGATATAGAAACGATAGGGACTTCGATATTGTATTATTTCCTTCTTACGTAAGAAATTTTACTTTTAATAATAAATAAGAATATTTTGAAAAGAAATATATATTTTTTTAATCTAAATTTTTTAAAACTTTTTGGTTAGTTAAAATTTTTTAGATTGAATAATTTAAAGTTACTGAACAATTCAAAGTTACTGAATAATTCATATTATAGATGGTCAACATAATTCTAGGCACCTATATTTCATCAGCTACAGAACCTATTCTAATCAGAATTTTCTCCCACTATGTAGTTATTTTAAAGCGCCGACTTTTTGTTTTAAAACGAGGTAGAACATTCGAGCCTAATGTGAATAAACCTTGAAGAATCAGCTGTAGACGCAATGGCGTTCGAAAAGCAAAATTTGAGACACTGCCTCCTTTTTCGCGCTTTTCAACTGAATAATAAATACTGCGGAAACTCAGGCCATGATTTGTGCAGTTTCGGGAGAAAAAGCTGTTTCGTAAAGTACTTATAAGGAGTAGTTCTAGTAATTCCGAACTGGCAATTTTGACTTAAATGATTCGCCCAACAAACTGGATAATGACGAATAGGAAGTATTGCTGGAAGACTAGCCTTATGGTATATTGCTAGAGCTCAGACAGGAACTAATACCACCGCAAAGCATTTCTAAATTTAAAAAGAAAACTCGTTGGGTTCCTCATAAACTTACAGCTGAGACTTTGATGTTGTAGTGTCAGTGCTCTTCAGATTCAAGAAAATGAAGTTCCTGCATAAGATTGTGAGCTTTGACGAAAAGTGGATCCTCTACGATAATACAAAGAGACAACAATTATGGGTTGGTCTCGGTAAGTCATCAACTAGTACCAAGTAATGTGGCGTGTTCATATATTTTTTTATATATTTTCATATATGTGTTTCCCATATGTTTTATTTAAATTAATTATAGCGGTTATTTATTTTAAAATAACAGAATTGCTATGCCTTCGGTAGATTTAAATTCAATATGGTTCCCCATTCTTAAGAATACAAATAAACACATTTAAATATTTGAATACACAATCAGTACAGTAAACAATCACACAGTAAACCTTACCTATATATATTTTTTGATAGTATGTCACTGTCATAAAAATCTATTGTTGTCAATGTAAGTATCGTTGACTACACAAAAAAATATTTAGTTCCACTCTTTACTTTAATATAACAAATTAATATAATTTATTTTTTAGATTAGTTTTGAAAACGGGGGGAGAGGACCCGAACGTTAACGTTAAAAGTTTGTATTTTTTTAGAACATTTTTATATTTTCTAAATTTTGTTCGTTAGGCAAATTTATTACGGAAAAAAATCACTGAGAAATTTGTCTTCGTTTGGTTTTTTGTTTTTACCCAGCGATTTTTTGTTTAAATAAGAAAAGATACTTTTGATATTTTTTGAGTTTTAGATCGTGGCGAAAAACCTAAAAAAAAGAAAAAAATATATCAACTAGTACCGCAAAACCAAATATCCACGCAATATAGTGGAATCAGCTGAACTTCCTGCATTATAAGTTGCTCCAGCTTGATCAACCGGTCACTGCTGACCGACACAAATTGATTAGTGTCAGTAAGGCTGGAAGAAAAAAACTTTATACTGACAAGGAATGAGGGGAAATCATTTTGCTTCAGGACAAAGTACGGCCATATACCGTTTCCATGTGACCCTGGAAACGATCACTACGTTGAACTGGAAGGATATATCGCACCCGGTGTATTATCCTGACTTGGCCCCATCGTATTTTCATTTCTTTTGATCGTGGAAATATCACCTGGTTGATAGCAGCTTTATATCTCTTCAGTGATAAAGCCGCTTTATATCTCTTCACTTAAATGTCATGAGTAGTTTTAAAATACCGAAAATTAAGATGAAGGTCTAATCTAATTTAATTGGGATGAAGCACTTTTGTAATTAGAAACACATCGTTTCGTTTAAATTTACAAAATTAATTTGGAATAGAAATTATCGAGGTGATTGACTTAAAGAATACTTTTATGTATATAACAGTGGCGGCTCGTGAGTTTTTAAAGTGGGAGGGCGTAAAAGAATATAGTACTGCTGAAGATTTTTTTTGCTTTCCCCTTCCTCCTTTTTACTTTTCGTGATATTGAAACCCTATACAAGGGGTGAATATTAAAATTTTGTATTGTTACTACTTACAAGGATATTGACACTTTTTATGATAAAAAAGGGTTATTGTACACATTTTTGTTAGTGAATAGCACCTCGCCATTTCTAACGACACCATTATTAACTGTTTTAAATCGAACACCTTTTTGTTTGCAATTAAAAGTTGATTATTTTTGATTAAAAATTACTACTCAGTATGTCCCGAAAAAAGCTAAGCAGAAGCTGAGAAAGAAAAGGACACAAATGTTTTCCTTAATGCGTGAGGATTGTACAATATGCAGGGAACGGACGGAAATATTAGAGATTGTCTGAAGATTTTATTCAAAATTATATGAGAACCAGAGTCAGGCAAGAACAGCAATGTCTACTGAAGAAGTGTCGGATATCTTGGTGGAGAAAGTGATAAAGGCTATAGACTCGATGAAAAATGACAAGGATCCAGGAAAGGATAGTATAACTGTGGAGAAGTTAAAATCTGGTGGTCGGACTTTACGTAAAACACTAGCAAAATTATAATGCAAATGCCTTAAACAACAAGAAGTACCCAGCTTATGGAAAAATGCAGAAGTGATTCTTTTACATAAGAAAGGAGCACGGGAAGATTTAAAGAACTACCGTCCAATAAGCCTTCTATTAGTGGTGTACAAAGTTTTCACCAAGATAATATCCAAAAGAATATTAAGAAAATTTAATGACGCACAATCAAGGGAGCAACCAGAAAGGCACAACGAATACACTATGCCACTGAACTTGGTTTTTATCGATTATGAAAAAGCATTTGATTCAATCTCAAAGCGGGTCATAATGGATGCATTGCTTAATCAAGGTGTAGAGAAAGCCTATGTAAACCTACTAGGATTGATATATGATGAAACTACAGCGACAGTTCACCTTGACGATCTTGAGGTTGGAATAAATGTAGAGCGGGACTTACGGCAGGGTGACGCAATATCGCCTTTTCTTTTCTCAGCCTGCCTGAAAGAAGTGTTTCGTAATCTGGACTGGGAACAGGATTGAATAATAGTTAATGGTGTGTACTTAAATCATCTTAGGTTCCCAGATATTATCATTCTTCTTTTACAAGACCCAGAGGAGCTGCAAAGACACGTACAAGAACTGCAAAAGGCTGGGGAACCATTTGGCTTGAAAATAAACCACAGTCAGGTCCTGTTCAATAAATTTGCTGAGGACAAAAGGATTTCTATTTTAGGAACGGATTTGGAAGTTGTGGATCAGTATATATATATATATATATATATATATATATATATATATATATATATATATATATATATATATCTTGGGCAGAGGGTTTCAATGGAAAGGGATACCGTCCGGGAGGTGGAACGACGCATTAAATGTGGCTGGCAGGCATTTGGCAGGCTCAACATAGTGTTTAAGAGCAAACTACCACTTTGCCTGAAAAGAAAAGTATAGAAATAGTATAGAAAAGTCTTTGATCAGTGTGTCCTGCCCGTTATGACATACGGAAGTGAGACCTGGAAACTCACATCACAGTCAGTTCAAAAACTTTAAATAGCACAGAGGGGAATGGAAAGAGTATGCTTGGTATTACTAAACGGGATAGAAAGACCTGCACATGGAGCAGAGAATAAACGAAAGTGAGTGACATCATTGGAAGAATAAAGCAATTGAAATGGAAGTGGGCAGGCCATGTAGCGAGGCGATGGGACGAAAGATGGACCAGGGCAGTCCTCGACTGTATACCACTTGATCGCAAACGTCCACGGAGAAGACCGAAAACACGATGGATTGATGATATTATTAAGTATATTGGAATCGAATGCATCCTCCGAACTTTCCTCTGCCATTCGGCATATATATATATATATATATATATATATATATATATATATATATATATATATATATATATATATATATATATATATATATATATTTAGTTTAAGGAATACATTGAATCATCTTCTGATAATGCTAACATGGTTAGCGATAAAATTGTTTAAAAAATAGGTTCCAATAGAAGAATCGACAGGTTTTAATTTTTAAAATCATTAATTTTTATCTCAAAGTTATATACAGAATTAACCAATATCCAAATCGGCATGGTTATTTAAAAATACTAATCGTTACTAGTACCAATTAAGAGAGGGAATACTCCGGAAATGAAATAATGAACTATCAGCACATTCGTTTTAAATAATTGTCCTGTATATTTTGTTTATTTTTGTAGCAATTGTTAACTGAAATATTCAATTTGCTTAATTAAATTAAATACATTGTGTTTAATAAATTATTATGTAGATTTTTTTTTCAGATATTTTACGGGAACGATATACATTTTTTTAATTATTAATCAGTAATATAATGCTTATGAATAACATTGTGTTATCTAGTGAACATATTTTTAACTTATGTGTTTAACAAGTTAACTGATGATATGACAAATGTGTAATCAAATCTCAAATCAGAAATTCTTTATATATAAATAATTGAACATAAATAGAAATTCACATATATTAGATTAGGAACTTAGGAACTTATTAGGAACAAAATATTTGTTTCAAAAGCAATCTTCGTGGATCTTCTGCGACTTTTAAAACTTAACTCATTTAATCGTAATTCGTACCGTAACTCAAACATGAGTTCTGAATGAAAAATTTGAAATAATTACCTGTAAATTTTACTTCGTCTACAATTTCATAAATACAGCAGTACTTTGGCATAGGCACATAATTAATATCCCTTAAAGGTATAGGAGGCAGGAAAGGCTCAAGGGTAACAGTCCTGGCCCGGGGAAGGGAGTTAACTTCCCCGCTCGGTGCACCTAGGGACCCAGCAATTTAATTATGGGTCGACGAAAATTTCCGTAATTTACGACGAAAATTTCCGTTCTTCCGTAAAAACAATTCGTAAACTCCGTATAATTTTTGGTCGTAATCATGCCAACAAGTGACAATAGAATTCGCAATCTCATTCGAAGATTTGAATTTTCCAGATCAGTTATTGATTTAAAGGGCCCAGTGCGACCACGTAGTGCTTGATCCAATGAAAATAACGCTAGAAAACGTGAACATGTTGGCGAAAATCCCAGAACCTGTTCGTCGACGATCTGAACAAATGAACATAACGAAAAGCTTTATGCTTCGAATTTTGAACAAAAATTTGACCTGCGAGCGTCGCTGCTAATTTTAACCGTTAACTAATTTTATCCTTGACGAAGTTAGAAATAATACAGAATTTTCCAATAAAATTGTGTTTTCCGATGAAGCTCATTTCCACTTCACAGATTATGTGAACAAACAAAATTGTAGAATTTGGGGAAGCGAAAATCTACTGATTACAGTGGAACCTGCGTGTAATAATGTGTGGATTGTGGGATGGAGGGGTTATGTGGTATTTTCTTCATGACAATGACGATGGTGAAACAGTAAATGTTAATATCAAACGCTATCATATATTCAGTGGCCTGCAAGATTATGCATTCTAACACCCCCCACTTTTCCTGTGGGGACTTCCTTAATGACAAAGTATATTTTAACAATCTGCAGACGATTAATAACCTGAAGCAAAACATGCGTCAAGTGATTGGTGAAATTGAACCGCAATTGTGCCAAATTGTTTTTAAAACATAGCTGTCATGTCTACTTTTCGACAAGATAAACAAGCATGTTATTTTTCTAAAATGTATTTTATTTTAAAAGAAAATCTCTTAATCGAACAAGCGCACCTGCCAATATGCTATTATTTTTCAGTACACGTAATATTTGCCCTAATGATAAAAGAGAATTAAAAATATATTCTACAATGTGCGGTGATAATGAGTCATTGTTTTAAAACCGTTGTTAAATTATTTACGATATATAGGTCATGCGTGCAAAGGCTAGAGTCGTTTGTATGACAAAATTCCCAGCGCAGAGAGACCTGCATCCAGATTCTTTCGAAAGTTAGACCCAAGGGATTCTGCAGGAGCACATGCCAGTTTGGTTTAAGCTGCTTTGTGAGTAACTGTAAAAGGCAAACACAATCAGTAAATGGAGGTTTCTGTTTATGATACTCTTCGTAAAATAAATTATTCATAACTTGAAAAGCCAGAAAGAATATGTTTGTCTGAGTTCTAATTGATTCTGTTTTCACTATATATAAATAATAATTTATTTATTCCTTAAATGGTTTTAGATATAATTTATTAGATGTATGTAGCTTTCTGACTGAAAACAACTTAATACGTTTTAATGAAAACCGTATTATTACTATAATTATTAGCATGTATCATTGTCTCTCTTTATCCCTTCACTTAGGTAAAATATACAGAAATATACAAGAAATCGATTTCTTGCTTTACAAAGAAAAAATTACATTATATTATATATATATATATATATATATATATATATATATATATATATATATATATATATATATATATATATATATGTGTCATCACACGTTGGGTACCACACTCTTATGTGGAACACACAACAACCTGCGTCTCCCCCTAAATGAACACTTTTGTTGGTTGCTTGACCGGGAAGGAGCCCCACCTATCGCTTCAACTGGATGACATATGTTTCATCTCTCAAGGTTCAGACTCTTCAGGGCGCCGACATACACCATACAATCAAGAATAGGGAGACCCTATCCACAGCCAACAACCCATGTTTTCGCCGACCTGCCGTCGAATGGCGTATATATGTGGTGTTAGATTTTCTTGGACTGCATCCAATGAGACAGCAGTAGCTGAGAGTCATCACACACCCAACCGTTGGGTACCACACTCTTATGTGGAACACACAACAACCTACGTCTCCGCCTGAATGAACACTTTTGTTGGTTGCTTGAGCGGGAAGGAACCCCACCTATCACTTCAACTGGGTGACATATGTTTCGTCTCTCGAGGTTCAGACTCTTCAGGGCGCCTGTTCACTATCTGTTTCATGAATATCCAGTTTAAAGGAGTGTTCTTCCTCTTCATCACATTTATCAGCGGGTAATTCCTCTTCATCAGAGGATTGGAAATATTGTTCCACTAATTTACGCTTATTTAATTTACTCTTATTTAAGATGATTAAAGATCGACTAGAGAAATACCATAACGAACAAGTAGGGGAATACCAAGGAGGGTTCAGGGCAGGAAGATCAACAACCGACCAGATATTCATCATGAAACAGATCCAACAGAATACTTATGAGCAAAATTTGAGCTTACATTTGCTGTTCATAGATTATCGGCAAGCATATGACTCCATTAGCAGGGAAAAGGTGTTCCAAGCAATGCGACAACTGGGGGTCCCGGAAAAGTTGAGGAAGTTGGTGGAGATGACTGTCAGGAGAACAGTAAATAAAGTTATAGTCGATGGAGCAATGTCTGAGGAGTTCATTGTAAAGAAAGGACTGAGACAAGGCGATCCACTGTCAACAGTTTTGTTCAATCTGGTGCAGGAAGTGATTCTGAGGGAGAGTGGCATCAATACCAAGGGGTTAATATATGCTACCAGACACCAATGTTTGGCTTATGCCGACGACATTGTACTGATGGCGAGATCCAAGAAAGAAGTAGTAAAGGTTTTCAAGATGTTGGAAAGAAAGGCGAGAGAATATGGCTTAACAATTAACGAGAACAAGACCAAATATATGGTAATGAAAGATAGCACCAGAGGACTCTCCCCTAATTTAGTCATTGATTGTGCAGTAAATAAGAAATATACAATAGAGAAAGTGGAACAAGCTGAATATCTGGGAGTAACACTAACGAGTAAAGGGGATGAAGAAAAGGAAATAGAGAAACGGCTAGCGAAAGGAAGCAAAGCTGCAGGAATGTTTTCAAAAATTTTAAGGGCAAAGAATATAACAAGAGCAGCAAAAGTAAGAGTGTACCAATCAATACTAAGGCCCACGGTTACCTATGCGTGCGAGACATGGACGATGACGAAGAAGGAAGAAACTAAGCTGGAAGTCTGGGAACGAAAAATATTAAGGAGAATTTTTGGAGGAGTTAAAGTTCTGAATGAATTTAGAAGAAGAACAAACAAAGAAATAGAAGAACTGTACAAAAAACCAAACATTGTTCAGGTGGTGAGAGCGCAGCGAGCTAGATGGCTAGGGCACATAGCGAGGATGTCCAGCGGGAGATGGGTTAAAGGAATTCTAATGAGAGGCGAAGGGGGAAGAAGAGGGCGACCGAGGAAGAAATGGCTGGATGAGGTGCTAAATGATTTGAGGAAAGTAGGAGTGAGGGATTGGAAGACTGATGCTTTGGACAGAAAAAGTTGGAAAAGAAGAGTGAAAGAACTCGAAGCCAAGGGCCACTAGGCCTGTAGAGCTAAATATTATTATTATTATAATTTACGCAGTCGCTCTTGTTCTTTCTCATAAGTCGTCATTTTAAAAACGTATATGTTTATCAATGACAACAAAAAATAGCGAAAAGAACATACCTTATCAAAAAAAAACAGAAAAATAAATTAATATGTTTTGTTACGTCAGTAATCGCTGCGGATTCTTAGTCTGCAATCTCGAATTATTCATCAAAGCCCGAAACTACTCTTTGGCTCACTTAACTCACTTCTCAATACTCTTCCCGGAAGGTATTGAGAAGCGCAACACTTGGAGTCCTTGGGTAGTCCGCGCACGACTACTGAAAGGTTAAATGTGCGCAAGAGGAATCGAAAATTGGGTCTCCAGAATGCAATGCACCAGACGAAGCCGAGGGTGACATTTTCAAAACATAATGTCGTTATTTGTTCTTTAAGATAAAATAAAACTTATAGTTACAATCGGATTATCACTTATAGTTACAATTGTGCCGCGTTTTAAAGATCTGATACTCTTATTGGGCAACCCTTTATATGATAATAATATCCGAGGTGCTATATTAGGCATATATGATTAATCGGTTTTGTTCTATAGTATTGTTCATAAATACATGAATATGAGTAGGTTTTTTACTGGTTTTTGTAGTGGTGGTTTTGTAGTGATTACGTACAGAGTCAGTATTAGTGATAAGATAAATTACTGAAAAAAAAACATTACCAGAGCCTTCTATTACCAAGGCTGATAATTAGAAATCAGCAATTGTAATGTCTGAATGATTAAGCTTCTAATATTATATAAAACAACTGTTTTACGACTAAATAAAATTACCTGGTCGAAAGGTCTATATCCTATATGAAACATTTTATGTAATAATGATTGTTGGTATTGAGTAACTTTATTTGGAGTTGGTTTAGTTATTGCTTCACTCACATTCAATATTGAATATAGCCATTCACTGTTACTTTTGATGAAGTGAAATAGAGTCTGAAATAAAAATGATTGTTGAACTTCAATAGTTACCTCTCAAATCACATTTCAATAAAGACATTTTTCAAAAGTGTCTAATTGACAATAGCGTCTAATTGACCTTTAATGCTTTTTTCCCCTCATTATTCATGAGAAGATCACTAACAAGAATTTCTAAGATTTGTTTACTTTCTTCAGTTCTTCTTGATCCACTATCATCAATATCTGCCATATCCTCTTTAAATAATTCAGCCTGTTTCAAAAAATCTTCAATTTGATCAGTGTGTTTATTATCTTCGTCTAAATTTATTTAGTTAGTATATATTGCAACAATCACGGATGTATATTTTAAGCTTACCGATACTGCACAAAGATTCGGCAGCTGCTAAAGCAATACAATCAATGGACGCCTCGTTAAACTTTGTGGAACAGCTCGGCTCTTCAACTTTACTTTCATTTTCTTTGGACATGCCTTTAAAAGACACTTCTCTTTTTGGCAAACTATTTTCCGATATATCTAAAAATGATTCAAAATCAGTATTTTGCTCGAATGGGTGGCGTTTAAGTTTAATTTAAATGAACGTGTCTGTGTGTGTGTTGTGTGCTGTTGTTTAGTTGTTTACTTATAAAGTAATAACCAATAAACTTGCAAAATGATGTATATATATATATATATATCACAGCCGTCATCAGCTGGGCTCGAGCTCAACGCAGTGAGACAGCTGAAACGAAACGAACAGAGCAAGACCAAGTCAACTGGTCATATCGATGGCGGGTCGCAATCTCAATGAAACTCGCGCCATCCTACGGTGAATGTTCGCGGCAGTCAAAAAAAAAAAATATATATATATATATATATATATATATATATATATATATATATATATATATATATATATATATATATATATATATACACTTACAATACACAAATAAATAATAAACAAAACTACAATATAGTATTGAAAACAATTACCCAGAAAATATGAATATAATCCACTGATGAGTATTTGCATTAATACAGAACCTCCCACAGGTGTTACATCGACAGGTATAACTGCTTGAAATAACTGGGCTATGCGAATTAAGCTTGAATCTGAAAACATGTTTAGTTTTTGATGTAAATGTACTTCATATATTCAGTTAAACATTAAATATACATTTCAGAATATTATCTATAAAATTCAAGCTTTTTTGCAACCAGGGACTTATTTAAGTAATGTCTGAATGATTGTGGCGTGTTCATATATTTTTTTTGGGTTTTTCGCCCCGATCTAAAACTCAAAAAATATCTGTTCTTATGTAAATAAAGAATCGCTGGGTAAAAACACAAGACCAAACGGAGACAAATTTCTCGGAGAAAAACCCAAAAAAATTGTTTGTTTACCTTAGAAATAATTTTAAAAACGTAATTGTTATAATTTGGTAGTACTTTGATTCAATAACAATGGTGAATTTTACCATATTATATGGACATTAGTGAAGTTAATCGAGAAAAAATGAAGGTAACATTCCATGAGTGTGTAAATGGCACAGTCCAACTTCACCACGCCAAGATCAAACGCATGCTGATTTGCGTTTTCGATAGCCAGATGATCGTCCATAAGGAATTTCGGCCTCAAGGTCAAACAGTAAAACAACATTCTTACAGAGAAGTTCTTGAAAAACTCGTGTGAAACTACCTGGGTTGTGCATCACGACATTTCATCTTGCGAAACAGAGATTTTTGTTAACGAGTTTTTAGCAAGTAAACACATTATTGTGAAATAAAAAAATATATAAAAGTGAGTCTCATTACTTTATTTACATCTCGTATAAGTAGTATTTTTTTTGTATACTAACCTACTACATCCAAAAATTGACTTAAACAAGCAATTATTAATGACATTGCTTGGTACATCGTAGCTCCAGTCTGTAAAGCATTAATAACTGAATCTGCAACTAAGGGCAATATTGGAGTTGCTATGTTTAAAATTGCTTCGTACCATGGATATCGAATCTGATTCCATACCTAAAAAATGCTTTAATGTTGTACACTAGTGTAATTGACATTATGCTCTTTAATAACGCAAAAGTAAACCATTTATAAAAGTGCTCTAATTTTCTAAAGTTCATGAATGTGTTCATTTCAGTTCATTCCAAAACAAGCATGTACTGTATTAATTAGTTTACGTTTTACATAGTTTATTGAAGAGTTATTGAAATAGAACGAATGTAAACTTCCGAGTTAATAAATTGTTCTTCTTTCTTTCTTTCTAATATAGATGACCATATAGGTAGGCCACTGTCTGTTTTAATCTTCTTATGCTCCTTCGAACGTAAATGTCCAACATTCTCTGAAGGGTTTCCAGTTTGTTCAATTTTGCTTTTTTGCAAGTCTACTATGGTCCATTCTGTTTATGTGTTTATTCCAGTATCTTTTTCGCCTTCCACGTTCCTTAAATTCATCCACCTTCAGTTTAATTCTGAATTAAGTGATAAACATCGAGAGAAACAGTTTCTCTTGGTCAAAGAACTGAACATTTAAAAATTACGAATGCGATATCATCGAAATGTCGTGAAAATACAGGTACATTTCATTACTTAAAAAGCAACTTTTCACAAAAAGAAACGCACGAACGGATTACACCTGGAAAAAATCTTCAGTATATTACACCATCCGTGAAGCACTATTCATAAACATTTGAATCCCGTATGTTATACCCTGCAGAACGCACTGATCAAATATTTTTCTTTTGAGGCAAAGTGGTAGTCTATTCTTAAATAGTATGTTGAGCCTGCCAGCCATATGACTGTTAAATTTTAACACGTAGTTCCACTTTCCGGGCAGCATTCCCTTCCTTTGAAATTATCTGTCCAATATATATGTAGTGATCCACAACTTCTAGATATTGAACATGAACTAACTCTTCTTCAGGTTTATTTTCAAGCTAAATGGTTCTCCAGCCATTTGCAGCTCTTGTATGTGTCTTTGCAGCTCCTCGAAGTCTTGTGAAAGGTGTGAAAGGTTATTGTGAACGATATCATCCGCAATTCAGATCACGGAACATCTCTTCAAGGCAGACTGGAAAATAATACGCGATATTTCGTTCTCTTGCCGTACATCTTGCTCTACATTAATTTTAAACTGAAAATCATCAAGGTGAACTGTCGATGTAGCTATCTGTCAAAGAACAGATTCCGCGCCAAGAAAACTTTTCGTTTTTTGAGGCCAGCCACTTATCAAGCCAAATTTTTACTTCTACGCAAGAATGTAAGTGTTGTCCGTACTGCATCGATCGAGATAAGTGGCAGTTCGAAGAGGCTAAGTCCGGTGAATACTGTGGGATAGGATGCTGGAAGCTGGCTTTGGTCTACCCATGATTTTTTGTCTTCATCCAATAATGCTTGCAAATCTGCATCTTTAAAATGTTTCATTTTTTTCTGGTACATAATTCGACATATTCAAAGCTATGAAAACCATGTTTTTTTTGAACATTGACAATTAATAACAAACTGACTTCAATCAAATTTAAACAAATTTCATTCGTCTATACCAACAAATGTATTAGTAAGTATATATAGTATATATATATATATATATATATATATATATATATATATATATATATATATATATATATATATATATATATATATATATATATATATATATATATATGTATGTGTGTGTGTATTGGGTTTTTTCCGGTAGTACATCCGGTTGTTGAGTTGGTCCTTATCGGGAGCTTGCAGACGTTTCGCCAAAATCTCATTTGACATCTTCTGTGCTTAGTGTCGCGAGGTTCGTGTCTGAGAGAGATCGCTACTACTAGTACTATTACACTTGAAGAGATTTACCACTAAACACCAAATCACTTTTTTGAACTGCTCGACGCACGTTTCGCTAACCATGTTAGCATCATCAGTATATGATTTAATCTAATTCTAAAACTAAACTATGTTCTATTTATATGAAAACCATACCTAACGAAGCGTGTAAAAATCATGAACCGTGAAGTTTACTAAGCCTTACATGAATATTCATAAACCAGGAAAATCAATGAGACCAATTGTATTAGCCATTGATTCTCCAACATACAACTTGGCAAAGTGGTTAACAAAGGAATTTGAAAATCTACCAAATCAACTATCTTCCTGTTCTGTGATAAACTCCACAAACCCAAATTTATAGAAAAGGTCAAAAACATACATCTACAGGAAGTTGAGGTTTTGGTTTCCTTTGACGTCTAATCGCTGTTTCCGAGTGTCCCGATTCCACATACCTTGAAATACCTGAGGGAGTTACTCGAGTTAAATGGTTTTAATAACATGATTGTTTCTGAGTACATCTTCTTAACAAGATTATGTATGAAGCAAAATTGTTTTCAGCTTAATAACAAGTTGTGGTATCTGAAGTGAATGGTTATAATAAGTACATTGTACATAAACTAATTAGAAAACATAGGTTCAGAAAATTATTGAAAGAATCTTCGACTTTTCAAAAGGATCAGAACACAAAGAAATTCTTGGTAATACCATTTGATGCCCAATTGACAAGAGGCATAGACAAAATTTTGAAAAAAGTGGACATTAGGGTTGTGTACAAACCATATAATAAATTAAGAATTCTGGGTAATCCAAAGGATAAAGTAGAGCAACATGAAAAGTCGGGGATTTGCGAAATTAGTTATCACACTCTGTGATCGAAGGTATATTAGGCAAACCAAAAGATCCATATTGACAAGATATAAAGAACATATTGCCCACATTAGATATGGGAGAAATGAAAAATCTTGTGTTGCCCAACATGCAATCGAACATGACCAAGTATAGATATTAGTAATTTAAGACTAATTAAAAGTATTATTAATAATAGGGCTTCGGATGCATATGAAAGCATTCACATAGAAAAATGCAGCTTTTTCAATTATTAATGCAAGGCTCAGTAAACTTCACGGTTTGTGATTTTTACACGCTTCGTTATGTATGGTTTTCATATAAATAGAACATAGTTCAGTTTTGGAATTGGAATAAATCATTTCCTAATGATGCTAACATGGTTAGCGAAACGTGCGTTGAGCAGTTTAAAAAAGTGATTTGGTGTTTAGTGGTAAATCTCTTCAAGTTTAGTGTTTCACACCAAAGGTTCCAACAGAAGAATTGATCGACTCATGCACTTAAGGAAAATGACAAATGATATTTGGCGAAACGTCGTGACCCTTCAAGCAATGAACAAATTGACCTGGAATGATAAATTATTCCTCAACAAACACACACATCTCAAAGTAGTCCATCCATCAAGTGAATACATCCATCAAGTACACGGGGATATGCAATTTTTGATTAAATGTTAAAAAAAATTTTAATTAAAAGAACTAAAATAAAATATTACATGGCGCCGTTCAAAACATTTTTCCCAATTGGCTTGCTTGCAAACACCTTCCAGCAATATGTCATTAAGTTCTTTATCATTACCAATACTTAGCAAAACCTCGGTACAAGCCATAATCAAATCGTAATAATGGCCCAAATGCATCGTTTGCGTGGCGGAGTCAACATTTTTGCAACTTCCATCAACGGGACATAAAAAATTACCACAGTCATTGGCTTTTTCAGGCGCTTTTTTAACTTCAATATTTGGAACGTTTAAGAAAGTTGTGAGCATTATTCGAAGAACTTTAAAATGTTTTCTACATAGAATCTGCAATGTAATTGTTTTAATTTCAATGCAGTCAAATAATAAATAAATTACCTACTTTTAAAAGTGCAGGCCAGTTAGGTTGAGGTTGAGCTAGCAAAACCATTAAATCTAAAGCTAAACATGTTTCTGCACTCAGATCCTCAATCTTTTTAATTGGATTTCCGAGATTTTGAAAGATATTGGGTAGTGCATAAATTATCCAGGGATCCACACTATTAGTATTTGTTTTATATAATTCAATAGAATCGGGATCCCTCTTAAATATCTAAAATTAATTATATGGTAAACATTTATTGCAAAACTTTTTTTCAAAATTAACGAATATTTTCATGCTGGCAAACAAAAAGCAATGCAACACTCAGTATACAAATTTGAATTAAATTGAAAATATGCTATGCGGTGATTTTTTTAGTGTGTCCGAACTTTAAATTCCAAGAAAACATCAACGAAATTAGAGGCCTTCAAACTATTTATTTGATGTAAAATTATATTCCATGACATTCATGTTTGAAAACAATTTCAGACAAGTGTCCACCGCGGTTACTTATGACAAAGCGCATTCTGTCAATCCAATATCTAACTTTTTCAAGCAATTGAGGTCTCAAGTCCACAATTGTCCGAGTTATGTTGGATTCCAAGGCGTCAAGGCGCTGGTTTATCGGCATAGACAAACCAAAGAGACCAAAGATTTAACATAACCCGAAAGAAAATCAATTCTTCTGTTGGAACCTTTGGTGTGAAATACTAAACTTGAAGAGATTTACCACTAAATACCAAAACGCTTTTTTGAACTGCTCGACGCACGGTTCGCTGACCATGTTAGCATCATCGGGAGATGATTTAATCTGAATCTGAGATTAAATCATCTCCCGATGATGCTAACATGGTTAGCGAAACGTGCGTCGAGCAGTTCAAAAAAGCGTTTTGGTGTTTATGACATTATGGTTGCGTTGGTTGTATGACATGTGGGACCATCCTGTTGGAATCACCTGTTCTCCAGATCAATACCAATCAAATGCAGAATTAAATAATCATTGATCATCGCTCTGTAACGATCCCTACCAACGGTAACGTGCTTTCTAATTTGATTTTTACAGAAATACAGCCCAGTGATGCCACCGTCTTACAATCCAGAATACGGTGCAATTTTCTGGATACAACGGTAATTGTTGGATCATTTGAGGTTTATTTTCACTCTAAATGCGGTAATTTTGTTTATTAACGTAACCATTTAGCCAAAAATTAGTTTCACCCCTGAACAAAATGTTGCGGTTAAATTCTGGGTCAAGCTTTCGACGCAAACGATGGTATTGCGGCTTGAGTTCTTTTACAAGCTAGATCTTGTAAGACACCAGACCAAGATCTTTAGACAAAATTTTCCACGTAGTCGTACAACAAAGCTCGGCTTCTTGCGAACTGGGACGCACTGATAAATTTGGATCTACTAAAAGTCCTAACCTGAACATTTTTCCGATTTATATAGAAGTAGTGGGGAACAAAAAATATACATTTCTCGTTATGACAACTTGAAAATATACTCTCTGTATAGCATATCTTGAATACAAAAACTATATTCTTTTTGCCACTAAATACAGTGGGTATGTGACTCACTTAGTGAGTGTGTGATCCACTTTACGACGCACATCTCTAAAACTGGCGTTCAACTACCTTATTCTAGACACATCTGGGCAACAGGCGTTCGCATCAGACAGAAGTAAAAGACAACTCGCGCTACTGCGGCTTGGACGGCGACACATCCAACGATGATAAGGGAACTTATTATGGGTATCACGGGAGGATGAGAGCTCCACTAGTTCTATTACTACCCCCCATTGGCGTAGGACTCGTAGGCCAGTGGTTTCTGCGCGAGTTTGATATTCGGTGGAGCCTACCTTGAAACCATAAGGTAAATGGGGAGCAAACGGCAATTTAATGCTACTATAAAGTGCTAAAATGCCATATAGACGTTCATAACGTCGTTTCGGTGGATTTTCGGAATTTGAAAAAGGCTGAGGTATTGGGTATGAAGAAAATTAATTGTGTTGTATCAGGTAATTTCTCGAATTTAAAATAGTGTAAGATGTCTGCGTGAAATAACGAAACGTTTGGAGAATTCTGCTTCTACCTTTATGAAGATATGAATAAGTTGGTTTAAAAATCACAACTATGCCCGAGTATGGCATTTTGGCCCTCTTATGTACCCCTCTATGAAGTCAACATGAACATATTCAGCATGCGGGTGATGCTTTTTTACAGCTATGAGTAGAACTGTTTCGAGAATGATTATTTATCGACATTTATTTCTGATGTGGATGACTGCTTATTGGGTATTTTATGTTAGCACACTAAAAGATGCGTTGCAGTTAAATGGGACCTGCAATTATGTCCGCAATTGTCCGAGTTATGTTGGCTTGCAAGGCGTCAAGGCACTGGTTTATCGACATAGATCAAATATTTAACATATATTTATATTTGGTGGCCAATTAACAGATCAGTTTGTCGAAATAATTTACTTACCGGATTGTTTCCTCAATAAATCGATAGTTGCGTTGGTCGTATGACATGTGGAATCATTCTATTGGAACCACCTGTTCTCCAGATCAATACCATTCAAATTAATAATTAAATAATCATCGATTATCGCTCTGTAACGATCCCTATCAACGGCAACGTGCTTTAAAATCAGATTTTTAAAGAAATACAGAGCAATCACGCCACCATCTTACAATCGGTACAATACGGTGAATTTTTTTAGATACAGCGGTAATTGTTGGATCATTTGCGGATTATTTTCACTCCAAATGCAGCAATTTTGTTTGTTAACGTAACAATGTAGCCAAAAATGAGTTTCGCCCCAAACAAAATGTTGCGATTAAATTCTGAGTCAAGTTGCAATTGATTTTGTCCCATTTACCGAACTTTCGATGCAAACGATTGTCTTGCGGCAAGAGTTCTTGGACAAGCTAGATCTTGTAGGGCACCAAACCAAGATTTATACGCAAAATTTTTCATGTAGTCGAATAACAAAGTCCATCTTGCTGCAAATTGCGACGAATTGATAAATTTGGATATTCGTCAACACTGCCAGCAACAGCAGCGACATTTTCTTCGGGACGCACAGTTTTTTTGTCTTGTTTCTGTTCTAACCAAGATCTTTAGGCGAAATTTTCCACGTAGTCGAACAACAAAACTCAACTCAACGGCGACGCATTGATAAATTTGGATCTACTGACAGCCCCAACCTGCACATTTTTCCGATTTTTATAGATGTAGTGGGGAACAAAATATATACAATTCTTGGCACACATATTTCAATTTGAAAATATACTCTCTATATAGCATTCATTGAACACAAAAACTAATATTCTTTTTGCCACTAAATACAGTGGGTATGTGATTCACTTTACGATGCACATCCCTAAAATTGGTATTTAACCACCTTATCTCAGACACCTCTGGGCAATAGGCGTTCGCATCAGAAACAATTATTCAATGATGATAAGGAAACTTATCTAGGGGGGGTGAGGGGCTGGTTTCTACTCGAGTTAGATATTCGGTGGAGGCCTATCTTGGAACCGCAAGGTAAACTGGGTGCAAGCTGCAATTTGATGATAAAGTGCGAAAATGCCATATAGACGTTCATGACGTTGTTTCAGGTGGATTCTCGAAATATGAAAAGGGATGAGATATTGGGTATGAAGAAAATTCATTTATCGTATTGTATCAGGTAATTTTTCGAATTTTAAAAAGTGTAAGCTGTCAATGTGAAATAATGAGACGATTGGAGAATTCTTCTTCTACTTTTATGAAGATATGAATAAGTTGGTTTAAAAATCACAACTATGCCCGAGTATGGAGTTTTGGGTGCCTTAGGCATCAACTCTACGAAATCAGCATGAACATATTCAACATGTGTGTGATGGTTTTTTACAGCTACGGATAGGACTATTTCGAGAATGACTATCAATCGACATTTATTTCTGATGTGAATGTCTGCTTATTGGATCGTGTTTTATCTTAACGCACACTAAAAAATGCGTTGCAGTTGAATGGGCCCTAAAATAGAATTCTGTTTGGTGTAGAGATGAGTCTATATTTTGTATAGGCAGGTACGATGGACGCAGAAGGGAGCAATAGATGAAAGAAGAAAGGGTAAAGCAATTTTAGTATGGGAGACAATATGTTTGAGAAACTGGTCGGACCTAGTGACCTTCATTAAAAGTTTAAATGCAGTCAGTTATATAACCAAATATTGCAGCACGTTCTAATGTATCATCTACAAACTCCTCCAATGTCAACTTTCTTCAAGATAACCTCAGATCAAATACAGATTTTTAGGCTGTGCAGCTTTCTACAGCGACCCTCAACTGGCCGTCGAGATCCTCAAATTTATCTCCAATTAAATATGTGTGGGATAGCAATGATGAAACTCAGAGCGATTGCCCAAACCCCCCGCAATTTTAAATTATTGGGTGATGTGATAAACTCAACAACATTCATAGAAAAACTCTAAAAATTCACATCTACAGGAGGGTGAGGTCTTGATGTCCTTTAATGTATCATCGTTATTTCCGAGTGTCCTGATTCCACATACCTTAAAATACCTGACAGAGTTACTAAAGTTAAACGTTTTCAATAAGATTATTTTTGAGTATATTTTCCTAACAAAATTATGTATGAAATAAAATTGTTGTCAGCTTAATAACATATTTTACGAATAACAAATAGGAACTGCAAAGGGCAATCCTTTGTCACCATTTTTGGCCAACTTGTTCGTGAGCAAATTTGAAATCAAGGCTAAGGGTGAATTTAGTTACTTTTTGACGGCATTCACCACCACTTTGAGATACATTCCTAACGATTATGAACGAAAGTCATAGTTTCCACAACACAATGACTTTTTGGTGGCTAGGTGGCTAAATTTTATAGTCAATAGACTAATCAATGTCCTTTAAACAAAGATAATTATAATAAAGAATCAAAATTAATTAGGAAGGTGTCCGCAGTCAATGGTTATAATAAGAATATTATATATAATAATTAACTCTATTTTTAAATACAGGTAGTACGATTCGACGAACTGTGCCTCTTTCGATTACTAAGAGAAAAAATGCATCCACATCTTAAGACCGGTTTCGTTCTTTAAGAACTCCTCTCGAAGTAATCGAAACAGAGATTCCAGTTCGAGCTTTCAGAGAGTAAGGACTCTCTGCGATCTTCAATTTCTATTAAATAGTTTCAACACGGGATGATGGCGGACCCTGCAGTGTTCATCATCACGATGGAGGCTTTTCAAACGCTCCAGCGCTTACTAGACGTAAACAAATCAATTAAGGGGAAAACTAAGCCTAAGGTTTCTAGCTTAGCCAGGCTTTTGTCAAAGCATCAGATAGTGAAACAGAAAGAGTAGAAACCGCCATGGAAGACGACTTGCCATTTTATGGTCCTGACATAGACCTATCTGAAGGAGGCTGACCAATATGCCTTCCAGCAGGAGGTAAACATACAATCACAGAGAGTGAATGGTCGAGTTGTGCAGTGTCAACTGTCAACTTTTTGACCACTCCACAAAACAGTGTCACGCAGATGCGATCTGTGTCAAGTGTGCAGGCCAGTACCTCTCCAGGGAGGACAAAAAGGAACATAAAATTCCAACTACCTGCAGCAACTGTGAGGGATCGCACATCGCGCGCTTCGAAGATTGCCTAACCAGGCCAAATAGAGACAGTTTTGCGAAAACTTCAGCATCCTCACAACAAAAAATAAATAGGGCCTAGCAAAGATCAAAAATAACTCCACCAACCTTCATGTGGGGCCCCAGCGGAACTCTGTTCTAGCCACAACAACCTCTTCACAAGCTAATCGTTTCTTCTAGCTTGTGGAGCAACTAACAGCTCAGCTGGTGAGCCTGATTCGCGGTCAAATGAGCGATATCCTCCAAACCTCCCTTGGAGGGCTGAAAATCCAAAAACCGTGTTTCGCCCCCCCGCAGGCCTATCGGGACCGAACTTCTCGAGTTTCCAGCCTGCATAAGTTCCTATGAGAAAATGTCTATCGCCAATCCCTGCATTCCGTCTTCAAATGGCGGACCGTCATCACCTCTCTCCGTCGGCCCGGTATTTGGACGTGGCCAGTCACTTTTCCGATAAAGATGTCTGTGATTTTCTATATAATCTTCGCGTTTATTTTTTTTATTTGGATTATTTAGTTTATTTGGACTTCGTTGCAATCCTAAGTTTTGGCATAATCGAACTCTATCCCACAAAAGAAAAGGGGGAAAGTTCGACGCTTTTAGGGAAATACCCCCAAAAAAGAGAAAAGTCAGGACAAGTTTCGGGGAAAGTTAATTGTAGATAGGTAAAGGGCTACGGCTTAACCTAAAAACCAGAGTGAAAAAACGGAGTAATTTCTTCAAATTTAGTGTTTCACACCGAAGGTTCCAATAGAAGAGCTGAACTTGCATTACTACAATTCACCCGGGATGTCTTGCAAAAAGAAGACACAGATCATCTAGTCCGGTTCGTATTTACTTAATGTTTTATCAAATATAAGTTGTATTTTATAATTTTTTATCATTACTTAATATAGTAATGATTAATATAAATTACACATTTAATCCAATAAATATTTTTATTGCGTGTTGCGTTTGTATTTTGTTCTTCAGTATATTTTACTTTATTAAATGTTACAGATATATCACAGATTTAACTTATTATAAATTATTCCTAGTAACGAGGCAAACAGATTATTAATATTTATATGCACGTATAAAAGAATGACAAATACTTTATACGAATTATGATTAAATGGATCGAGTTAAAGATCGATATATCATGATACACGAAACGTACCTTGTAAAGTGTATCTAATGGTGCTCCCCTTAGTAAAAAGCAACAAAACAAATCGTGACATTTTACATGAATGTCGCGTAAAATTTTGCTTTTGCTGTTCCCCGGCAAGCCAATAAATTCTTCGGCGGAGTCGCAAATAGATGGAAGTAGTTGAGCAACGCATAAAAGCAAATTGCTGATGTCAACTAAAAGTAATTCACTTCTTGCCTCCGAAGGTGAACTCTAAAAATGAAAAATAATGTATAGTTTACGTGAAAAATTTGATTGTGAAGAAGGTGGCAGAAAAAGGCACATGCAAAGTAGACAACAATGAAATTAGGAGGCAGTGACTTATTTTGTTACGGAACAAGTAGAAAAAGTACAAAAAAATAAAATTATTTTCTGAATAGTTAAACATTTTATTAAATATTTTCATTTTAATGAACTACAAAAAATTTGTTGTATAACGTCCAATGATACAACAATAGCTGAGTGTCATACACCCAACTGCTGGGTTCCACAATCACATGTGGAACACACAACAACCTGCGTCTGCGCCTAAATGAACATTTTATCAGTTGTTTGACTGGGACAAGCCCCACCCATTTCTTCAATTGGAGGGCATAACTTTCGTCTCTTGATGATTAGACTCTTTAGGGTACCGACATAGATGCATGTGATTGCAGCCACCATTCGACATGGCCCATTTATATGGTCATGGCTTTAGTCATTCCTTCCTCCGCTCTCCAGGCATTTAGCTTGAGCCCAACTGATGACGGCTTAAGACAGAAGACTCCCCAGTCTTGGGAGACGCCTGCTGGTGCTTTGGGTGGGTGGCAGATGAAGGAATGGCAAAGCATCCACGTGAAGCACGGGTGAACTTTCTTTGGACCCCTCATATCATATCCCTGTATGAAATTTTAAAATTTGAAATATACGGCTCGTTTAGGCGCCCAAAGTTTACAGCACTAATCAAATTTTATAATTTTATTGTAAACGATTTCGGAAATAGTTGGGGAAATCGGTCTTTACGACCCAATCCCCCCCGTATTAAGAAGCTAAGATTTATATTACAAAATACCCTTATTTTTAGCCGAAGAATACGTTGGTAAAGTTTGGATTAGTTGCTTTTGTCTCGGAAAGACTTCTCCGGTTGTCTCGTTACTCGCGCTTCATCGGTGGTCTCAGTGAAAACTTTGGCATAGGTGCCAATAATTATACTTGCACTATACACTCAAATACACTTGCACTATCACTTGTACTTGGCCCGAAACTTTTTCCGTGTTTATCAGTAAATTGATTACCTAGTAGTAGAATTTTTTCGAGCGATATTATATGAGAAAATAAAAAATTTGAAAATATATTTGGACTGTGAAATGTTTACAATATAAAGCGAAAGCAAGATTCTACACAAATTGAAAAGTAAGGAAAAACTAATTCAATGAAATGATAAGATAGCATTAAATCACTTTCATAATCAGTATTGTATAAATAAATCATAAATCAGGTCACTATACTTTCTGATTTAAGTAGAACAAAATAGAAATATTTGAAATTTATTTTGTCATACTTGGGTATATCTAACAGTCAGGATTGTAAGGGATTCATTTAGCATTCCTGAAAATACTCGCTGGGCCATTTTTGGTGGGACTGTGTTCCAAAGGTCTTCCTTAGTACCTAAAATAATTATTTATTAAAAACATAAAATATAAAAACCCAAAATTATCACGTTAAATTTCAAGACTAAAAAAAACTGTCCAGAGCTTTTAATGAATCAATTGCGTGAATACTATTCTACATTTGAACAGCTTATAATTCAATTCCAGTTAAACATAAAATAAAAACCGAGCAAACCAAATTTTACATTTAATTAAACTCAATGATCCCGAATTTTTCCCTGCAAAAAAGTTTAATAAAGATATATTCTTCTCGCAGCTCGTTAATTTGAAACTCGGGTCAACGAAATAAAAAGCAAAAAAATATCTTCCACATCAATTAGGCGCGTCTTTCTCGTTCTGCAAACATAATGTGTTCAGTGAATATGTGGAAATAAATTTATAAAAGGATACTAGAATATTCAGGGTTTCATCGGTATTTCTTTCGCATAATAAAATGGTTTCGAGCAAAATAAAATGTCAGGCTTCAAATGAATAATTTTCGCAGTTAGAGTGGAAACTGCACAAATTTAAATGTTTTGCTGTTTTACAATATGATCTGATTGGAACTGAATTAACTTAGTTTCTAGTGTTACTTATTTTCTAAATAAATGGCCACTTAAGCTGATTAATCTCTTGATCTTAAAGCCTGGTTTAAAATATTCCTATTAGCATAAAGTAATTTAAGGTGCATAAATAATTTACGAATTAACTTCGAATCCAAAGTAACACCCAAGTTTTACGCACAATCTACAAAACCACTACTTCTCTCTGTTAACAAATATTGAAAGATTCGTCTTTAAAAAAATATAGTTAGATTTAGTACAAAATAACATAACTTTATAGTTTCATTTCAGATTGTGTGCTAGTCTTTTAATTTGTTTAACTAATTAATATATTATTATGTTATTGGCTCTAGAGTATTCACGTGGAATAAAACTGAAATATAATTGTGTGTCATCAGCATAAACTTACACTTCCATGTTCTGAACAGAACACAAAATATCAGATGTATATACAATAAAGAACAATGGGCCCAATACTCATTCCTGAGGAAGAGCAGAAAGGATATTCACTTTACACGAGTTTATATGATTAACGGAAATATATTGTGTTCTATAATCTAGAAACGATTTTACTAAATTAACGGATGATTCGTTAAACCGATGATTCGTTTAATGCATCGAATGCATTAGAAAAGTCCAGTAATACAAGCATGCTAGTTAAACCGCTATCGAAGCTGTTCAGTAAATAACTAGTTACAGAATTCAGATCTGTGGGCGTTGAAAAATCAGTTCTAAAGCCACGTGGCGAATCGGAGATTATTTTATTGGAGCTGAAAAACTCGTACATTGTTTAAACAAAATTTTCTCAAAAATCTTAGAAACAATTGGAAGTATGCTAATAATACGCAGGTCAGAAAATTAAAAAAGATTACCATGTTTCGGAAGAGGAATCCCTACAGCCTGCTTACAAATTAGAGGAAAACTTTTTATTAGACTGCAATACTGTAGCATCAGCAGAGAAATATTATCAGGACCTGCCGTATCTTGTTTTTAACTAAATATCATATCATGCACTACCCTCTCATTCATCCATCCGCGCCTGCCGAGGGAAATTTATTCGAATAGTAGTTAGTTATCCTAAGTAAATAACTAGTCACAGACTCCAGAGATGTAGACGTTGAAAAATCAGTTCTAAAGCCACACTGCGAATGGAAGATTATTTTATTGGAGATTTTCAAACCCCCCTCTCCCCCCGAAATAAGCCAAATATTACCTAATATTATACCGAAAAAATAGGAGGAGTGAAGAGAGTTAAATTATTACATTTGAATTGAATATATATCCGAACTAGTGGACGTTGCGCGCAGTAACGCAATCTCTTGTCCAGTAGTCGAACTATTTTGCCACGCCCCTCGGTGAAAATGAGCGGAGCTTTGTGGAAGTTTGTGGTAGTTTCTGGACGGCTACTACTGGGCTGCTCTATAAGCGGCGCATGACCGCGCTTACGGCAGTATTGTTCCATGCGAACTCGAAGCGAATATAAGTGAAAAATGGTGAACGAATAGTGAAGAGAATTAAGTGTACCGTGTAAGTGTGTAATTTTAGTGCAGTGTTATTCGGTGACCTTGTTAAGGATAGATACGTGAATCATTATTACTGTCGAAAAATGGAGGGGAAAAAAAGGAAGGGTGATAAACTTAAAGGTATGGACTACTGGAAAAAGTGGTGTAGTCAAGGGGTTTCTAATAAAGAAAGAAATTTGGATTTAGCTATCAAAGCTTCAGCTACTTTGCATGCTGATAAGAAGACTGTGATGACAAGCGGGCCCGCGACCTCGACCTCAGTCACAATAGCGAATGTCGAAATCGATGCCATGTCGCTGGTGCCCTGTTCGATACCTTCAACTGCCGAATCTACATCTAGTCTGCAACAGGCCAGCTTGCCTGTTACCTCATCTTTTACAACTGTAGCTAAGTTGGATGTTGGTTTTTACGCGAATCAAGAAAAAATCTTGGATGAATATTTTAAAGTCCAAATTTTAAAAACGCCATGGAACCCACCCAGAGATTATAAGTTTCCTATTTTCACAAAAGGAAACTTGCGCTTTCAATTGAAATGGTTGGAGAGATTCCCCTGGTTGTCATATTCGGAATATAAAAGTGGAGCATACTGCAGAGTTTGCGTGGTAATGGGACGTTCGCTTGATGAAGGTAAAGGCGGTCATCAAAGGATCGGTCAGTTGGTAACCGAACCTTTTTGTAAGTAGAAAAATGCCCTAGAAATATTTGAAGCTCATACGACATCGGGATACCACAAGCGAAATTCAGAACTGGCAGATAACTTTCTAAAAGTAATGTCTTCGCAGGCTTTTTCGGTCACTGAACAGCTGTTTTCTGAAAGAAAGAGACAACAAGAGGAGAATCGAAAGAAACCAATCCCTATCGTAAAAGCAATAATTTTTTGCAGCAAATAAGGCATCTCCTTGAGAGGTAAAGTCGATTCGGGGCGCATACAAATTACACCAGAATCACCAGAACCTGAACAACCACCACAGAATGATGGTAATTTTAGAGCCCTGTTGCGGTTTGCGGCTGAGTCTGGAGATAAACTCTGGCTGAGCATTTGAATACTTCACAGAAGAATGCCCTGTACACAAGCCCTCAGATCCAAAACGAAATAATTGACATTTGTGGTGAATTAATTCAACATAAAATAATTGAAGAAGTAAAGAAAGCCAAACTATTTGCGATTCTGGCTGACGAAACCACCGACATCGGACGTGTAGAACAAGTCTCGTTATGTCTTCGATATGTTGATTTTATAGATAATAAACACCATATACTTAAAGAGATGTTCCTTGAGTACATTCGAACGGTCGATGTTTCAGGATCCGGTCTCCCAAATCTTATTATTACAGCTCTGAAAAAACATTGACTTGAATGTTCTCATGTGGTTGGTCAAGGTTACGATGGGACTGCAGCTATGAGTGGATATTTGCACGGTGCCCAAGCTTATGTTCGCCAAGAATGTCCTCTTGCCCTTTATGTACACTGTAGTGCACACTCTCTCAACCTTGCTATTGCTGATTCATGTTCATTAGAAAATGTCCGAAATTGCATTGGGATTGTGCAGTCTGTTGGTTCCTACTTTCGACATTCTGCTCAACGCACTGCTTTGTTGAAAGAAAAAATTCAAGAGCTACTACCCGTCGCTAACCAAAAATAGTTTGCTCTCAATGTGTGAAATACGGTGGGTCCACAAACATGAAGCTATTATAAAATTCAGGGAAATTTATTCAGCGATTGTGAATGCTCTCAAAGAACTCCAATTTAATCACAATAAGGAAACATCGCAACAAGCCGCCCAATTGCTAAGTACGCTTCGATCTTCGGATTTTGTGATGTGTTTAGTGATTCTTCAAAAAGTTATGAGCTATACATTGTCGCTATCAAAACAATTACAGACAATTGACATCGATCTTATCACGGCATTCAAACATGTAGATGATGTTATTAATGTCTTACAACTCCTGAGAAACAACACTGACGTCGAATATCTTCATCTCTATGAAGACGCAAAGGTTTTACTGGAAGAAAATGGTGGTGTACTGCGAATGCCACGCGTCGTCGGAAGACAATTAAATAGACCGAACATTCCTGCATTGGATGTATGCACGTATTACAAAAGTAATTTGTTCATTCCATTTCTTGATCATACAATTCAACAATTGGTTGAAAGGTTTACCAAACATCGTAAAGTAGTATCAGCATTATCTGGTGTGCTACCTTCAAATTTTACTGCCAGTTCTGAAATTGAAGAAGCAATTTCCATGTACTCGTCACTGCTTCCCGAAAGCAACATATCAGTGGTTAAAGCAGAACTTGAAGTATGGAAAACAGTGATGACAAGTATCTCGCCTACCCCGAAATCTAGTTTGGAATGCCTAGCTATGTGCGATAAAAACCTTTATCCTAATATTTACACATTACTACAAATCTTGGCTACCATTCCTGTATCCACTGCTAACCCAGAAAGGTCTTTCTCGAGCCTAAGGAAACTGAAAAACTATTTACGAAACACTACAAGTGAAAACAGACTTAATAGTTTGGCTCTCATGAACATTCACTATGAAACAGAAATTCATGCAGATGAAGTAGTGGCTATATTTAAAAGAAAAAGCCGAAGATTTCTTCTTTAATGGTTTTAGATTTAGCGCGGAGGAACGAAATTAATTTAACCATTTCATTTAAAGTTAAGAACTTTATAAATATGTCGTAATTTTTCCGATGACTATATAGATATTAAATTTCATGTAAGTATATTTTTGTTGTTTTATTTACTTCAAACTAACCCCCCCCCTCCCCCCCAAACTAAATCCTGGCTACGCTCGTGGTGCCAATGTAGGAAAAAATGACACTGACATCAGGCAATCTATAAAAAAACGCCAATACCGTACATACATCTTGATACCTTCATATAAAAAATCAATATAGATATTAACAAAAACAAAATGCGATAAATATAATCAGTAGTTTATAAGTAAAAATTAATTTACGCAACAATATAAGTGCCTTACCAATATTAAATTTAAAATAGATTTTAAATGTGAGAAAAGTACGTATGAGAGAAAAACCAGGTAATAAAAACCGAAAAATACAGACTAGCTGCAGAATATGAAGATAATGAAAACATAAATCCGTTCTCCATGTCGATATCAAGTTAATAGTTTTTTATACGTTGCAGGTCCTCCATGTGGCTTATCAATATTTTTTCGTCTTTTGAGAGTACATAAATTTCACCTTTCAACGTCCATGGATTGCTTTTATATATTTCACGCAATTTTTTAATAGATCGTATTTAGATTCATACGCGACTATTCCCGAATTTCTAACCAACCTTTTATTGTAGAACACCGCGTCAGGCTTCCACAAATACATAAATTCAACTTTGATTAGTATTTCCTTTGAAATCTTTACCAATTCGATAGCATGAATTGATGTCGTTGTTTGATAGCACAATACCCAATACTGAATGTATTTGTTTACATTCCTCATCTAATAATGATGTTTGTTGATTTGCTTTGATACGGTGAAGAAGTATTTTTTTGCATTTTATGCTTTAGTAATCATAAAGTATTCGTTTTTAGTTGTTTTTTGTGTCAGATTTTAATAAAGCCACTTCACTTTTTATTTTGTCAATAGATTGTTTTGTAAACATTTCTAGTTTTTATAATTTTTTATTCATCAAAATCTTGATCGTAAAAATTCGCTTCTCCAACATACTTATGACTAATATATCCAAAACTCAACCTATCCAAGCATTGTTAAAAATGTATCTCCATCTCCTCAATTTTCGTTGTGTAGTTATGTTATTGACACTCCTCAGCACTTGTATTTTAACATCTATCCATTGTTATAGATATTCGCAAATATCCATACAACCGTCCAGTGAATATTAATAAAAAACTATTACAGCAAAACCTCGAACCATGATATCAAGTGCTTCTTGCGCGAACAACTTTTATTGGGTTTGGCTCATTTCGAACGACTTAATTTAAAAAGTCGCACGGAGCGAAATCAGGCGAGTATGGTAAATGATTGATGGTTAAAAAATTAGTAATGAGCTTTGATCGATGGGACAGCGCATTATCGTGCAACAAGCACCAGCTGTCTTGTTGATGGTATTGTGGCTGCACACGACGAATACAGACGCTTTATAACACCAAGATAAAACTCAACATTAATCGTTTGACCAAGTAAAACGAACTTCTTGTGCACACTTCCTCGAATCGTAGAAACAAAACAATATTGTTTTAATTTTTGATTTCTCGATCCTTTTCTTCGGATTTGACTCACTCGGGTGCTGCCATTCGGTACTTTGATGTCTGGTGTCTGAATCATATTAAAAACACCGCGTCTTATTACCAGTAACAATGAAGTTTTCGAAGTTTACTTGAAGTTTTCGTCCTTTTTCGACTCTTGACTGAAGTTCTTGCTATGTTGGATTCGGAGCAATTTTTGGTCGTCAGTCAATTTGTGTGGAACAAAGCGTACTCAGACGTTTCGAAGTCCCAAATGATTGGTCAAAATGCGATGAATTGAATCTTTGGGCATTCAATTCCATTTCTGTTTATCACGACAAAGATTTTGGTTGATTTTTTATAAATTCACGCACAATCTCAATGTTACTTTCAGTAACCACGTAATTTTTCGGACTAACATGTTCGTCGTCCTTAATATCCTCACGACCTTTTTTGAATCGTTTAAATCACTCGTGGGCTCTGCCACGGGATAAACAATCCTCATCATACACTCCGTTTCATTAATTGAAACGTTTCGATGAATGACTTACCAAGTTTAAAACAAAACTTAATATTCGCCCTGTGCTCGATGTTCATTTTTCGACCGATGGTATAAACACACTGTTACATTAAGTGCGATAACTTGTCTTCTAATAATCCGAATGTCATAAAATTTTGACTGAACTTCAGTGAAAGATGCATCTTTCCAAAGCTCATCCCCATCAAAAGATGGTGCCACTAGAAATAGCCTTGTATAATCGTAAAGATACGTTAGCATCTTCACTTATTTTTTGGCAATTGCTAAATTTAATTATTTTGTCTTACCTATATCTAGCAAACAATTTACTAGACAATATTTATAATTAGCATTTTATTGATCAGCATAAGTGATAGATTCAAGCAACTACTCCATAACTTACCATACACAACTGTGTATGGTGAAAATTAACAAAACTGATTATAATGATAATTTTCTTTTTTATACTCACCCTGCATATATAACCACCACATCTGAATGATATAAGATCCTCTTTCTGATTCAAAAAACGGTTTTGCGTTGTCCCAATCTAAACAGTCAGCATCTTGGAGAATGTACAAAGATAAGAGTCTGCAATGCAAATCTAGTAATCGTTCTGCTAAGGCTTCACACATTTCGTGATATTTTTTATAAGCTTAAAATTATATTTCTTTTAATACCACATTTATACAAATACTCTTCAGACAAACCTGACTGAAGAAGATCTACGGACGTTTTTGTTTCTTTTAATATTTGAATGTAAAACCAAAGACAATTTTTCAACAAAGCTGCTGCTCCAATTGTTCCTAAGTTAAAATATTCTTAAAATTATGGAAATGAATGCACATAGAATGATACCTGTTAATACTGTCAAGTCTGCATGGTCCAAAGCTTCTTGTGTAAGGACATGTAGATGTTCTATAAAAATGTTTTTTAATATTTAGCATTTTTGAAGGTGGAAAATTATTTTGAATACTCAAAATTACACCGGTTGTCTATTTTATGTTGACTCTTTACTTTAATCAGTAATCAGTACTTGAAAATAACTTTTTCACTCTAATTTTGGTAACTCTTTCAGTATTGCAATCACGACGGAACGAATTTCGGATATGTCATTGTAAGTCTTTGAGTTGGATTATCATCATCATATATCCCGTTTATAGCGCTATCCGCCTTTGGATTCCTAATCGCCAGTTATTTCTATCCTCCCAGTCATCCTCCGAGAGATTCCTTGCCGACATAGCTTTTGTTATTCCATGCAACCATGTTATGGGCGGTCTTCCTCTTTTCCTCCTTTCCGTAGGCATCCACTCCAGAATCCTTTTAGGTAGTCTTTCCCTTGGCATTCGCCTCACATGTCCATACCAGCCTAGTTGTTTCCTTTCGATGTCATCAATTATTGTGTGTTCTACCCTCATTAAATTTCTGACGTCCTCATTTCTAACATGTTCAAGTCTAGATTTACCTGCCGATCTTCTCCAGAAATCCATTTCCACTGCAAGTAGGCTGTTTTTTTGCTTGTTTGTCAGCTGCCATACTTCCGAGCCATAAATCAGTGTGGGTTGTAATATAGAGTTATAAATTTTCTTTTTTGTCTGTGCTCTAATATTTTTTTGCCATAATATTGAGTTCAATGCTCCGATAACCTTCTTTCCCTTTGTTATTCTATCTTTTATTGTTTCGTTGTTTCGGCCAGTCTTGTTGAGTCTTGAGCCCAGATATACGTATTCCTCGCAGCACTTGATATATTCGTTGTCCAGAATCAGATCTCCTGGTAGTTGTTCTTGTCCAATGTTCAAATATTGTGTCTTCTCTGTGTTAATTTGCAATCCCCATCTCCTGTATTCTTCGAATAGTTTCCGCGCTATATATTCCAGGTCTTCCTTATCCTGGGCGATCACCACCTGATCATCAGCGTAGTGTAATGTATATAGAGTTGTATCCTCTATTGTTATTCCCATGCCATTACACTTCCGTTTCCATAACCTCAGCGCTTCATCGATTTATATATTAAATAGGGTAGGTGACAAAGAACATCCCTGGCGTAAGCCTTTAGTTACGTTGAAGCCTTTTGAAAGTTTATTACCCATTTTTATTCTAGATGTTGTGTTTCTATAGAATTCCTTAATGGCATTTGTAATAGTCACATTAATATTAGATTTCTCTAGGACTTCCCATAGTTTCACAATAGGGACCGTATCGTATGCTTTTGTTAGATCTACTAGAAGTAGGTGTACATCTTGTGACCGCATTGTCTTCTTTTCAATAATTTGTGTTAGGCAGAAAATATTGTCTATTGTTGATCTACCTGCCCTAAAGCCGTTTTGTTCTTCAGATTCGTAGGGATTATATTCTTCACATATGAGATCCTTTAATATTTTTCCATAAAGTCGACTTAATGTACTCGTCACCGTTATACCTCGATAGTTGTTGCAGTTCTTTTTGTTGCCCTTTTTATGTATAGATGTAAACCAGCCTTCTTTCCAGCATTGTGGAACTGGTTCCCCATTTAAACATCGGTTGAAAATTTCTGTCAGGATCTTAAAAAGTTGTCCCGTTCCATTTTTTATTAGTTCTGCAGGGATACCTGCAGAACTAATTTCTGCAATGCAGAACTAAATTTTTTATTAGTTCTGCAAGGATGAGTTGGATTAAACAATCAAATATGTTGTATGGGCCAATATATGCTCAAATATGTTGTATGGGTCATAAACATCACCGGAGAATATTGATGTTAATCCATAGTTTGAATCGGAATGTAATCGTTGCAATATAGAGATAGTTATTTTCTTGTTGGGAGGTGACCTTATTTGCCTGTCCAATGCATAAAAAAAACTGCATCTAGAAATTCTTTAAGCTATTTTTGAATATTAAAATGTCAATGGAGGAATATTAGAGGGATTTTACGTTTTTGTTAATTATCACACATGCCGAAATAATTTGGTAGGTAAGGAATGAATATGGTGCGCCTTGACATTTTGTCTATAAAAAAAGACCTTAAATATGTACTATCAATCCTTCAAAGACAAACAACTTCTCTCTCATTTTATCGATCTATGTAGAACAGTTTCCTAACAAGATATAAGTACTATTATACAGGGTTAATCCATAAATATCGGGACTGATTTATTCCTGCTAGGGGATAGGATACAAGGTGGTTTTTATAAGTGTTATCGGAGGTGCCTGATGTCAGATAACCTAGTAAACCTAGCTCAGTTGTTTCTGAAACTTTGGAATGCATAGATCCTGCAAGAAGTGAACCTGTGTTTTAAGTTCGCGTCAAAAGTCAAGATGCAAGAAACATGGCATTTTTCGTGAAATTGAACAAATCCGCTACGAACGTCCAGAACGTCCAGAACAAGTGTTTTTGAGTGGCATAAAATATTCAAAGGAGACCGGGAAAATGTTGAAGACGAACAAAGTGCCAGAATTTTTGAAGTCTGATCGTCGGTTAAGTATTCGTTTGGTGGCGCAGGATTTGAATTTACAGAACTGTGCATTGAATTGTAAGTTGGTGCTGAAGGTTTTGTCAAACGAGCAGAAGAAACACAGGGTGACGATTTGCCGTGAACTGTTGGAATGTTTAGTTAGGTGACGAACCTTGGATCTTCGAGTACGATCTGTAGATCAAAAGGCCAAGAGTGACACACAATCGCATCTCCTCGGCCAAGAAAAGCTTCCATAAGCTAGTCAAGAGTGAGAACGATGCCCATTGTCTTATTTGACCCAAAAGGTGTGATCCACAATGAGTTTGTGCCCGTTGGCCAAATAGCGAACGGCAAATTTTACGCAGAAGTGCTAGAATATTTCAGGATGAGGCTCCGCCTGTCCGAAAAAGATCGCCGATTTCTGTATGCTCCATCAGGAAAACGCACCCCAGTTACGTATTGCTAATTGTGGGGGAAACACTGGCCAGACACAACGTGGCAACACTTCCCCAACCACCTTATAGTTCAGATGTGTCTCCCCCAGAGACCCCCCCTCTTTTTTCCCTCGGATCAAGAGGAGCTTGAAAGGAGATCGTTTCGGGACGGTTGAAATAGTCCAAAATGCTTCGACGGAATGCTTGAATAGCCTTGCAGTTGCCAACTTCCGGTCATATTTTGAAAATTATTAAGTTAATTTACATATTTCTTCAAAAAATGTTTTTTACTAACACTAAAAATTATCGTGACAAAAAATTATAAAGTAATATTTTTCCACAAACGATAATAGAATAACTATAGTTACCTAATAATTGATCAGCTGATTTACTAACAGCAGTAATGAATTTTGTTGGGTCGGACGATTTTACTATACCCCCGCATCCACCAAACGCTTCAATGCTGCATCTAGAAATTCTTGCGTCTTTTTGAAAGAATCCTAAAAAATATGAAAAAACATGATTATATTAAATACTAAACGTTGACGGTTAAACTTTATATAAAATACTGGCCAAATTAAACTCAAAATGCCTCAAAGAACATAAAGTATTCAACTTGTGGAAAAATGCTGATGTGGTTTTTCTACATAAAAGTAGCACAATAAAAGTAGCACAAGAAGATTTAAAGAACCCAATAATCCCAATAAACCTACTATTAGTAATCTACAAAGTGTTCACCAAGACAATAGCTAAAAGAATATTAAAAACACTGAATGACGCACAACCAATAGAGCAACTGGCCATAGAAAGGCACAGTGAATACACCAGGCCTCTATGTTTGGCTTTTATTGACTATGAAAAGACTTTTGGCTCAATCTCAAAGCAAGAGATAACAAATGCATTGCATAACAATGAGTAAATAGAGCCAAAGTAAACTTTCTGGGATCCATGTATGATGAAGCTACAGCTGCAGTTCACATGGATAATATCGAAGTTGAAATCAATATAGAAAGGGGTGTACAGCACAGTGACGCTTTATCTCCTATTCTTTTCTCAGCCTGCCTTGAAGAGGTGGTACGTAATCTGAATTGGGAACATAATCGAATAAAGATCAAAGGTGTATATTTAATTCATATTAGATTCGCAGATGATATCGCTCTCCCATATAAGCTACAAAAACACATATAAGAGGTGCTAACGGCTGAACCCTAAAGAGAGCCGATGGCAGAAGGATTTCTGTTTTGGGGAGGGATATAACTTGGATAGAGGATGGAACGATGCACAGCATTGGGCAAAAATGGAGTGTGATTTAGCCCGTGAGGTGGAATATAATATTAAATGTGACAGATTCAACATAGTCTTTAAAAACAAACTCCTATTTTGTGTGAAGAGAAAGGTCTTTGATCAGTACGTCCTGCTCGTTATGACATACGAATGTGAACCCTGAACTCTCGCATCACAATCGGTTCAAAAACTTCGGGTAGTGCAGAGCATAATAGAAAGGAGTATGCTTGGCATTAGCGGGACAGAACGACCTACACATGGATCAGAGAACAAAAACTAAATTATAAACATCAGGACCCTCAGGACCGTTGGAAATGGAATCTCAGTAAAGTATGTAAGCAAATACAGAGTCCGAGCACAAGAAACAGATTATGATTTAGAACAAGCAAAGGTATAGAAACAAACAATGTGCACACACAACCAGTTATTACACATAAGGCAGCTGGATGATCGTATTTCGAAAGATCAGAATTTTGCATACTCAGCGATAGTTCAGAAACGTCCTCGTCGCAGTCTTGTGTACTGGTTTATTAAACTTATTAATTCTGCTACCACCAACCCATTGTGTTTTTTTCTATGCCTGAACAAGTGGTTGATGTGTTCAAAATATATGTTTTGGATATATCTCAAACGGAATGGAAAAAGTGTTATGAAAATTGGTTCAAACGTATTCAAAAGTGTATCTATCATCGCGGAGAATATTTTGAAAAACAATAAAACCCTTTTTAATAATAAATATTAGTTTATATTTGTTATTTCGGATGCATGACTAGCAACCCTCGTATATACGTTGCAATATAGCAAAAATAGTCATATTTGAGTTGAGTTTATAATATCCCTTGTAATATTACTAAAAAAATTACTTAACGGGTTAATGAAACAAGGATTACCAAACGAAACTTTAATGAAACCTAGATTCAGAGTATATATGGTAAGTAAACGTTCTTAGGAGGACTGGTGAAGGGCTTTTTCTTAGGAGGAATGCTGATGACATGCTTTTTTAGGATGCGAAAGATATTGTATTGAAAGGTATTGTAATACATAATAGTTAAAATGAAAAACTATTCCCAGTAATTATTAGTAAATTATTCCCAGTAATTATGCGCTGCAACCAGTAATACACGAAAATAAAAAACCTTTATATTAAAAATATGTTTTCAGAAATAACACGTATTCCTTAATTAATTTTAGTTGAATAAACTATCAGATTTTGGGGAAAGCGATTTTCAAGACTGAATACAGAAATTCGAGTTTGTTAGGTATTAAACATTAATCTTGTTTATAAATCATATAAAATTCAGTATGATACTTTTATTGTTATTATTTTGGCGACATTATTTATAAATTTCCACCTTAATTAGACACAAATGTTTGTTTATTTAGAGTATTCAGCGTTACAGTTTTCTGTAGTCAACTTTATATCATCTGCCGAGAGATGGCACATCCTTCCGTCAACAGGAGCGAGACAGAAGACAATTCAATATGCGTCAATTTTAATATCGTGAATACGAATCTTGTAATGTCTTAATTATTATTGTTGAATGTTCTTTATAAAACAATTAATGCGAATAAACTAATTTTATAAATACATAAAGTGTAGTGAATCAAGCATAGTGTGGTCCAACGGGTCCGATTACCAGGGAAACTTGTCAAAACATGTAAGATGTCGGCAGTTCGAAAAAACGTACACTGTTTCTAGGACGAAACCAGTCGACGAATTTGGAAAACGGCGAATTGAAAGGTTAGTGCATTCTTTTAATATTCTATTCAACAATCTTATTTGTCCGTGTCCTATTTGATATGATTCATTAATTAATGCATATTACTATACATAGGTAATCATAATTACATTACATTGCGTTCATTATGAGCATTCAATTGATATTAAAACATGGAGGATTCTGTAGAATCAGTTAAAAATATATCTTAGTTAAAGTAATTAAAGGTTGTTTCGTTCGTTTGATTAAAATAGAGTATATTTCGCATCAATTTAATAATGTTTAGGCTTATAATTATTAGATCTAGATATCTTTGAGTAGCAAAAGTCTTGTATTCGTGCAAATTCGAAGATTATTATTTTTCTGTTTTATTTGAAGCTAAAACATTTTTATCCATGCATTTTAGTGAAGTTACCATAGAACTTAGTCTGTATTTAAATGATTTTCGGTAAGTAAACATAAAGTTACCCTATTGTTCCAACGTTGAATTGAAGTTATGTTATGTTTTAACAATGGTTATTTTTTCATAGAGTAGAATTTTTACTTTCGATAAATATATTTGACTTTCTATGCGTATGTTTTAAATGCTAAGCTGCTGTGTTTTTTAATCTTTAGAGTATTCAGCTAACAGTTACCCAGTCGTTTTGAAGTGTGGAATGCATTCTGGAGCACTTCCACACATACGAGGGTAGTCTCAGAGGTACCCGACCTAACAAAGAAAATACAATTAATTTTGGGAAAAATATCTTTATTTCTCTACATAGTCTCCTTTTAGCTCGATACACTTTTTCCAGCGATGTTCAATAGCTTCGATTCCCTGTTTATAGTGAGAATCGTTGAGTTCCTCAAAATAGCACTCAACCTCTTCATTGTTGGCAAATCTTTTACCACTGAGCCATTTCTTCAAGTTTGGAAACAGAAAATAATCCGAGGAGCCTAAATCTGGCATGAGGAAGCAATTCGAACCTTAACTCACTGATTAAGGCCATCGCGATAAGGGATGTGTGACCTGGTGTATTGTCATGATGAAACAAAATTTTCTTTTTCGCCAAAGGCAGCCGTTTTTTCTTGATTTCATGACTCAAACGCTACAATAAGCTCGCATAATATCCGTCGTTGATTGTTTTTCCTTTCTGAAGATAATGAAAATTATCCCACGCGCATTCCAAAAAACTGACGCCATGACCTTGCCTGCAGATGCAACTGTCTTCGCCTTTTTCGAAGCTGATTTTTCCCTTTCAGTCCATTGTTTTGACTGTTTCTTCGTGAAGTAATGGACCCATGTTTTATCCATGGTTATAAATTGACGCAGAAACCCAGCTTTATTCCTGTGAAACTTCGCCAAATACTTGATTGAAATATCCTCACACTCTGTTTTTGTTCCATTGTGTTCCATCGCGGTACCCATCTTGCGGGCAACTTTTTTATGTCCAAATTTTCAGTCAATATGCGATATACAGCAGTTTTTGAAATGTCTACCATGTCTGCTAGCTCGCGCACTTTCAGTCGACGGTCATCCAATACTATTTTGTGGATTTTCTTCACCATTTCTGGCGTGGTTACCTCGTTTGGTCGACCACTGCGATGTTCGTCTTGACAGCTCGTACGGCTTCGTTTAAGGGGGGAAATCCCTTTAGAAGCATCAAAATATAATTTCTTTTTCTCTCTGGGTTTTTTCGTCTCTGGCGGGAGGTTCAAAAGTGCTGCACTCGTCACTCTTTTTCTGTTCATCTGAAACACAAAAAAAACATTTCTTTTTGTTTCTGACATATGCATGGGAAGGATAAACCTATAAAACTAAAAAAAAGTATTAAATTGAAAATTAAGTATGCTTTAAAACAAAAAATGTTCAAAGTTTGTACTGTTTTTTCGACATTTTTATCCCAAAAAGTCGTTTATTTCCACGAAATCTTTACAACTTTAGATACATCCTTCCAATAATGATATAGAAAAAAGATCCCAAGATTTCAGCCAAATCGATCAATAACTTTTTGAGTTACAGAGTTTTTGAAAACACAGTTTTCAGATAATCGCACTTAAAGTTTCAGTACGATAAAATGATTGGTTTTAGTGACTTACCGATAAATCAGTGATCCCAGGTGCATATAATAGACCTTCAGCCTCTTCGAAAAGCTGGTTTTTTTAACCTGCTGCTGTTTTCAGGCTGTACTTTTGTCTCCTTTTGTCTCGGAAAAACTTCTCCGGTTGTCTTGTTACCCGCGCCTTATCGATGGTTTCGGTGAAAACTTTGGCATTGGTGTCAATAATTATACTTGCACTATACACACAAATATACTTGCACTATCACTTGTACTTGACCCGAAACTTTCTCCGGGTTAATCAGTAAGTTGATTACCTTGATAATGTCTTTTTGTAGATTTTTTCGAGCGATATTATATAAGAACATAAAAAATATATCTTCAATAATTTAATAAGCAGTGGAATGTCTACACATCGTATTAAAAACAATTATTTTATATAGATACAAACAATGTCAAATTATTATATTCGGAAACGAAAAGTAAAAAATTAGACCTACTAGAAATATTGGAAATAAAAATATTCTTAAGAAATGGTCATATAATAACCACGAATGACCAGCTAAATTTCAAAAACACCCCGGTAATAGATAAGTTCATATTGCAATTGGATAGCCCGGTTTTTACCTGCCGATATTTACAGCTCAGCATCTAAGGTTTGAATGCTCAGTAGCCTGACGGCCTAACGCCTCAGAGCTCATTCGCACAGTTACATTCGCACAAGTCACTGCTCATTCGCAGAACTCTTCGTTATCTGTCTTTATTAGACAGTGACCCACTTATTCTTTTATGTGCGCATCTCAGAGGCCAAGATGCTGATTAAGCTGTCTGGGTCGCGATATGCGGGCTCCGCGGTGCTCGACTGTATGTGCGATAACTCCGTAAATATGTAATATTTTTATTTTTCCTTTTGCCAGTATACTCTCAATATATTATATTTTCGAAATACGAAAAAAAAAAACGATTGTTTGAAATTTCTAAAGAGATTTCCACCCTTAAACTTAAACTCTGCCGCCCAGTATTTTACTGTTGTAAACGAACGAGCAGACAGAGTAGAATTTAGCTCCGGTTTGATATCGATTAGACTGAGACCTTTTAAATGAAAGTATTGTATGACATAACGATGACCAATTTTTCCCATGTTTTCAAATTCACTGAGAGCGTTCACTATTAATGGTTGTACAAAACAAATGTAACAAATACATGTAACAAATACTCAATAACCTGGCGTCGTCAGACTTCAAGCTTAAGCTAGCCTATAAGGTTTGACCTTTTTACCAGTCATTCTTTTCAAACAATAATCGCCACCTATAGTTTAGTGTGGGTACTTCTGGGACTACCCTCGTATCACGTGGTATATATATATTCAATAATATCCTGAATGTTTCTTTAAGGTAAGTAATTGTTCGGAGTTTATTTCTGTAAACCATAGATTTAACATAACCACATAAATATAATCCAAGGGCGCGAGATCGTATGATTTTGGCGATGATTTGTACGATTGATATTACTATTTCGCGAAATAACGCATCCAGGAAACTTTTCTTGCAATCAATGGATTGTCTGGCGAGATGTGTGACAGGTCGCACTATCTTGTTGAAAAAAACATTGTTTATATCCACATTTATCAGTTCAGGCCAAATATATTCTGGTAGGATATTTCTATAGCGCTCACCATTAATAGCAACATGATCTCCATCATTGTCTTAAGAAAAATGAGATCCGCTCCAAACGCTAACTTTCTGAGGATGAAGAGGAGCTGTACAGGTGTCGCGGTTAATAATTCTTAGTTTTTTCTTAAAAACAAAAAAAAAATACGTGTGTAGTAAATCAAACATAGTGTAGTCCAACGGATCCCATTACCAGGGAAATTTATCAAAATATGGAAGATGTCGGCAATTTTGGGCGGATTTAAAAATGACGAATTGAAAGGTTAGTGCATTATTTTATTATTTCATTCAACAACTTTATTTGCCCGTTTATATGTATATATGTTATTTGTATATATGTTACATCTAATGCATCACAGTTGCAGCAGTTGTGAAGAGTCACAGTGACTCTTCATATATATATATATATATATATATATATATATATATTCGTGACATTTTAATATTTTTTAATTTTTTTTTTGGGATTTTTGGTCAGTTATGAAATTATTTTTTATTGCTTCAGTATATTTTCAAACCATCCTCAGAACAACTCACTATAACTTTTCCAGACTTTTTTAAAATGAAATATGACATTTTTTCCCAATTTTTTAATTGAATAGAAAATTAAATGCAAAAATTGATAAATTGAAAATGAATTGTACAAATTATATATATTATATTTCGTTCCTTATGCGCATTCAATTGAGACATGGACGCTTCTAGAATGGAATCAGTTTAAAATATGTCTTAGTTAGCATAACTAAAGGTTATTTAGCATCAATTTAATAATGTTTAGGCCTATAATTATTAGATACAGGTATCTCTGAAAGACTTTCTGAGGATGAAGAGGAGGTGTACCAGATGTTGTGGTTAATAATTCTTAGTTTTTTTTAATACGTTTAATTTGAGAGAAAGCTTATATGTGGTTTATTCAAAGTATACGCCATCGCTAGTCGCAAATTTTTCTATCTCTGACAATTTGTGGATGCCCGTTCAGAAAAACCGTACATCTTTTGAGGTGGTCCAGTCATCAAGCCATTTTTCGATAGCTTCGAAATTGTTGAAGTGTTTCAGGGAAAGTGCATTAGACATCGATGAAAACCAGTGGTAGTCGGAAGGGAAGTCTGGTAAGTACGGCGAGTGGGGCAAGAGTTCCCAGTTATGTGCAGAAATGATATCTGTGGCCGCTTTCGCTGTGTGTCAGCGAACGTCACTTTTTGGTGTCCTGTAGTCCATTCTGGTTGCTTTTCTATCAATGCATTGTTTCAATTGATTATTTGTTGATGGTATCGAACGATATTATCTGTTTCACTTAGTTTTAGAAGCTCATGGTATCATCAGAAGCTATGGTAGACATCTTTCTGTTCCCATTAAATACACAGTATTGTCTTCTTTCCAGCGCGATTCGGTCTTGCGATCGATGTTGATGGTTGCCCTGGGTTGATGGTTTTGGGTTCTGAACATATATCCATTTTTCGTCTCCAGTCACGATTCGACCTAAAAAGGTCTTTCTTTCATACCGAGAAAGCAAAACTTCGCACACCGTGTTGGCTTTTCCATCTGTCTGTCGTTCAGCTGATGTGATACCGATTTTCCTACCTTCAGTATCTTTCCCATGACATGCAAACAATCACAGATGATTTGCCGACCAACATTTAACTTTTCTGCCGTTTGTTGTTAATTGCAATTCGGCATCTTCAAACTTTTTTGGTTGACCTGGACGTTTTTCGCCTTTCAAGTCGATATCACCACTTTTGACATAAGAGTCTTGCGTTGGGACGTTGTTACCATAAGTTTCCACAAATATACGATGGCTTTCTCTCGCGTTTTTCTTTTGATTGAAGAAGAAAAGCAGTACGTGCCGTAAATGTTCTTTATTTGGCTCGAAACTCCACACGTTTACCACACGAAAAAAGTATTAAACTAACTCGAAATAGTTTAAACATCAATAGCGTTTTGAAAGGTGCTGTCGTAGCAATAAAATGACATAAGAGATTAAACTGTGAACCGACCCTTGTTTCCAGTGCCATCTCTTAAAAAAAAAAGAATTATTAACCATCACACCTGGTATGTTTCCATGGCGAATTGAGCCAATTTACTGAACACGACAGTCTGTTAATGACATTTACATTTTAAACAGCGTTGCCGCTATTCCATTTCAAAGTTCTGACACTCTTATTTCAATACTCTTTAGAACGTTATGAGAACTAACAATATTTCTTAAAAATTCATACTTAAACTATATTTCAAGTAGAATTGGTTTCAAAATAGTCTACTATCGGTTTACACGGTCTTTTAAATGGTAAGTTTAAACGTATCGGAGCTTTAGAGGCTTTAGGTGAGTCAGGGTATGCTTTGGTCATATTGTTTTCAAAGTTAAGATTCTAATTCTAGATGCGAGTGGGAATATGATTTTTTTAAACTTTAGCTCAGCTTACGTGTCTGCTCATTTTTGTATATTTTTCTCAAAAAAATGTAAAGTTAAATTATAGTCAAGTTTTGACACATTTATTTTTAAGGCTAATGATTCTAGAGGATTTTCATTAATAAATGGTTCTTGAATCTAAAACTGTTGCTAAAAAGAGCGCACTATTTGTACGTCGTATGCAGTACCCAGATGTTCTTGACGTTAGGGCTTACATGAATGACTCTTTTTCGAAATCTTTCAAGAATTTCTCGGTAAAAATGCTGTTTTTCCATTTGGTCTTAAGAGTCTAAATCCTTATGGGCGACCCTCTGGCTATCAAAAAAAGCATACTTTTGACTTTTGATTCGCACAGGTTTCGCGATAGTGAGGTTAGAGTGTGTCATTCCAGATTCTGGCAGTTGAAGCTTCTCGCAGTTGAAGATCTCTCGCTGCGAGGTTCATTTTCATTCAAATCTCGGCCTTTTGAAAATACCTGAACTAGTTGAAAACGTGGGCCCTTGATCAAACTTTTTTCATAGGTTTGTTGAAGTTTTGTAAAAGTTTTCATCGAACTCTGAAACAAAGTTTGATAGCGCACCGTTGCTCAAAATTATTTTCAGAACGCACTAGAAAAATCTCGTTCACTTCAAACTCGCACTGGAGATGCATCAGCTGTTGGGGCTGTTGGGAAATCAAAATGTTTCCAGATCGAACACAGTTACGTACCTTCATCAGCATTCATATATTTAATAGCAGAAGTCAATCAGCGACAAGGGTGTCGAATCTTGATAGACAGTGGAAGCTGAAATAGTTGTACTGGTGCAAAAATAAGACACGCAATTTAATCCGGCGTTTAATTTCGGCCACTTCAAATATGTATATTAATAATTTTATAACCACTAAAGATTTTGTTTTTTCTATTAGTTTTCTGTATGTGATACAGGAAAAATTAGGCTACTATATGGTACTGAAATTGATAAATTCATATTTAAGGCTTACCGGATGATTTCTTATAGGCGGCGATATATTCGTCTTCCCACCAAATTACCAATTTCACAGCCGCAAATGACGCTGATCTCGGAAAATCCAGTCTCCCACCAATAATTCCAGGACAAATAGTTTCTTGTAGAACTGCTTGTTTGTTCTAAAAGTTAAATTAGAACATAGTCAGTGTTATGCGCATTATTGAAAAATATGTACAAGGTGTTTTTAAAGTTGAGTCATTTATTTTAACAGGTAGAACTCGCAAAAATTAAAATTATTTTACCAAAAATCATTTATATAGAAATTGCAAAATAAAGAAGTTATTAACAGATACAAATTTGAAAACAGACCTGACTTTTGGATATTCTCGACCACTGCGCTGTAAAACTCGCAAAGAGAAGTCAATATAGCAAAAATCATTTATGTAAAAGTTATAGAATAATAAAAACACAAAAGCTACATGTTACAAAAATTGTTCAAAATTATTACCATTTGTTCGGTTTGCACAAAATATGTCTCGGCGTACCCATCAAAAATAAAATCTCGTTTTAATTCTTCCACAGTATTTACTGCTTCATCGTGATAAACTAAGTTTTTTAAAAGCCCCACAGAAAAAAATCGCAGGGTATTAATTCCGGGCAGTGTGCAGGCCAAGAAATGGGTCCATTGCGCCCTATCCATCTGTTAGGATATTCATTATTTAAATGTTCATGGACTTCTCGTCTAAAATGTGGTGGAGCTCCATCATGTAAAAACCACATATTCTGTCTAACCTTTAAATGAACATCTTGTAATAATTGCAGCAGATTGTTCTGAAGAAAGTCTAAATAATTTTCACGTGTTATTCGACCTGGAAGAAAGAAAGGCCCAATAACCATACCATTTACTACGCCAGCCCAAACATTTACTGAAAATGGGTTCTTTTCACAGCATGCGGATTTTCTACTGCTCAAACATGGTTGTTGTGGAAATTATTTACTCCAATATGGCCTCGTCGGTAACCAAAATAAATTTGGTAAAATTTTCATTTCTGTTGTACTTTTCATAAACGGGTGGCATTTTAATCGCAGAGCTTGCCCAAAAATTAAACACTCTATTAAGCAATTATTATCACTGGTCAAATCGAACATCGCATTCAAAAGAAATATCGTTCAAGAATACAAAAAACTAGTCATACCCAGTATCAGCAGTAAACAAATTCTTTATGTGATTACAACGCAGTGGTCGAGACTCGAAAAGTCAGGTTTGTTTTCAAATTTTGTAACTGTTAACTGTCTTTATTTTGCAACTTTTGTATAAATGATTTTTGATAAAATTTCCTATTTTTATGAGTTCTTCAACCTGTTAAAATAAATCACTCAGTTTTGAAAATACACTGTATAACAAACAATAGTATAATAATAATAATAATAATAATAAGTTAAAGAAAGAGTTTTCTACTATGTACGAAAAGAGGCTTACAAAAACTTTTAAATACCAAACTGAACAGTGGAAACCTGATTAAAGTGATCAATGGATGGGCAGTGCCAACTCTGACCTATTCCTTTGGTATTGTTAAATGGTCAGAAACAGACCTTGATGGACTGGCTAGATTGACACGTTGAACATTGCCAAAATTCCGATGTCTGCATCTAAATTCATCTATAAAGCGGCTGTACATTCCAAGAAAGTTGGAAGGCAGAGGCCTTAAGATCCTTAAGATCCTTAAGGATCGAACCTTAAGATCTTTTGTCTGAACCAGGAGGGTAAGATGAGAGAACGTTTCATTAATTCAAGCAGCACGCTAATGAAGTTAGTTGCTAAGGAGGACCGGGGTTTCACCCCGCTGAACCTAGATAAATTGAATCGTGTTGATGGTAGAACAACACTTACAGATTGTGTTCGTGAATGGAAACAACACTGCATGGACGGTATCCAAAGTCACTCGAGGATGATACCATTGATGGACCATTGTCTCTAAAATGGCTGACCGATGGGCTGTTGTACCCAGAAACAGAAGGTTTTGCGACATCTATTCCAGATATGGTAGTAAGAACACGGGACTATGAAAATCATATACTGCACATGGATGTTGTCGACCTTCTCGCCTATTGGAATCATCTGATTCAATCCTATACTGGGACAGACCAATCACAACAGATCGAACGGTCGATTATAATAGACTAAACATTGTTCTAATTAGTAAAAAGGAGAAAAGGGTTTTTATAATTGACATCGCAGTGCCACTCTCTCATAATATCAGGAAAACCTAGTTGGAGAAAACCACTAGTATGAAAACCTTGCGTACGATTTGAAAAACCAGTGGAAACTGCATAAGGTAGAGATAGTGCCTTTCGTTATATCCGCCGAAGGCCTAATAAGTAAGAACTTTTCAAACAATCTGAAGAACCTTGGTATCTCAACATCGATTGCCATAGTAGGACAACGTGCAGTACTCTTGCAGACATGCCATTTTGTTCGTAAAATTTTATGCTAAGTGACAGGGTTGAATTGATTTCTCATTTTGGCCTTGTAATATAGACCAGCGTAGGCTGAGATGCTGAATTCAGAACGAGGATAATAATAAAACTGAGATTTTGATGCCAAGCTTAATTTTCTTAAAAATGCTTTTTTGGAAAAAAATGTCCACCCCTTTCAATTTTTTTCCATCTTTCTGACAAAAGTTACGAGGTGTGTGAATAAAGTAGTGAATTATTTATTCAACTGAAATTACAATTTTTCATTGCCCTCTTCAAAGTAGTTGCCTGGGAGGCCACACTGCGCTGGGGAGAATTTGTCCATTCATCATAGCAGTGTTGGAACTCAGATACTGAAATCCCCTTCTTCTGGTCGGTTTCGCCCTTTTTAATGTTATCCAGTATCCTAAAATGGTGTCTTTTGAGGTGAATTTTCAATCTTCGGAAAAGGGAAAAAGGACTAAAAGGGAAAAAAGGTTGCAATGACTAAAGTCTGGGGAATATGAGGACTGCGGGGCCTGAAATAGCTCTGTGGCAAGGTGCACTGTGGTCATTCAGCAGGTGTTCTTGATGTTCAGTCTTATACTAATGACTTTTTCGAAGCCTTTCAAGAACTAACTTCGGTAAATATGCTGGTTTACCGTTTGGTCGATCAAACTAATTGAGGAGTTAAACTAATATTAAGCTTGTAATAGAAACATTCCCATTTCCTGTAAAAACTCCTTTTTTTTATTCTGCCTAGCATGCAAGTATGTTGTAATAGAGAAACGATTTAATATTAACTCGAATGACTTTGTACTTTTTTTACTTTTTACTTTGTTAATATATTTATTACTTATTTTGTTTTTAACTTTGTGTGACTATAGTTTCGTAACCAATTATCAAACCTCGTCTTTAAAACTAAGGTATGGCATCTGTTTATTTTATATAGGGTCGATATTATGTATGGAAACGGTCAAATATCTCGAGAACGCTTTGAGATTACTTAATGAAATCTTGTATACAAACAACAGGAAATGTTTGCCACTTTTTGGGAATATTTTCATTTTTTTTGTCGCATATTTGAAATCCAAGGCTAACTTGATTTTTTTGAACTTGACAACAGTACTCGAATTTGGCATTGCTGGAAAGGGCAACTTCATCTCCTCTAGGACTAAGGCATTTTATCGATTTTTATTTAAGTTGGTATTAGACAGCTGCCTGAAAGGTTTGAAACGTAACCAAATAATACAATTTTTTCCTCAGTACAGTAGGGTCTCGTTAATCCGGAGAGGCAAAAACAAGGCCCTTTCCGGATTATCGAGGCGTCCGGATTATAGTATGCCATATTTAATGGTAATAAAACACATGTTTAACCTTAGGTTATTTAATCAATTTTTAAATTAAAGCATAAAGACAAAAATGTACATGTTCAAAATTACAACCATGTAAGAAAAACAGTAAGTTCAAATAAAACATTAGTTAATTCTTCTTGAAAAAGTCTGTAATACTCTTCTGTTTATAATTTTCGCACTTCATTTCAAAAGCCCGGTCTCTAAGTCGGCGGAGAAACATAACTTCGTGACTATCAAATTCGTTATCTTCAGCCCATTTTAAAGCAGTGTTTAAAGCTCCTACTGCCTCTGAATGACCAACTTTTTCGGAGGCGAGAGCTTCACCTCTGTTGTCCTCATCTTGCTCATCGTCCCTCCGCTCGCACATCTCCTCATCAGTTAACACTTCATACGTGGCGGCGCCATAATGTTAACGAGCGCGCTAAATTGACACTGTAGACGGAAGGCGATAAACAAAAGACTGACGACGCATTGGCTCATGGCAGCCCGCACCTACACCCGCCTCCCCCGCGAACCCCATTGCCCGGTCGGATTACAGCGATCACCGAACAAGGGGGAGTCCGGATTAACGAGGCCCTACTGTACTCTCAGAAATTTCTTCTGTCAAGCAACAACAAAACTTTACATGTATGAAGTAGATAATATTTCGATTTTGCAATCAATATCTTCTAGCATCCAAAAAGATATGAAGTTTTACATCAACCCAATCGAAAATAGTATAGAATGGATCGATCGGTGCTATATTTGTAATTAAAATACATGTTATCATTGAATGAAAGCTGCCATTTTATTTGAATATTATAAATATACACGCGTGAGAATTGCTTTATTTAAAAGGCTGTATTTATTTAATAATGTCGATTTGTTAGTTTTTCATTTCATATTTGACATTTAAATTATAATGGATAGTAAGTTCCTTCTATTATTAAACACAATTTAACTCATGAGTATTATTTTAATAGAGTACATGTTTAAATAAATAATTACAATAATTATAACGTACCTTGTAATATTCTAAATCCCTTTGTATGAGTATGTTCACTTTGTCCATTAAATTTCCATCTTCCATTACTTCCATTTTGTAAATTTATATTGTTTTTGAATAATATACAACGTCCACTTCAATATTAAATTCGAAAAAGGATATATCGACCAAACAAAACATATTCGCTTCGGTTGCAATAGTTCCGAATTCAGGTCACTTGAGGGCAGTTAACCTATTTTGTTTGGTGGAAAGGGCCAGCAGCGTTTTTAATCATTAAGTATAATGAGATTTTAAAACGTCTTTTATTGGACATAAAACATTTATTTGTGGACAAAATACGAATATATTCAATTATTAAAACAATTTCCTTCTGTTTAATAAAATTCTATGTATTATACTTAGTTTACTTAATTATACTTCTGTCAAAGAACATTTGTTTTTTAGGCCAATTATTCATCAAGACATATTTTCCCTTCTTCGTAAGAATGAATGTGTTGTTTTGAAAGTTCGTGTTGCATCGATCGAAATAAGTGGTAGCCCGAAGGAGCAAAGTCTGGTGAATAGGGCGCGTGATGTAGGACGTCCCATTTAACATTTTCCAAATAGTTTTTTACACATTTTGCAACATAGGGCCGAGCATTGTTATGTTGAAAAATTACTATAGCGTCTTTGGGTGTATTCTGATCATTTTCCTTCATTGCTCGGTTCAATTTAAATCAATTGTTGTCGGTATCGATCGTTTCGCCAGATTTACACCAAATACACAGCAAATCCTTCTTTTCATGTATATTGCGCGCTCTTTGTGATGCTGAAAGCTGGCCTGGGTCTACTCATGATTTTTTCCTCTTTGGGATGGTTTTGGTTTTCTGTCTGGTAAGCAAAATATTAAGCAAAGTGGTTTTTCACTTTTCAATCTTTCTTTCCTTCAATTCATGTGGAACCCATTTTCCTTCCTTCTGGACCTGACTCAATGCGTGTAGATGTTCGGAAATGGTGGTTTGGGCAACATTCAAAGTTTATGCCAATTGTTTCAACATATGAGTTGAGTCTTCATCTAATAATGCTTACAAATCTTCAAACTTTTTCGGCTGTCCTGGGTACTACTTGTTTTTTTTTTGTATCAAAATCACCATTTTAAAAGCGTTTATACGATCGTTAACAAGTTTTTTGGGTTAGTGCATGTTCCCCATAAGCTTCAACCAACAATCAATATTTTTGAGTAGCTGTTTTCTTCATATGAAAGAATGTTATTAAAATTCCCCTGAAAACATCTTTTTCTGGTACATAATTCGATATATTCATAGCTACGAAAAAGTGAAAAAAGTTTTTTTCACAATGGTAATTAATATCGTAGTGGCTTTTGATGTTTATGGCTGGTATGTTTACCTTCCAAAACGCCATACAGGCCATTAGTCTAAACCAGGGGTCTTCAACCTTTTATTATCCAAGGGCCAGATAAGAATATTAATAAAACTAAAAGACGCATAACGAAGAGAGCAAGCATGATCACATCCAGGCCATATAAAGACACAACGAATACACTATCCCACTATGCTTGACTTTTAACATTTAACATTTAAGGTAGCTTAAAAGTTTAGGAAAAACATAAATGTAAGACATGCTTTTAAAGACGTTTATTAAAAAAACATTTTAATGAGATTTTTGACATTGTTTATTTTTAATAAGTTTCTCAATGTTTGGTCTTATCTATACTTAGTAATATGAAGACTATTTTCAAGGTGCGAGTCCGTTATTCTGGTCCTATTTTTTGATTTGGCATGTTTTGATTTGGAAGAAAACCGAACAGTGGCATTATTTTCTGAGCATGAGGTCGAATACTTGGAAATTTATTTTTATCATATTACTATGAGTTAATCCTATGAGATCTGAGTTCCATTTGCAAATTTCCTGGAACATCTTTAGTAGCTGACTAAAAGCTATTGCGAATAAGTTTATTAAATTTTCATTTTCCATTTTCCATTTTCTTCTACTAAGTTAACGGGCATCCGACAAGTCAACAATATCCCCATACTCCGCATCAACATCGGACAAGAAAATTTGGAATTCTCGTTGGTTGAGCCCTCGAGACGTCATGCATTTTATCATCTTTATAATTTCTTCCATAACATGGTTAAAATTAATTTTTTTGGTACATAAATTTTGTTGATGTTTAATACATTGATATTGCAGTAAATTTAAGCCAGTCTGGTTTTTTTTTATTAAGGCTGCAAGTACTTAATTTTTATCAACCATAGTTGGTACCCCATCCGAAGATGTCTACTCTCTTCGTAGTTCCTTTCATAGGATAAGGGGCAGCCAGTACTTCTGTAATTTCTATATCTTCTGATAATCTGTCATTCTTTCTTCATATCATTCTTTTGTGATAATCGTCAATTCTTCTAGTCTGATAGACTAATTTTAGAGAAAAGATATTTTTGCGATGGACATAAAACTTCTGCAGCTGATTTCATGAATTTCATAAATTCGCTAAACACGAAAGGCTTGGCTTGGAAGCAATTTTTTCCGATACAATATAGCTCACCTAAAAAATATTTTAAGGACCTTAATTTTCGCGATAACCAAATATGAGTTAACTTTGAACGGAGCCTAAGCTGTAAGTATAGTACCGCCCATTTATGTGATAAAATGACTTACCTTTACACAAGCTTCGCTCTCTATATATGGCCTCTGAAATTTATATTACTGCAACTGTAGTTGTTTCTTCAAGGCTTCCACTTTATCAACCCGCATTTGACCATCAATTTCGCCAAATGTGGCAGTGTGATTTGCCTCTTAATGTCATTTTAATTGGATTCTTTCATAACAGCAACCTTCTCACAGCATACCAAATACATAGGCTTTTCTCGAATGTTCACAAAAAACTTGCTGTTTATATACCCCTGCCGCCCACTTTCCAGAATCTTCTCAAAGAAGATGCGAAGTGTCCAGCGAAACAGTGTAGTTTTCGCACGATCACTCACTATTCGCTTGGAGCACCATGACAACATCAATAACACGCAAGTCGTTATCGATTATTATTGAATGCCCGCATCACAATAATTTAAATGCCTAACGACAACTACTTGAGTGTAAGCCAGTATTACACCATGCTAACTTTTGTAAACCAAGTTAAAAACCTAAGACTTAGACTACTTACTTAGACTTTTGGTCCTAGACTATGCTTTGCAAGTCGTTTTTTTTCCAGTTCTGGATAACTTATTACGTTGTTTGTTCGTTTTAGTTGCGAGCCGTGAAAAAACAAAAGGCGGGCCGCGGGTTGAAGACTCTTGTTCTAAACCAACAGAAGTATTAGTAACGCCATTTCTTAGCAAAATCGAAATTATTAAACGAAATACCATATATATTAAACTAAGGTATAGTTTGTTTCAAATTTCTGTTTTATTGTATGGTATGTCAGCTCGGCAGGCCTAACTGACCCATGGTTTGGTTATTGTTTTTCGCCATTTGTTTCTATCCTTCACATTTTTCCTTCCAATTTGCAATATTTGAGCATGGTAAGCAATATTCAAGGATATTACTCGTCTTCTTGCTGTTTCAATCCTGCTTTCTAAAAGATTCTTCGTTATCCCTTTGTTCATCGTTGTCACGTGTTCTGACTATTTGAGCCTTTGTCTTTTTGTTCGCTATTATGTCGGGCTTTTCGTACAATTCTTGTAACTCACTATCCTAACTAACTAAACGATAACTAAAAAACGATATTTTTTTCCGTGCTCCACATAAAAATTGCTCAACACTTTAGTCATCAAATGTCAACAAGCATCTCCTGAGACCGGTTTCTAAATTTAAGTCATCAGTCGGGCTCGGTCGTCGTACGAGCCTGACTGATGAAGGCTTAATGCCAGAAACCGGTCTCGGGAGACGCTTGTTGACGTTTGATGGTGCTTGAAGGATTGATCAATTTTTAAATGTAACACACAGAAAAAAATCTGAAACTGATCTGGACAAAAATCTAAAAAAATCTGGACAATATTTTCTTTTGATTCAATTGCTGAATTCAATTATACATTTGTTTCCTTTCAATACGAGTTGTATAAAAATCTGTATGAAACTGGTGGCGTAACGTTCGATTTGGCAACCCTGTTGGCTTCCCCATTGGAGGGGAATCTGATGGATCTTTAGTACGAGTTTGAACTCTCTAGGATCACTTAATCGGACATAGGAATTTATTTTCGTTAACCGGGTTTCTTTAGTGCGTTCTGAAAATGAGTAACAAGTTCGAGCGTTCGACAAAGTCGACAAGTTCGAGCAAAAAATTAAGACATGTTTCCTTTCTGTTGTCCTTTTGAAGTATTTATCCTCACTGCCTCGTATTTTTCTAGATATCTCCTATTCACATGTATAGAGTTTCTTTACCGAACATCAGTCTATTTGGTTTTTATTTTATTTAATGGAGTAGATTTTTTTAATTAAAAAAACTAAACCATAAATGTTTGAATAAATATTTCATATCCCTCCCCTTGTGCTTTTTAAAACACTTCATTTAATCGAATATATTTCTTTTCGCCACTGCCTTGTTCGAAGCTTCGTATGGGACTCGTAACTATCGTTAGTTCTGTTGAGTCCGCTTATTCTGTTCAGTCCGGATTGGTTTTCGAATCCCTGATCGAAAATAACTTGGTGGTTTTGCTGCGATAATGTTAATGAGTCTTTTTCGACCTCCTCAAGATATGTGAAGGGGCAATTCACCAGATGATGTATCTGGGATCGAAAGAGATGAACATCCGATCAGGCCAAGTCTGTAGAATACGCCGGGAAATATTGCAACCCAACTCGTTGATCGTTTCTATAGTCATTTTTGCTGTATGTGACCGTGTGTTGTCCTGAAGAAAAATTATTGCCCTTCTCATTCCGTATAAGGAATTTTTTTCTCCAGATCCTTATTGTTGCGAATTAATTGCTGTTACTCTCTCAGCGTTGACTGCTTGACCAAATTGGAGCAACTTATAATGCACAACGCCCAGATGATTCTACGATATAAACTGTAACACCTTTTTCGCATTAATTTTTTGCGGTTTTGCGATTCTGATTGATAGCCCACCTGGATTAATCCACGATTTTCGCCTTTTTGGGTTTCGTCACAGGCCACAACCTAATGCAGCAAGTTCATTTCCTTTAATATGGATACAACAACGTTTAAGGGTCTATTCGTATTTTCGTTTGACTTCGTCGTAAGTAATCGGTTCGAATTTTTCCACTTTTTTTACTGTTCCAGACGTTCTACGTCATTTAAGTCAAAATTTCCAGTGCAGAATTGCTGGAACCACTTCTTAGCAGTATCGTACGAAACAGCGATATCTCCCAAAGCTGCACAAATCATGTTCAGTAAATGCTTCCTCAGCATTTCATTTCCTTTAATCTGGATACAACAACGTTTAAGGGTCTATTCGTATTTTCGTTTGACTTCGTCGTAAGTAATCGGTTCGAATTTTTCCACTTTTTTTACTGTTCCAGACGTTCTACGTCATTTAAGTCAAAATTTCCAGTGCAGAATTGCTGGAACCACTTCTTAGAAGTATCGTACGAAACAGCGATATCTCCCAAAGCTGCACAAATCATGTTCAGTAAATGCTTCCTCAGCATTTTTTTGACTTGAAAGGCGAAAAGAAGGCACTGCCTCAAATGTTGTTTTGGGGTTGACATCGCATTTACAACTAATGTTTATGTTCTTTGTTACATTCACAGTAGGCTTGTATATTAAATCTTGTTTTGAAGTTGAAAGATGGCACTTTAAAATAACTATCCATCCATCCATCATCAGCCTATTGAAGTCCACTGCTGGACGTATGCCTCCTTTAAGAGCTTCCACTGTGTTCGGTCCTACGCCACCTGCATGCCGTTTGTTTTGATGTGTTTTAGGTCATCAGTTCCTCTAGTGGGGGCACAGCTCTGTTTCTGAAGGCTTCCGATCTTGGTCTCCGTTCCAGGATTCGTTTTGTCTACCTGTCATCAACCGTTCTCGCAACAAGAGTGGCCCAGTTCCACTTCAACTTCTACAGCATCAGCTATTCTTTCTACAGCATCAATCACTTTCATTCGTTTGCGTATTTCTGTATATGATATTCGATCTCTGAGGGAAATTCCTAGCATTGTCCGTTCCATTGCTAGTTGTGTTATCCATATCTTTCTAATTGTCTGTTTTGTCATTGTCGAGTCTCTGCACCTTATGTGAGAACTGGAAGGGTTTTTTTCCTCAAACAAACCGGCAACTCTGACTTTGGTATATATCTCAGATTTTCCAAAGCAGCTCGCGCAAGTCCGGTTCTTCTGGGGATTTCAGGAGTCTCATTTTTTCTGCTGATACTAATCAGGATAAAATATCAGGTTTGCCATAATTTGGTATTTTACGAAATTGATTTTGAGTCCTACTTTCTTGGAGGCTTCGTTGAGATCTTTTAACATTGCTTCATCCAGACGGCCGGCTATTAAGACTAAGTCGTCGGTGAATCTCAAGTAGTTGAGGTTTTCACCCTTCATGTTCACTCCTAAATGGTCTCATCGGGTCTGTTTGCACATGTATTGAACTAAGACATTGAAAAATTTTGATGAAATGGAGTCGCCGTAGCGAACATCTCTTCCTACATCAAATATGCCCGTGTTGTGGAGTAGAACATTTGCATTCTTTTTCATAAATGTGTTTGATGAGTGCAGTGTAGCGGTAGTCAATTCTGCAATCTGATAGAGCTTTTAATATCGTGTAGTGGTCCAGTGTGTCTATAAAGATAAGCACTAGAGGTTTATTATACTCCATCGACTTTTCTATTATGCTTTTTAATACTTGAAGTCATTAGTGCCATAGTGTGTCCTGAAGCCGGCTTGTTCTCGCGGCTGGTATGAGTCTAGCTTATTGCATAGTCGATTTATGATTATCCTGGAAAACAACTTGTGTATGTGTGTTAGGAGACTGTTCGGTTGGTAGTTTTCGATATTCGTTGTCACCCCTCTTATGTAGTAATGTTATTACCGGATTGTTTTATTACCATGGTGTTGTTCCCTTTGAAAGACATTTATTAAAGAGAAGCCTCAATGCTTTTAATTGTTTCTTTCCTGCCATTTTGATATCTTCTGTGACTATTCCATCATCTCCGGGAGATTTGTTCTTTTTCACCTCATAGTGCTCGTTTTACTTCGAGTTACTACCCAGTGTGATATCTGGGAGGTCATATGATCCTTGATTAAAAACTCTTGTAATTTGGCTCTATAATTTAAAATGTAAACTCTTGTAATCACTATAGAGGCGGTAAAATCCGATTCTAATAAGTTCTGCAGTCCTCGAAACGTAGAGACCGACAATTACATTGAATTCCTAATATTATATTCCATTAACAAAGGTTTTTTATGTAGATTGTCTATATAGAAAATGATTGAACAATTTTAAAAATAATATAATTTAAAAAGAAGTTATTTTCATATACGCTTTTATAAAGCAAAATATATCCCCCTTTTCAATATTTCTCCAACCTGCGTTGTTTACTGAAACACGTTATTTTTGCCAGTCCACTAGGCCCGCCATGTTCGCAGTTACAAACACCGATTAAGATGTTTAACCCTTCAATGAACATATCGACAGGCTTTCGAAACTTGTCTAACATGTCCGACCACTTCTTATCTCAAAACTGAACACATCAGTGAGTACGATGGAGTCGGCCGACGTGGAAATTGAAAGTAAATCGGTTAGAAGGATCCCTTTTCCATGTTCTGTTATTGTCGCTTTTGGGGTTGATAGGTTTGTTTTTAATTTCGCGTTTATAAACACGATAATTTTATGGTATACGAGGTGTGACGATTAAATATCGAAGCTGACGTTGTAAAACATTTTATTTTGATTGCATACATATTTACTTATTATCACCTTCAGTATACACTCCTAGATCCCTACAACGCTCCATGCGAATCTTTCATTGTTCGAAACAGTCAGCTCCTTGAGAACGCGTTCCGCTTTCTCTTTCACAGCTTCAACGGACTCAAATCTTCTTCCTTTTAATGCAGATGTTACCTTAGGAAACATATAGAAGTCGCACGGCGCAGGATGTGGTGAATAAGGCGAGTGATCTAACACTGGGATGTTGTACTTGGCTAGAAATCTCTTGACAGACAATGCGGAATGAGCCGGTGCATTGTCTTGGTGGAGAATTCATGAGTTGTCCTTCCACAATTGGAGTCGTTTTTTCTTTAATCATTCACGGAGTTTAGCAAGAACGAAGGTAGTAATGTTTATTAATAGTTTGGCGTTCAGGAACCCAGTAAAGGTACACAATCCCTTGATTATCGAAAAAACAATCATGATTGCTTTGAATTTTGATTTAGTCATTCAAACTTTTTGGCTCTCGGTGAATTTGGGCTTTTCTAGTGCATGAATTGGCGCTTCGTTTCAGGATCAGAAGAAAAAAACCACGATTTGTCACATATTATCATTCTTTCTAATAAGTTTGGGTCATTTTCAATGACATTTAAAGTGTCAATACAAACATTTTTGCGAGCTTCTTGTTCAAACCTGAGAATTTTAGGCATCATTTTGGCACACACTTTTTCCATGTTAAAATTGTTATGTAAAACTTGCCCTACGCATTTTTTGTCAATTCCTACAGTTTCAGCAATCGCACGAATACTTAACCGACGATCAAATCGAACCAGATTACCGATTTTTTCGACCCAGGCGTAGGTCATCTTCAACGTCTTCTCGGCCATCTTGAAAACCCTTAAACCACTCAAAAACACGTGCACGCGATGAACATTGATTGCCATACACTTCTTTCAATAAATTATAAGTTTCAGTAGCGGTTTTTACAAGTTTCAAGTGAAATTTCACAACAATTCGTTGCTCTATGGTTACAGTTAACATTTTTCCGGCGAAACAAAAAAAACTCTAATGCGAACGAAGGCTACGGTTATACAGATTTGTTTTCAGAAGCGAGAGGTACTGCATTCAGAAGAGAGGGCTTCACGCTAAACAGCTGTTGGTCGCTGGCGTTTAGCATATGCGTACTTTTGTAGCAGCGTCAGTCCCGTTATTTAATAGCCACATCTCGTAGATAAATAATGACTACGCAATTTACATAGCTAGGTAAAATTATACAATTACTATAATATTAAACTAAAATGACCACTTACAAGGTAAAATTTTATTCAAAAATGAGCCTGAAAGGCTTATGTACATTATGTGTAAAGAGTACCTGGAATTGTTAAATAAGACACAAAAAATTAATCTATTCATCAACATTTATTTTGTTGCTTTCAAAGTAGGTCCCATCGAGTTTGATACAATTTCACAACAATTCGTTGCTCTATGGTTACACTTAACATTTTTCACATGCGTACTTCTTCTGTAGCAGCGTCAGTCTCGTTATTTAAGCCACATCTCGTAGGAAAATAATTCGACTACACAATTTATACAGCAAGGAAAAATATACAGTTACTATAATATTAAACTAAAATGACTACGTACAAGGTAAAATTTTATTTAAAAATGAACCTGAAAAGCTTATGTACATTATGTTTAAACAGTACCTGGAATTGTTAAATAAGACCCACAAAAAATTAATGTATTTATCAAAATTTATTTTGTTGCCTTTAAAGTAGGCCCCATCGAGTCTAATACAACTATGCAACCGCTTGCCCAATCCTCTATACATTATTCGTAGGCTGATTGCGGCATGGCCTTCAGTGATTTTTTTTCGCGTCAAATGACTCAAAACACCTGCCTCCAAGTGGTAATTTTTACTTGCCATATCAGACGAGTGTAGTGCTTGGTCCATTGGTGGACGTCCGTTGAGTTTTTGGCCAAAAACTCTTGCATTGGATTTGTGCACAATGGACCTTTTTGGCCCTCTGGAAGAAATTCCGAGTGCACCACACCACTGTAATCGAAAACAAAACTGCCAGCATGTTGTATATATATATATATATATATATATATATATATATATATATATATATATATATATATATATATATATATATATATATATATATATATATATATATGTATATATATATGTATATATATATATATATATATATATATATATATATATATATATATATATTCTCTTGACCGTTTATTATTATTATTATTATTATTATTTTATTTATTGGGACTTTCGGTCAGTAATTAAGTTTTAATTTTTAATTTTTTTATTAACGTTTCGGTTCAACAATGAACCATCCTCAGAATAATTCAATATTAAATTAAACAATTAATTAACATTTTTTTTTAACTAATATGTGATAATTTTGTATAAAATTTTTAAATGACATATTTTTCATTGTCTTTTAAAATTGTCTGGTAAAATTTCATTGTCTTTTAAAATAATTTAAAATTTTAATGCTTGTCTGAAGACTGAGTCAGTCTTCAGACACAATAAACACACACAATAGAATGTTGAACGCAGAACACACATAGTTTGTTGTGTTTCGAAGATGGAAGAATACATTAGACTATTAGTCAGCCATGAATTATCCTTCAACAAATTCACCTTTTGGCCCTCGGGAAGAAATTAGCAGTGCACCACACCACGGTAATCAAAGAAAACTGTCAGCATGTTCATCATTTTCGAGTGATTTTGACGCCGATTTTTGGGTTTCAGCTCTTTTTCGTGGCGCCCGAATACTTTTGGCTTGTTCTACATTGGCTTCTTCGTACACTCTGATTAAATTGAGTTCTTTCGGAACCAGTCCTGCGTCAGTCAAAATGTTTTTTTCCTTTATTTGGGTTTTTTCGCCCCTATCTAAAACTCAAAAAATATCAAAAATACCTGTTCTGATTTAAAGAAAGAATCACTGGGTAAAAACAAAAAACCAAACGGAGACAAATTTCTCATTTTTTTTTTGTTTTTACCCAGTGATTCTTTCTTTACATAAGAACAGGTATTTTTGATATTTTTTGAGTTTTAGATAGTGGCGAAAAACCCAAATAAAGGAAAAAAATATATGAACACGCCACAACCATTCAGACATTAGTCAAAATGTTATCAACTGACTTAAAAGATATGCTCACCGCTTAAGCCAACTCTCTAAGACTCATACGATAATTTTATAGCACCAGTTTGTTGATTTCGTTGATGTTTTCGTCGTTCATAGACGTGGAAGTTCGACCAGAAGGGGGGCAAACCATTTCTTGACTCTCTGTATATACGTGCTTTTAAAAAATCACAATTTTGCTAATATTTTTATGAAAGTATTAATTTTCAACTTCATTTTTCTCCTTCGTTTCAATTTTGACTATCTCAATTTTTTGCCCCAACAATGTGTTTTATTGTTTGTTAAAAACCAAAATTAGCGAACGATGTTTCGAAAATGTTTTGAGAATTGAGGGAAAAAAGGCAGTGTGCTAATACTTTTTTTGACCCAATTCAAATTTTCAGTTTTTATTATTTTTTGAACAAACCGAAGTTACTTCAAATTAAGTCTCCAAACCAGGGTTTCTCAAACTTATAGCCCCACGAACCCCTATTAACTTTCCCGGATTACTGCAAACTCCGTTAAAATAAAAATCTAGCTATAGAAAAAAAGTAACGTTTTTTATTTAAATAAAAGATAATACAGTTACAAAAAGCAAGATTATGTTGTTAATTAATGTGATGGGTGGACTTGACAAATTGAGTCTATTTTAGGAGCAATTTTGGTCAATTTTAATCTTAATTCTGATTCAGGATCAAGTCGATTTTGTATTTCGTTTTTATCATAACCAAGTGTGAAAACCCAGTCTCACATAAGTAAATTGTCACGAAGGGCAAAAAGGAAATTCACCGCTTTGCGTGAGAGTTCTTGTGGGTTCGGGATATTCTTGTCGTGCTGTCCAAAAATCAATCAAAGACATATTTTTAAAATCAGCTTGAAGAGCTTGGTCTGTGGACATTTTATTTAATGCAAATTCACGCAGAAGAGGAAAACATTCAACGATGTTTGATTTCAAGCAAGCTTTCCAACCCTCAATTGTTTTTATTAATGCGTGTATTTTATCCTGCACGGTGAATACACTGCATGCGGATGCTTGCATTGAACCTTTCGTTTCGTTGAGACCAGAAAAAATGTCAGCTAAATATGTTACTTTTTTAAGCCAGGTTTTATCTTCAAATCTGAACTTGATGTTGAAGTCACTGTCATCAAAAATAAATGGATTTCGTGACGAAGTTCGATAAACCTGCGTACTTCACAGTGTAACAGTAATGAAACACGCTCACTCCCCATGTCTCGGCATAATAGTGCAAAAAGTTTCGAATTGAACGGACAAGTTTTTATGTAATTTATTATTTTTACGACCTTTGATAGTGCTGTTTTCAAATCCTCAGGTACTTTTGCAGTCCTGTGAAATGCACAATAAGTACTTTTGGCCTCAGGAGCAACACTTTTACCTGGAAATTAATCCAGATATCCTTTCTGTCATGCCCTTGGCACCATCAGTCGATATACCAATACATCAACACAGAAATATTTTTATACACATATCTAACAAAACCAAGTAAATTCGATGTTGTTGATTCATCAACTTGAATTTCATAGTAACTGTCTTGCAATGTCGTGAATGCCGCGTGAAATTGTGTCATTAGGAAGAGGTATTTTATCCAGCAATTTCGACGATTTGTCTCCTAGTACGTAACTGACTATTCCTTTAGCAGCTGGTAAAATTAATTATTCAGCAATATTGTATGACTTTCCCGTCTTTGCGATTGAATATGCCACAAGGAAAGACGCACGTAAATACTCATAGTAGCCACGGTGTTTTTCATAGTTTTTTTTTGGAGAATTCAACTCTCTCTTTTTTCGAACAAAAAATCTCAAGACTTGTCTACATACTGCTGATGTTTTGTCTCCAAATGTCTTCGCAATAATGATGAGTTCATCGCGTTATTTGCGAGAACTTGTGAGCACATTTACACATTATGCATTGAGGTTCTTCTTTACACGTAAATCTAATTTCCAGGTAGTCTCCATCATATTTCCATTTTCTTGTTTACTAGTTTCTGCAGAAGTTTCATTTGAAATTGAACAATCATCAGACTTAGACGGAATTTGAGTCGATGTACTTTTCGCAGTTTGCGAATTTATAACGGTTGAGTATCTGGAAATATTCCTCGTAATGATCCAGTTTTTGACGATTGATTCATGTTTACAACTATTATGAGTGCAAATGATTCTTTTGTTTTGATAAATATGACGAGCAGCAATGCGGGCGAATGTAAATAACGCTGGGGCTCCGTTGGCGAGGCGAATCGCCGCCCCCGCGTGCTCCACACCGCACGAACCATGTCGCAGCCGCAAGCGAGCGAGCACCACATTAGTGATTAGCAACGCAAGTAGTCGCCTGCGCGCCATTCTTCGTGCGCACGCGCAAGTCAGCCAGTCACTCGCCATAAAGTTAATCTTGTGTGATCGCCAACCTTTTCAATGTGTTAAGCTACTTTAATAATATGCAAATGCATTTATTAATATTCATTTATTTAATGCAATAATGGAAACACATTTTCGATGTACAAGATTTATTTTACTATAACTATATTGTACATTACATATGATGTACACACAATATGCAAATCCTATATGTCTAAATAATAATCACAATTTTAACGCAACGGCTTGTTATCTATTTTTAAATATTAAAGTCGCATGACCGACATTTAAAGGCGAAATAACATTTTAATGAGAAGGCTGACGCACCACTCAATTTTTTTTTAGTATTGGCGTTATAGTTCGTTACAGCCATTCGAATACAATTATCCAAAGGTTCATCTGCAAGTCGGTTGCGGTATTTGCTCTTAATTACTTTCATATTGGAGAAAGAAGATTCACACAAATAGCTCGAATTGAATAACGCTTTCACTTTTAAGGCAACGCTAACTAAAACTGAATATTTGTCTTTATTTACTAAAGGCCAGATACATTTTGTATTTAACTCCAAGGATTTTAAGGTTAAATCATTTTGAAGCGTAATAACTACCATCTCTGTTGTAGCCCTATCCTCGCCAAAATGCTGTATAACACAAGTCGCAAATGGCTCAGTATTAATTTCCATGAAGGGTGAGTCAACAAATTTTACCACTAGTGCGATAACTTTGAAATCTTTAAAACGACATTTAAATGCATACTTCCAGTTCGATATTATTTGCACATGATATTTACGTAAGGTTGCAACTGATTTTGAGATATCTTTTCTAAAAGAACAGGGAAGTGTTTGGTGTCGCTGTTGATTAGCTTTTCTTCCCAAAACTCAAGCTTTTTAGGGAACGCTTTTATATCAGAAATCCTTTTTGGTCTCTCCCCTGAAGCTGTAAATTAAGTTCATTTAATCTCTCTGTAATATTCAGCAGAAATCCAAAATCTTCAAGCCAGGTTGAGTTTTCCAGTTCAGGAATGGGTTTATCACGTTGTTAAAAATTCAACTAGGGCAGGTAGGAGATCATTAAAACGTTTGAGTACTTTTTCCTCTGCTCAAACATCGGACTTCAGATTGAAAAAGTAAATCCCTGTATTGACAGTCCATTTCATCGGTCAGTTCTTTGAATAACCTTATTTGTAACGACTGAGTTTTAGCCTTTATTCACAATTTTTACTACTATTTTCATAACGTCGTTTAGTTTCAAAAACTTCCAGCCTGTGGTCGATAATACACTGAAAAGATAGGTATTGCGGAAAAGTATGATCCTTTCGAGATAATGCCACAAAACCCTTTTCGGAACCCACCATAGCTAGAGCTCAATCTGTTGTCAAACCTACCATTTTAAATATTGGAATTTTCTCAGACGAAATAACATTTTTCAAATAAAAAACGGGTTATGTCCAGTAGTATGCCCTTTTAGTGGAATAATCTTCAAAAGTTCTTTAATCATAAAATCGCTAAAAATCATCCTGGCGAAAACAGCCATCTGGGTGGTATCAACCACATATGTGGATTCATCAAGTTGCAGGGAAAAATAAATACTGTTATATAAGTCACGTGTTGACTGTAAAGAAACATCACTATTCATTACTTCTACTTGTCTCATCACTGTATTGGCAGAAAGTTGCATTGTTTTTATGGCAGACACTATCTCGTTTTCGTTTGTAAAGTTGGCGAATAATGAATCAGCAGCTTCTAAAAATTCATGTTTTATTATTTCTCCTTCTTCATAAGGCTTCTTATTTTATACAATTATCTGCGACACGCGATCGGAATTATCACGTTCAGCCTTATTTTTGTCAAATACTTTTAAAATTGTTGATTGTTGTCCAATTATCTGATTTTTCAGTTGTCTCAACTTTTCCTTTCTAGCGGTAGAATGTAGAAAATATGCTTTTTTAAAAGTCGAATAAACAGTTTTATGATGCCTTTCAATATTTTCCCTTTTTAACAACGGATACAGAAGCGTTACACTACAAATACACACTTTTGCTTTTAATTTCTGCGAAGAAGTATCGTTCTTCCCACTCAGAATGGAAATGGTATGTCTTAACTTTTTTACTACTGCTTGCCATACTTGTAATTGTAATTGTAACGCAACTGAACACTGAACGCGGCGTCGTCGCACAGGTCTGTCTATATATCCCGTTAAAAGTATTCGAGATCCTTCCTGAATGATCGATTGGTCGCTACTCGCTACAATTTTCTCGTGGTGACGTCGGCGACTGATATCCGGCACCTACGATGCGCTGATCAGACCGTAATCTGCAACAGTATTATAATTTCCATATTTTCGTTTATAAAAATTATGAGTTCGACGTCTAAGGATTACTTATAGCCGTGAGCTACCGAAATTGCCTACGCGAGCTACCGGTAGCTCGCGATACTACAGGCTGGCGATCCCTTCTCCAGGGGTTCCCGCACCTCACTTTGAGAAACCTTACTCTAAGCCAGTGAAAGTAATTTTTTCCTTAAAAATCATTTTATTTTCTCGTTATAAAAAAAATATTGTATTTAGTTTTTTTTTAGTCTCATTATTGATAGACATTTAAAAATTGTTTTGCGATACGAATATTAAATAAAGTTGAACCACTTTTTAAGTCTTAGAGATAGATATTTTTCTAACTAATGAAATTTTGAAGCTATTTATTGTTTACAGGTGTACCGAAACTACACTTGTAGAGGGTTGTGATATTGGGGAAGGAGTTTTATGGTAGACAAACTCTTCCACATTTAATAGTGTTAAAATTAAGTTAAAACAACTAATGGCTGGTTCAGTGAGCAATTTGATGGCCCGTCTAATTTCATTATAGTTAGGGAACAGAACTTTGCGTTCTAACTTTACAACATGCACATCAACATTTTACAAGTTAATTTTAATATTGTATAGAGATGTTCAAACATTCCTATGCTCTGGTAAATGAAATATAACTATGTTAAATATACTAGTAAAGTTCAATTCTGTTATTGGAACTTTCGGTGTGACATATTAAACTCGAAGAGATTTACAACTAAACACCAAATCTTTACTTTTTTAAACTTTTAGATGTGCGTTTCGCTAACTACGTTAGCATCATATCAGAAGATAATTTAACTTTTGAATTAAATACCTCTTCGTTCGATGTGAACCGTTGTCCGCTGAGCCAATTTTTTAAGTTCGGAAATAAAAAAAATCACTGGAGGCCAAATCCGGTGAATACGGTAGATGTAATAATTGGAAGTTTTATTTTATGCTATTGGCCATTGAAACTGTATAGGGGTATGTTATGGGTACGCGTTACCGACATGCTAGTGACGTGTTGCGCCAGACTGGCTACGCCAATTGTGTTTTAAATGTTTTAATATGTTGAAGAATCACTGTGCAGTACAAGAGAGAGTACTTAATTTGCTAACATTTTTATGTAGAAAAATGAATATTATTGTTTATTGGTTTAAATTTTCAGAAATAAAATACGTGTTTTGTTATTGCAAAACTCTTTTTTTGTGCAAAATTAAATACACTGTAGCTTGCCATAAGCCTGTGGCCTCAACTATTTCGCGCCCTTTGATTCACCGATCACTTAAACTCATGTCGTGGATTTTGTCAATCATTTCGGGAGTAGTCACTTCCACTGGACGTACCTGGACGATGTTCATATTTTGTGGATGTACGGCCACATTTAAACTCATTTACCCAATTATTGAAACAGTTGAAACTTTTACGGTCCTGGGCTTCCCTCTGCCACTCGGGTCCAATATACTTACGGATGTCATCAGTCCATCGTGATTTCGGTCTTCGTCGTGGACGTTTGCTATCAAACGGCATCCACTCAAGGATTACCTTGGTCCATCCATCTCATCGCCTCGCTATATGGCCTGCGCTTTTCCATTTCAGTTGCTTTACTGTTCCAATAAATGGCGTTCTGTCTCGTTTTGTAATATCAAGCATACATCTTTCCATTCCCCTCTGTGCTACCCGAAGTTTTTGAATTGATTGCGATGTCAGTGTCCAGGTTTCACTTCAGGTTCCAGGTGTCCAGGTTCCAGCGACCTTCGTTGGTTGCCAGAATCGGGGGTTTAACTGCTTTCTAAAACATGCGATTTGGACGTAGATTCCCTGCGACCGAGCGTATCGGTAATTAGTCTTAAACGCTGATTTGACGTGTACGGAGCGTTTGATATGTCTCGCGTTGCGTATTTCGTTCGCCTCGCGAATACTTGTTTTGATTTGGAATTTGCTACGTGTGTACACACTGAATAGTACTTTTTATATAGAAATAATCAACTTTTAATTGCAAACATGAAGGTGTCTGATTTAAAACAGTTAATAATGATTAATTTAAGTTTTGTTTTCGAACTTTTTCGAGTTTTCTCTATTGATTTGCAGTTACAATAAACTGTTTGAATGGTTTACTCTACGGGAAACGGTAAGTACCTACTTATTTATTCCTTTATCTGCCCAACAAACAACAGCCCTTTACTACAATGTCCTTGTAAGTAGTAACAATACAAAATTTTAATGTTTTCCTGTTTTAATGTTCACTTCGTGTATAGGGTTTTAATAGCACGAAAAGTAAAAAGGAGGAAGGGGAAAGCGAAAAAATCTTCAACAACACTATTTCCTTCTACGCCCTCCCACTTTAAAGTTGAAAAAACGAGACGTCACCTACAGTACACAATAACAGCAATCTTTCATCTGTTCTCTACGTTTCTGTTCGTTTCAAATCAGCCGCCGCCATCGCGTCAAGACAGGTATCTCCCAGGACCGGTTTCTGGCCTAACAGTCGTCGTCAGCTGGACTCGAGTCTATCTTAACAATGGCGTAAAAGTGTGTCTTTGTATATATATTCAACATTTCATAGTCAGCTAGCGGAAAGAAATATTTAAAGCAAATAATTTTCACCCGTACTCCACGTAGACGCTCTGCTTCGAAACTGTCCAAGACAATCCAACTTATCCAAGATAACAATTATACGTTTTTTTTCTTGATTAGCCAAGGAACCGTGGCAGGTTATGATCAGCTGAAAACCATTATTGAAGAAATCTTGACTAAAGAACGATTATTATCAGTATTTTTAACGATAAATCTTGATTCAGAACCATAAAATGCCCATAAAATAAATAAACCTTCATTATCGAAAATTGGGAAAAATGGCTTGATAGCCGTTGAGTGGATCACGATCCTTTTGTTTTAAATTTTACAAATTGCTTTATCCCAAATCTCGGCGTAATCTTAACTTAAATTTGGCTTTAAATTGTCTATCACGGATACTTGATCTTAATAAAGTTTTCTAAATTGTATCGGGTTAATAAAGTGAAAAATATCTATAAACGGTATAGTATTTTGTCGGGGAAATTCTACACAAATTTTAAAAGTAAAATTCATTTTTTGTAATATATTTTACGGAATTCATTGTTAGAAAAGTGAAATATTTGGTGGAAGAGCTTGTTGAAATTAAATGATCGTTGTATCGGGTTGTTCGGAAAGTTCGTAGGGACTTTTAACGTTTTTAAATAAAAGTCAATGTTTAAATAACACATTGAGATTCGTTTTGATTTGCCTTCAGTTTGTCTAATTGATTCAAATTGAAAATATCGGACAATAACTTGCATATAATTCACATTATGTTTTTTTACTTCAAAAGGGGTAAGAACTAAAGTAAAGTAAAGTGTTTGGGTTAGAGGCGCATCAGCAACTAGGCTATTTAGCGACTGGACCTACAGCTTAACGTGGGTTCCGAACCACGGTCATCAGCTTCCGACAAACCCAGGCCAGCACCCCCCTCGGGCTATAAACCCTTGGTTATGTGCCTACCCATAAGTCTATCAGGAAACCTACCGACTGGCGAGTAACCAACGTAGAACACTTCTCAGAAGGCATCCGGCCTTACCCAGCCTTTAACTGGCGTGACTGAGGGGTAATTCGTAGTCGGATTTTACACTCTTGCCTAGAAACAATCACAAACATTTAGGAAAGATAAACGGACAGAAGAAAGAAAAATAACCATCCGAGCGCTGGAATCGAACCAGCTACCGCTCCAGCGCGGATTTGGCAAAGCAGACGCTCTTACCGCCGCACCAACGCGACCGGCAATGGTAAGAACTCTGTCCAAATAAAAAACAAGATATGCGTCGTATGCGAGAGTTGCTATTGACATTGTTGACTGTATAGGTACTCAGAACTTTTTGTCATATGGACGCTATTTGTGTTGTTTATTAGCTTAAAAATTTTATCTGTCAAAAAATGGAATTATCTCGTAAAAATTTGCGAGCGATGATTTACTACAACGTTCGACGTGGATTATGTCAACAACAGTGAGTGCATCGATCAACTCGCTTCGATTTTTGATGATGAAGCAAAATCTAAAACCACTATATATCACTGGTTTAGTGAATATAATCATTGCTGTCGTTCGCTCACAGACGAAATTAAAGAAAGTCATCCAAAATTGATTGTAGTGCCAGAAAATATCGATACTGTGCGCGAACTAATAAAGCAATATCGTCATGTGACATACCGTGAAATTGAGGCATCTGTGGGTATTAGTATGTCAAGCATACACAAGATTTTACATGAACAAGGTTCGAAAAAGGTTCGGTGCAAAGAAGTGGCCAAAAACTACAATTGTAGGCCTTCACAAGCCGTGTATAACATCTACACAGGTGACGAATCTTGGATCTATGCGTATGAGTCCGAAAGTAAACAACAGTCGGCTGTATGGGTCTTTCAAAATGAGCCAAACCCAACAAAAGTTGTACGCGCAAGAATCACTTTGAAGCAAACGGTCCCCTGTTTTTTTTTTTGATAAATGGGCATGTGACTACAGTGCTACTAGAGAATCGTAGAATGGACAATCCTAAATTCTACACAACCATTTGTTTGCCAGAAGTGTTTGAAGAAATAAGCCAAAACAACCACCGACGCAGGATCATTCTTCACCATGACAACGCGAGCTCTCATACACTTGCCGTATAGTCCTGATTTGGTACCCAATGATTTCTTTTTGTTCCCGCCGAAGTTCCGTTATACTAGCCGAAGATCCACGCACCAAAATCAAGGGTCTTGAACTTGTGCTGATTGAATGGCTGATTGAGTATTGGAGTTTATCCGAAAAAAAAATCGGGTAAATTTATGGGAATTGCATCACGATACTGCACCATCGCACATCACAATAATTATAATTATTTTTGGTGAAAAGGCAAACAAATACGATTCCACAAGCACCCTTATCAGGAGATATCGTTCCGTCTTACTTTTTCCTGTTTCCTCGATTGGAAAAACCAACTTGAGTTCATAGAAATCATCACGAGAGTTTGCTAGCCGCATAAATAAACTTAATTACACTGGTCAACAAATTACCAATTACCAAGTTTTATAAGGCCATGACATAACTTAAACTAATTTTGAGAAAGCATTAAAAACATTTACAGTGGTACTAATTTCATGCTCTGCTTAGTTCAGGTTTTTGACGTGCTTCTTTTATAATTAATATCTACACTTTGTCTTCTTATGAAGTTATGAAGTGATATTCATACAAAAATAACAATCTTCAACATGACCCTTCTGTTTTTTCCATAACATTGGTGTTGCGATAGGTAAACTTGATTGACGATCAGACAGCCAATTCTTACCACAATCCGAGCATATCACGCGCGGAACCGACGGTTTATATTGATTTTTAACTGTGACATCAAAATAAGGTTCGTAAGCCCGATAAATTGGGTGAGTTAATTTTTTACTCTTTCGTGGTAAAAATACCACACATAACAAACATTGTTTGGATTACTTTTGCAAATGCGGGGCTTTATTATGAGGACAATATCATGACTTAAATTCAGAAATACTTAGAAATAAATCAATATAAATGAAGGCAAAAATATAAAACCATAAATTGATTGAAAATATACTTAATATACTAAAAGGTGTTTCGGTTAATAATGTCGATTTTGCTAAGAGATGGCGTTACTAATACATTTGTTGGTATAGACCAATGACCTCTGTGGCGTTTTGGAGGGTAAAAATACGCAATAAAAACCAGGGCGTTATTAATTGTCATATTGCAAAAAACATAAGTTATGAAAACTTATGCTTGAATATGTCCAATTTTGAAGAAAACGTCTGCAGAAAGTTATCAACTGAACATGCTCTAACCCAAAAAATTTTGTACATTGGTTTAAATGCTTTAAAAGTGGTGATTGTGATATAGAAGACAAGAAGCATTCAGGACAGAAAAAGTTTGAAGATGCAGAATTGCAAGCATTATTGGATAAATACCCAAAACATGTGAATGATTGGCAGAAGCATTAAATGTTGCCCAATCCACCCTTTCTGATGGCATTGCAATTCGGGAAAGATCCAGAAGGAAGGAAAATGGGTTTCATATGAATTGAATTATAGAGACGCTGAAAGCTGATATGCCACTTATGAAATTTTGCTTGTGAAACAGAAAAGAGGTTTTTTGGGTCGAGTTGTCACAGATGATGAAAAGTGCATCTATTTTGACAACCCAAACCGCAAAAAATCATGGGTAAATTCAGCCTAGCCTTCAACATCACAACCAGTGCGCAATGTACATGGAAAGAATGCTTGCCGTGTATTTGATAGGATAGTCGGGTAACTGTGTATTACGAACTGCTGAAACCTGGCGATCGATATCGATAACAATTTAAACAATTGAACTGAGCATTGAAGGAAAAACTACGAGAATACGCCCAAATACACGATAAAATAATTTTTCAACATGACAAAGCTCGGCCCCATGTTGCAAGATGTATAAAAAACTATTTGGAAAACGTTAAATCGGATGTCCTACCCCACCATCCGTATTCACCGGACTTAGCCCCTTTTAATTTTTATTTATTTCGATTGATGCAGCAGGGACTTTGAAAACAACACTTACATTCTTATCAAGAAGTGAAAATTTGGCTTTATGAATGGTTGTCCTCAAAAAACCAAAGTGTTTTTTTGCGCGGAATCGTTTCCTTGAGAGAAAGATGGAAAGGTATTAAGGTAATTAATTTTGTTATGGAAATAAACGCTCAAATTTTGTGAAAAAATCGACATTTTTTCCTGAAACAAGTATTATTTAAACTATTTATTGGCAAAAGATGTAACAATTTACGGGTTCAAGAGTGCCCTATTAATTTGTCTTTATATGTCACATTCACCAGAGGCAGCAATAACAGGTAAAGTTCAAGAATGTACCCGATACATGTTTCAACATGCATTACTCAATAAAGTCGAGTTAAGCCAGCTGTGAAACTTGGGCAAAAACCTTATTGATTTAAAAATGCACTTTACTTTTTGAACATAGTTGTATATGTGTACACGAATATGATCCACTGATTGTGATTGGTCTATAACACGGGTCAAAAAATTTAAACATTTTTGAGATAACAGTGACGAAAATAAGTGTATATAAAGTATTTTGTAGATCTAAATCCGAAAATAATAAGCAAATTATTGCTTGATTTGTCCGTTACTTTGTGATAATAATAATAATTAAATTTGTGTGACTCCATAGGAATTCTTCTTGCGATGCACTAAATTTCCGTGACAACTCACACAGCAAACATGATGAGCCCAACTTTTATCTTGATCTCCAATTTGGCACTTAAAATTTAAACTATAGGCTTTTTGACTTCCTCTGATATAGATCTAGCTTGTGACTTTAAAATAAATCGTCCGCATATATAACAAAACTTATTCGCTGGATTTTCCCAAAATCGACGACTAAAACTTGCCATTTTATATAAAATCGACTTAACCACTTGACTGCACTGTAAATGAGACGGAAACAAACAAAACTATAGAAAAAAAAACTGCCTTGAAAGGTTCGTAGAATACTGTGGAAATACCCCCTCTACGGCCTGGTGGTAATGCCTATATTGCCCAGTCCAAAGTCAGGTACATATACGAAAGGCATATCGACCTGTGTAATGGTTCATAAATTTACATATAATTCAGATTTCTTTTTTTTGTGAATTAATTTGATTTTATTATGGATTGGTCGCATTGAATTTGATAAATGCCAAACAATTTTGTTTTCTGTTGTACTTTATTAAATCGGTTCTTGATTTCCAAAAAACGAAATTTAAGATTAGAATGGGAATTCTACCCTAGCCTATTTTTGGAAACTTGATATCGAACGAAACCAGCAAAAATCGGTGCGCATCATAATCAATCAATAAACCTTGCCATTACTGAATGATAACAACGGATTCATTTTTAGAATTAGGACATGAAACATGCATTTGTTTTTCGATGGGCCGATACGTCAAAAATATTCAATTTCAACTACAGCAAAAAGGTTACGTTTGATAAAAATAAATAACACTCGCTTTTTTCAGAAATGCAAAATTGGTAAAATCCATTAAACTGATACTAAGTTTTTTCACCCTCAAGGTCTAAAAATAAAGTACTTTTTAGTCCGATATCTATGTAATATTTGTAAAGGATTTACAGGAAATTAGACAGGAAAGAAACAATCGTTTGTTTCTTTAAAGATTTATGAATATATTTTCGGCTTAGTTTTTCTAGATTTCCCAAAAACACATTTTATTTAAGTAATTTTGTATACACCATTATAGTATTATGTAATGATAAAAATAACAAGGCTATTCATTTATATGTGATTGAAAAAATTAATAATGAGCAGGTCAACCTTCCTAATTGTGCGAGGCATTGACAAAATTAGACGAACTACCCTAGAGTAGAGTGGGGCAAAATGATGCACTTACGGGTTTAAATGATTATAAAAACCACAAACCCGAAAAAAACATTTTAATTTATAAAGAACTTAAACATTACATCCAACTACTACGCAAAACAACACATTTTCGCGACAAACAAGAAAAACTTATCTATTAATAAATAAAAATATCATGACATATAAAAATGAGTTTTGCCCTGTATGTGGCGCAAAAGTCCGATTAATGTGGGGCAAATATCCGCACACGGTTTAAATCCATAAATCGCATTGAAAATCCCCAATTTTCTCCAATGACGTGCGCTCTTCATGATACCACTTTTAGCAGATCTTACACTGAATCCATTCTTCAATGGGAGGGTCTTCATAGGGTTCGTGGCATCCTGGACACACATAAGATAGTTTCTCCTTTACCTTAATATTCTTGTTTAATTCACCCGTAGCATTCTCGGTAATTTTCCTTTTTATTTTGGCACGCGCTGACTTTCTCAACTTCTCTTCAGCCAGACCTTTCATTTATTAGGAGTGCTGGAAAGTATTAGCGATTTCTTTCTTTCTCTTCTTTTTTTTTTGTTCATCGTTTCGTTTTAGAAGTGGCATTATATCCTTAAGTGACACTAGTATTTTCTCTGCATGTTACTGAGCTAATGCAGGCTCCAACTTCTCTGGTGTTAAATGTGTTTGCTTGTTTATTTTAAAGCCATTTCTTCTGATATTGTCGCTAGGAGAACAGAATCGCTGTTATTTAATTGGGGATTGACTTCATTTGCATTCTTACATGAAATTTTTGACGGGAGAAAATCATCTTCTCAGAACATATTTTACAAACTTCTAAGCATTTTATTCGCCTGTCCATAGTTAAGCAACGTTCATAAGCTTTACCTAATAACTTGGCAATCTGAATGTGAGTAATATTTGTACCGGCATTTGTTGTCAACTATTTATCTCATTCATCTGCATAAAATGTTTTTAATGCTTTAAAATAACAGCGATCCAAAGGCTGGTTTCTAAGACCGCTGTGGGGTGCTATCGTCAATAGATGAATAAGGTTGTCTCTGTAATAATTTACAGCTTCTAAACTCTAGTGGGAAGAATGGTTGTCGGGTATGACAGGATGTTCTCTATATGGTCTAACTTTGGAGCCAAAATATTTAAGCCACTCCATAAATAAGTTGCTATTTATTTATCCAGAGTCCGAACACCTTACTATAGAATCTGCGGGAGCCACATCCATCAGCTTGTTTTTCATTCTCTTTCGAGGAAATATCGCGGGAGGAACAACATTACCCGCCGCATTCATAACGCAAACAATAGTGACTAATTCCTCACGCTCAGCTGAAGATATTTTTCCCACAAATTTGTTGCCTTTCGTGCTAATAATTTTTGGTATTTCGCCAGGAACAGTTAGGAACAGAAATACCACTCTCATCCATATTGTAGATAGCACTTAACTTTTGAACAATTCTGATAGAATTTTAAAAAACAAATTAACTTGAAATTCGTTAAACCCCATGATTCTTGCTAAACTAGTGGCGTGAGGAGCCCGCAGTGACAGGTTCTATTTTATAATAAAACTATTTGCCCAATCTTTGACAGCTAGTTTTGAGTTTGAGTTGAGTTTAAAACTGCATATAACCGGTTATCCAGATTTTGGCAGTGTTCTACAAGTTCACGTTCCATTTCATCTGAGAAAACACTTCGATGGGTAAAATTTCTTCTATTTCTATTCTCTAAACTTTCTTTCTATTTAGATGTATTCTTTATTTTGTTTTATTTGCTTTATAACCAGAATTTGTTATCCAAAAAATAAAAAATTAAGTTTTACAGTGTGTTTAAGGGCAATTTGAAGTGTTTAAATTAAAATAATGTTGAAACAAGAGCAAGTGCTCCAAATTGAGCCTCAGAATGAGCTCAAGTTTGTAGGACCTTTTAGTATGCCTGTTACAGCTCACATGAAATTATCAAATCCTACAGATAAAGCAGTTATGTTTAAAATAAAAACAACAGCCCCAAAAATATTGTGTTCGGCGCAATTCTGGTCTTTTGGAACCTTACAAAACAATAGAGATTGCAATTTGTTTGCAACCATTCCTTTATGATGCTTCTGAGTAAAACAAGCATAAGTTCATGGTACAAACAGTGTTTGCACCAGAATCGGCTGACATTAATTTAGAAACTCTATGGAAAGAAATCAGTCCTGATCAGTTGATGGACTCCAAACTGAAATGCGTTTTTGAATTGCCTCCAGAAGAAAATCCACCTGCTGTCGAAACTCAACGACCAAAGGTGGCCGCAGAAACTGGCAACGAGGTTCCTAAAGGAGTACAACCAGCTCATGTTAATGGTGAGGTAGCACAAGAATTGGAAAGAGCTGCAAAGGAGGTACAACAGCTAAGAGAATCAGAAAGTGAACTACGACAGGAAAATATTCGTTTAAAGGAAAAAATTGTGGTTATTAAAAAACAAAAAGAATTTCTTACTCCAAACAGATATGCGCCACCAGCAGAACAGCCCCAGACCATGTATTTTATTGTAATAGCCGTAACCCCCTTGCCCCGACACCCCCTTGCCGTAACACCTTGCCCCGATTTTAATCTCTTTCGTAGAGTAGATTCATCTATTCCAAGCTCTTTTGCGACGGTTTTTTTGGAAATACCTTAATTTATTCTTTGTTTAGCTGTTTTGCTTTAGCTGCTTGTAACATTTCTTCAGTGCATGTTTTCCTATTTGTGTTTGTTTTATATGACCTAAGACAAATAAACCTTATAAAAAAAATACAAATGGTTCTGATGGGGCTAAAGTCCGCTTGCGGACAATTGCCCCACCGTAAACATCAGACTTTTGCCCCACATGTCGCAGAAACTAAAAAATAGTTTTTGTTGTCACGTGCAGCCATACGGTAGGCACTACCATATGTATTGTAGATTCTTAAAACATGATCTAATACTTGCCCATATTTTGTTTCAAAATTAGAACTATTGATTTCATGAAATATCTTAAATATTAAGATGATAAAATAAGAACATTTTTATCCGAAATACAACTTACCTCATATTATTCACAAATCTTATCACAATAACGTTTACATTAGAGACTTAAACACATAGAAAACTAATAAATATTAGTGTACACGTTACCAGATTTTGCTGTTCTTGGATAAAATTCATAGATAGGTCTTTTGTCCGGCTCTACTCTATACCTTTTTGTAAGCTCATGTAGCTTTACAACTTTACTTTTTGGTGCGCCTTTCGCTAACCATGTTAGTAGCATCAGATGATTCAATGTAATTTTAAAGCTAAACGATGCTCTATTTATATCACAACTGTACCTAGTGAGGGTAAAATGTAAAAAAATATTTCTAAATATGTCAAATGTTTCTAGGATCGTCAGACAATTGCAGCGGAAGGATTTCTTTTATTTAAAAGTAGATAAGGGTAACAAGGTTGTAGTAATGGACAAATCTGATTATTTTGAACGTGTTAACAAATTAATTCAAGAGGGTCCATGTAAACAATTAAATAGAATAGATCCATTTTCAAAAATAAAATAAATGAATTCGGAGACACATTGAAAACAAATTACATATTTCAAATCCAAAAGTGCCATGATGGTATGTCTCAGCAAAAATTCATAAACTAGGAAAATCAACGAGACTAATTTAATTAGCAATTGAATCTCCAACATACTACTTGGCAAAACGGTTAATAAAGGAGTTTGAAAATCTGCCAATTCAACCACTTTCTGTTTTGAAACTTTTGAACGTTAACGTTTCGGGAGGTCGTCTCCTCCCGTTTCAAAACGGATCTAAAAAATAAATTATATTAATTTCTATATATATTGAAAAGATAGGAAGTAAATATATTTTGTGTGTATGTCAATAATACTTACATTGACAATAATAGTTTTTAATGACAGTAATGACAATTCTTTTAATCTTCTGTATTTTGTTACCGGTACTTTTAATGCCGTTTTGGAATTATTCCATTTGATTTTATATCCCGATTCCCATGCGTGTTGACAAATTCTAGATTTATTAAAATTACCCTTTCTATGAAGGTTTTTATGTTCTTTTATTCTAACATCTAACGGTCTAGATTTCTCTTATATAAAATTTGCCACATTCGCAGAGAATTTTTTAAACCACATTTTTGGTATTCTGTGGTGTATTGTTTGGTTTGGTTTTTGTCAATATAGATCTAAGAGTATTTTTTGTTTTAAATGTCGTTCTTATGTTGTATTTATTTCCTACTCTTTTAATTGTATCAGAAATACCACGGATGTAAGGAATTGTGAGATTAATTGTTTGAGAGTTAATATTATTGTTATTCGTAAGCTGTTTATTTTCTCTGGTATAAAAAGTTTTACAAGATTTATCTATGACTTTTTTTGGGTAATTGTTTCTTATTAAAATGTCTTTAATGTAATTTGTTTCTTCTTGTGTATCAGTGTCGGCACAAACAAGTTTTCCTCTGTAATATAAACTTTTAATTACTCCTATTTTGATTGGTTTTAAGCGATTGGAAAATAAATTGAGATACCTATCTGTGTTTGTAGGTTTTCTGAAAACTAGTTTTTAATGTGTAGTTGTGTCGATAAATGGCAATTTTTCAGTCACTCCGTCTCTAAAGTAAACTTAATTGTAAGCTCTTGAGAATTTATATATTGTAAAAAAATATTTAGATGATCAATGCTATGTTACCATATAGCCAAAATATCATTAACTTACCTAAACCTGGTTACCTTATCTGGTTTTTTAAGAGATTTACTTAATTTGTAATTCTCGAGTTGTTCCATAAAACTATTACTTGTCAAAGGAGAGAGAGAACACATTGTCTTTCCGAAATTGGGTTGATAATAATTTTCTAATTGAAAATATATGGATTTTAAACATATGATTACTAGGTTCTCTAGTAATCATGAAAATAACTATTAGTTTTGTGTTACGAAGACGAAAATAAGGCGAGTATTATATATGCCGAAATTCAATCTGTTATTACGCCAATTTTACATTCGAAGGATCTTCCATATCCAATTTGTCCCGGTAATTGCAGTCAAAAATATACTAGAAGATGATAATGAAAGTGATGTTGAAAGTAAATTAATTTCTAATGATTCTGATGATTTCTCTGTTCAAGGAAACACTTCACATTTAATTAATCAAGCCGACTTAAACGATCTTATAAGAGATTTACAACTATCATGATCTAAAGCAGAGCTTCTTGGTTCTCGCCTACAACAATGGAATTTATTCAGACACAGATCAGACACGAAAGTTACGTTGTCCAGAAGCAGGAGCAAAGTTTGTTCAGATTTTTTCAAAAAAGAAGGGGAATACAGTTATTGTACTAATTGTTTTTGTTATTGCACCCGCATTTGAGTTTTTCCCTTGAACATTTAGAAAGTATGACAAACAGGGTGAACGTTTTCACCAACATTTAAAGATTTTCGAAGAACGACATCAAGGATTTTGGAAACCGATCCAAAAAACTATAAAAAGAAGGTGAAAATTAGCCAATTTGATTTTTTTTATTATTCATACTTTTTTCTATTTTTACACAGAATAGATTTTTTTATTGTTTTTTTTAATAACTCTTACTTAAATAAACAATAATTAACAACTTTCAGCTATAAACAACAATCCTCAGGATATAAAAACCGTGTAAATTAGTGTTATCAATCCTTGAGTCATAGTGACTGACGCCAACAAGCATCTCTCCCATTTTTTTCCTTGCTTCACGTAACTCCAGAACAGTGAAATTGGTCAATTTCGCTACGAATTGATCCCAATTCTACCCTATTCTTCAGACTTGGCTACCTCCGACTTTTTCTTTCCAAACATGAAAAAATTACTGCCAGAAGGAAATTCACTTATAATAAAAAGATCATCGCAGACACAGAGCTCTGTTTTTCAGAGTTCGACAAGTCATACTGTCTGAAAGGCATTAAAATCGTTAAGCGAAGTGTATTGAGCTGAAAGGAGAGTACGTTGAAAAATATGTCGACGTTTGATCAAAGAAAACACTATTTGATTTAAAAAAATATCTGACTGTTCACGCTACCGTCGTAATGGACTGATCAAATCTACTTCCTTATGAGGTTTTAAAAGTATGCAACCTTTTCCATCCAATAAAATTTACTTAAGATATATTTCAATTTACAATTATATGATTTCCGTTGCGAACCGAGAGAGAAACGTCTAGACATTTCATAAAACTAGAGTGTTATGGGTGAAATACTCGGATAGCAAAATACCTGCTCCTTAGTAAATATCTAAAACTAACTGGGATGGGATAAAATTTCTCGCTCCAGTTAGGAATGGAAGGTAACTGATGTAGAACGTTTCTGACCCAGGGACCGGCTTTATTATTTTTAGTACCTCATTGATCTGCATCGCAACCGAAGGGTAAAAAATCTTCTCCCTCTTTTGATTATTCAAACGTGGTGTAATTTGTTTGGCTAGGGTTATTCTTGGATGCATGGATGCCTCGAATATATTTAGACACGGTTGAATTAACAGTTTTGAGGTTATAATTTCCAAATGTGCCTTAATGTTTAAATATCTATTGATATTCCCTTATGCTCATGGAAATAGTAGGCACATTTTATTAGGCAGTAAGCAGCAAATAGCAAGCAACATATTATGAGATACAGGGTGCGGTTGAGAAATTGATGATTTTCAATATCAGATTTTCTGCGCGTCTCTCGAGTTGGCGTATAGTATCTAATCTTTATGTTTTCTAAAATCTATTTGCACCATCATAGTATTAGTAATTTAGAATTAAGAGACGAATAACAAACGGTATACTAGGGAATACAGATAGGGAAGTGATATTAGATGCCTAAAAGAAGGTCCAAATATGGACATAATATAGGGGAAAGTCAGGTATATCGAAACGGTCACTAAAATGGACCACTTTCATATCTCAAAAAGTATTTTTTCAATTTCATTATTGGCAACACCGAGCGATATGCATCTAACTTCATTGCATATCGATCATATTGTTTTCGTTGTGGCATTGAACGTCTGTGTTTTGTTTAAAAATCTGTTTTTGATATTTTTACAATGCTCAAGGGAAGTTATATTATCTACTTCGTAGAATATTGAACAATTAGATTTTGCCAAACCACCCACATCGCAGGTTATTCGAGTGAGACGCGAAGTAGAAGCCAGTCTTAACCTCCTCTCGCCAATACCAAGGACCAGGCAATCTATCAAAGGTAGAGGTGCACAGAAAGCTGTTGAATTGACCTCTAGTCCGTACAAAAATAATTTAGAAGCGTTAGAACAGACGCGAACACTAATCAAATTAAATTTAGACAAGAAAAATAATAAAAAACAGACTAAAATTTCTAATAAAACAACAAGAATAAATAAAAGACAAAATCCACAAAATTGTGGAAAATGATGTAAACAACAAAAGAAAAAGAGAAAAATTAAAGAAATTGATAGTCAAGAATCCGACGATGGAGAAGAACTAGTTTTGAATGATTTTGATAACAGTCTAGGATTAGAAGACAAGGAGAATGAATGTGCCAAATGTAAAATAAATTACTACGATTAAAAAGACCCCAGAGTTGATTGGATGTAATGTGTGCGTTGCCAAAATTTAATCACGAAACTTGTACATTAAAATCCTGATTTGCGATGATTGTACTATGTAAAGGGTTTAAAGTATTTGGTAGGTTTGTTACCGCGACCATTCTGGTTGATATATTTTGCTTTATTATAGTTTTCTTTTTGTTATACCTTAGAGCCTATTGATTGCCTATTATTGTTGGCTAAACTGGAACAAAGGTCGGATCTTACATTTTGTTGATTATTGAGATATCTATAATAATTATGTTATTAATAAATGCAAAACCTAATAATTGTTGTTTTATTTCATACAATAGACATTTTAAAAATTTTAAAATATTTATTCAAAGCGCGTTTAAAAAAATGGTCCAAATTACCCCATTTCCACTATGTAGCAACTTTTTAAACACAAACAACATCCGCAAGAACTAGACATAACAATAGAAGATGTTAAGTATGCACTTTCAAGTATGAAAAGTAATAAAAATGTCGACAAGATGGAACACCAATCGAATTAGTAAAATTATTGAAAGAAGACCAATTACAAGTTATAGCAGAGCGCAGGTGTTATATCATCAGAATAGTGAGCTTCAATGTTCACGGCAATTCCTTGGAAATCAAGCCCCAAAAGAGGGAAGAACACCAAAGTATCTCTTTGATGAGCCACTTACCTAAAACTTTCCTTAAGTTAGTACACAATCGAATTTATCGACGTTTGGAAGAAGAGATGATGAACATACGGTTTCGATTTAGCAACGGGCTTGGTGCTCGGGATGCCCTCTGCAGATTTTAATGTAGTGTTATTTTATTGATTGGTTTATTATATTTATTTTAGTGTAGTGTTTTACCTGTGCCTTGATGTCATTAAATAAATGCATGCGTGCTTTATAAATTATGAAAAAACCTTCGATAAAGTAAGTCATAAGAATCTGATGCAGTTACTAAAAGAAAAGCAAATAAATAAGCAAGATTTGAGGATGATAAAGACCTTATTTAAAAATCAATCAGCTAGAGTTAGTGTAGAAGGAGAATATTCTATCTATGTCTTGTATATACAAGACATTCTCATAAAACAAGGTGTCAAGGTGTGTCAATATGTATTCAGAGGTCATAATTCAGGAAACGTTTGGTGAAGAAAGAGTTGGCGTGTTAGTAAATGCAGTTCCTATTAATAATATAAAGCATTGCGATGACTGTCGTATTGGCCGAAAATATACTTACAAAGAATGACGGAAAGGATAAGAGAAATCAGCAAATTCTACGGATTAAGTAGGAATTTAAAGAGATACATGTGTATCACGAAATCACGAGTGGAGAAGGAACAAGGTTTTCGGCACTTGGGTTAATAATAAAGAATCGTAACATATTTTCCAAAATGTTCATTCTTCTATTGTAGAAAAATAGAAACTGAATGGAAAATCCGAATTTTCGAGGCAAGCTATCCACCTCTGTCTAAGGTATAGAGGGAAGCTTCCACTCTTAATAAATACACGACCAAAAGATTGAAATGTGGTTATTCAGAAGAATACTATGAATATCTTGGGTGGATAGAGTTACAAATGAAGAGATTCTTCGTAGAATATCTATCTAAAGAGTACTAATAACAACCATAAAGACGCAACTGCGGTCGCATGATAAGAGGATAAAGTTACGAACTAGTGAGAGTATTTCAAATCATGGCTGAGAAATTTGAGAGAATCGTTTACTGTACATTGAACCAACTATTTAGAGCAGCTGTAAACAGGGTAACAATAGTCATGATAGTCGGAGAAAAGGTATTAGTATAATAATAATCAGTGGAACGGTGATAATATGCGTTCGCATTTAAGGCATATTACAAAAATAATTAGTTTATTGTGACAGCTCAACGGTTATTTTGTCGCCAATTCAATATGAATCGTAACATGGTACCCTCTGGTCTTGCTATCAAAACATCTTCCAAAAACATCAAAATCTAAAGTAATTCTGCCGTGAAAAAGACTCCCAGGTAGACAGAGACCTAATATTCTAATATATAAATATTTCTGCAAATATGGAGATGTTCAGAGCCACTCTTTGGCGTAATCCACGGCATTTTACTCATCGTCATCCAGTTTCATTGTAAATGATGTCAGAACAATAAAATCACTGCCACAACTACAATTGGCCATCCGGTAATTTGTATTTTATCCTGAAGGACAAGTAATCATTATGTTTTGAATATATCATCATCATCATCATCATAACCTATACTCGTTTACCCGCCATTGCCAGTGTTAAGGTTTCTTAATCGCCTGCCACTCTCTTCCTCCACTCCCTTCTATATCTCGTAAGTTCTTCGGTCCTTCTCTTCTTAGACTTCCCTAAGATACTTGTCAATCTCACCGTTCCACTTCTTTCGTGGTCTACTCCTTGTGTTTCTTTCATTTTTTTTTATTTTCCACACTCTCTTGGTTTAAATCTTATCATTTCTTCTATAGATTTTACCCCCAATCTTTTCCTAATTTCCTTGTTTGATATTCGATCCATCAGAGTTAGTCCTAGATTAAAAATCTTCGACATGCGCTTCTCTTCATTTTCTTCTATGATATCTGTTCCGATGGAGTTAATTTTACATTTTATTTTTTACTTTAGATTGAAAATAATGTAGGACTGGTCAAATGTTATGATTATTTTCGATATTATTGTCAAACGGTTGCTATAATTTTGCAACCATGAATTTGCGTGCCATGAATCTAGATTGTGCTGATCGATAAAAACCACAACTGTGTAAATCTCAATGGAAGATGAGTAGAGCTTCAGTGAAAATAGCAGGATTTAAACAACACAAAACAGGTACTGCAACAAAATAATACCAAACCGTTAAATCCCAAACAAGTGAAGGATGTTGTAGAAATTTGACGTAGTAAAACTTTAATCACATCCAACATATATGAGATCTTATGTTATCCCGACTTTTTTAGTCGAAATGCGTTCTTGTGAGATTGTTATCTTTAGACTCAAGAACTAATATCTTTGACATATCGAACAACTGCCCAGCAAATTTCTTTGATCCATAAAATAATGGTCTCTTTGTTAAAGTTAATCTTTTATATTTGTAAAATTTACGTTTATTAGTTTTATTAAAATGTACAAACTTATAGATCACTATAATATATAACTTATAATAGTTTCTTGTCTATTATGTGTCATGAAATAAGCTCGAAAGTAATTAAACTTGGCACTCACGCCATCAAAAGTTTAACTTGACTGATATTGTCTCGGAAATCTTAATTTAGCTTGGATATTATCTGGATAATAAAATAATATGTCTCATTTAACACTACGATGTATTAACTGTAAAATGTTACTTAATGTTTCATTTTGTAACCTTTATTTATCTGAAATTGTTATAAATATCGAACCCTTCTTTTTGTCAAGTATATTTCATAATCATTATTGAAATTAATTGAAGTACTGAAAAAAGTATGTGTGGTTTTCGTTAGATTTGTTTCTGGATATTTTTATTTTCTTATATATTGTCAAGCCTATTGTGCATTTATGTGTATCGGGTTGTCCGGAAAGTTCGTATGAATTTTTTTAGAGAAAGAGGAACGCAAATAGTTTATAATATATCGTTAGTTATTACTTATTCTCATGTTTCTGCCAAATAATGGATTTCGCACCAAAAGAACTTTTAGTTTTTTGAGGTAACCACGTTGTTCTGCAAAGTCGTGCTGCATCAATCGAAATAAGTGGTAGTCCGGGGGGGCTAAGTCTGGTGAATACGACGGTGGGGTAGGACGTGCAATTTAACGTTTTCCAAAGTATTGTGATGTTGAAAAATGACTTTATTGTATCTTTGGGCTATATTCTGGCCGTTTTTTCTTCAATGTTCGATTCAATTTTATCAATGTTTTCTATACAATGACAGTTAATAATGAACTGGTTTTTGATGGCGTATGTTTACCCTCCAAAACACCATAGACGCCATCTCTTAGTAAAATCGGCATTGTTAACGAAACACCGATTATTAATTGTTATGTAATTTGCCTATTGCCGAAAAATGTCTATAGGTTGGGTTTCACCTCTTCTCCCGTTTTAAAGGATTTTCCATTCGAACAATTTTGGAGAGAGCGGGCTAGATAGTAGTCTGGGGGTGCTATGTCCGGTGAGTAAGGCGAATGAGGCCAAACGTCCCTATTGAAGCTCGACAATTTTTGCAGGGTCCTGATTGAAACATGCGGTCGTGCATTGCCATAATGATACACGACGCCTTTCCTGTTTGCTAATTTTGGTCGTTTTTCTTCAATTGCTATCTTTAGCTGATATAATTATGAACAGTAAAGGTTGGTGTTGATAGTTTGATTGGTTTAGACGAAGCCCAAAATATTTTAGTTCCTTCCAGTCTCACGGAATGCAAAGCATAATTTTGTTTGGATGAAGGCTTCCTTTTGCGATGCTTAAAACTGCTGACCCTGGTAACTTCCATGGTTTTTTTCTTTTACGTTATTGTGCAAATGTTCAAAAATGGTCTGTTTTCCAATATTTAACGGTCATCTCACGGACCGTGATGCACAGATCTTCGGCTATTGTGGCCATTTTGCTCGACATCAGCGTTTGAAGGACTGTCTCAGATATGCCGGTTTTTCATGGCAAAATTTCCACTCTTGAACCGACGAAACCACTTTTGCATCCTGTTTTCCTGAATAGAACCCTCTCCGTAAACAGCGCAAATCTTGTTTTTTATTCGGACAGTGTGTTACCCTTTTTCAAATAAACCTTCTAACAGTTCTTTTAAATTATAGACATTTCTTAAAGGGAAATTAAACCATTTTGCCGAACAAAAAATATGCGACACAATAAAAAATATACTTAATTGGACATATTGTATAATTTTTGTATACTCCATGACGGCATTATAGTTATAACGTCAAAAAAAAATGAATAAGTTCCGCTTACACTTGACCATAAAAAAAATGAGTGTCATTATAACAAATTATTCGGCAATGTATGGACCGAATTAAATGATCTAAGTTTATTTAAATTAGTTAGGGTCGGGGCGATCGCTTGTGATTTCGAGCAATACTATTCGCTTTTGGCGTTGGTTTTGGGGAAACACAAGAATACGTATTCAGAGGAGATAATAATTATTCAGAATATTGACGAAAGCAGATAAAAATCAAATACAGGCGATAAAAATGAAATATCTGAGAAGAGTAAGAGGAGTGACAAAGATGGATAGAATGAGAAACATACAGATAAGAGATGATCTACGAGTTGCATGATGATGATTCAGAAGTTTTTGGTACCGCAATTGGAAGAGCACGGGCTGGAGAATATGTGGTTCCAGTAAGATTGTGCCACAACATATACCTCATATGGAACCATAATTTTTTTGAAGAATATTTTCCTTAGTCGTTTAAATTTCTGGAAATGGAGATTTATTGTGGTAGCTCAGATCTCCTGATTTGATGGCTGCTGATTATCTTTTATTAGGGATTTTTTAAGGTTTTCATAAATAAACCCCAAACTGTACAGCGGCTCAAAGACCACGTCCATATTAAAAGGTGCATTAACATCAGATATGTTGACAAAAGTTATGGAAAACGTTTTAAAAATTACAGCAATGTAACAAATTTACATTGCTGTTAATGACTTACTTTTATTTGATTAACATCATTTTAAAAAATTTATATATATATATATATATATATATATATATATATATATATATATATATATATATATATATATATATATATATATATAAATAATAATAATAATAATAATAATAATAAAAGGTTGTTTCTAGTTTTTGTTTACTTTTAAAAGTTTTAAATAGTTAAAATGGTAGTGTGATACTTGTTCTTGCAAGCGACAAAGACAAGGCGTTTTCATAAATAAACCCCAAACTGTACAGCGGCTAAAAGACCACGTCCATATTAAAAGGTGCATTAATGGAAATCGTTTTAAAAATTACAGCAATGTAACAAAGTTACATTGCTGTTAATGACTTACTTTTATTTGATTAACATCATTTTAAAAAATTAATATATATATATATATATATATATATATATATATATATATATATATATATATATATATATATATATATATATATATATATAATAATTATAATAATAATAATAATAATAATAATAATAATAATCCGTGAATGGAAACAGCAGACACTGCATGGACGGTACCCAAAGTCACTAGAGGATGATACCATTGATGGACCATTGTCTCTGAAATGGTTGACCGATGGGCTGTTGTACCCAGAAACAGAAGGTTTTGCGACATCTATTCAAGATAAGGTAGTAAGAACACGGAACTATGAAAAGCATATACTACACATGCATGTTGTCGACCGATGTAGGAAGTGCGGTATAGTGGGGGAAACGATTGAACACCTTATCGGTGGGTGTGCAGTTCTAGCCCCTAATGCTTATTTAGGAAGACATAATCAGCTGGCGAAAATTATACATCAGCAAATTGCATTAAAGTATTCGCTATTAGATAACGCACCTGCTCCATATTATAAGTACTCACCTTCTCCCGTATTGGAATCATCTGATTCAATCCTATACTGGGACAGACCAATCACAACAGATCGAACGGTCGATTATAATAGACCAGACATTGTTCTAATTAGTAAAAAGGAGAAAAGGGCTTTTATAATTGACATCGCAGTGCCACTCTCTCATAATATCAGGAAAACCGAATTGGAGAAAACCACTAAGTATGAAAACCTTGCGTACGATTTGAAAAACCAGTGGAAACTACATAAGGTAGAGATAGTGCCTTTCGTTATATCCGCCGAAGGCCTAATAAGTAAGAACTTTTCAAAAAATTTGAAGAACCTTGGTATCTCAAAATCGATTGCCATAGTGGGACAACGTGCAGTACTCTTGCAGATATGCCACATTGTTCGTAAAATTTTATGCTAAGTGAGAGGAGTTGAATTGCTTTCTCATTTTGGCATTGTAATATAGACCAGCTTAGGCTGAGATGCTGAGTTCAGTACGAGGATAATAATAATAAAAGGTTGTTTCTAGTTTTTGTTTACTTTTAAAAATTTTAAATAGTTAAAATGGTAGTGTGATACTTGTTTATATAAACATAATTGATATTCTATATGATAGATATATATGATAGATTCGCCATTCAAACAGAAATAATTCCGGAAATAAAATTTTCACAACTGCATAACGTTACACCCATTACATACGTAGATTTATAAATTGGTCATTCCACAAACACAACGCGCCATTTCGTCTTTTGTTGACTGTTGACACTCTGATAGTCAACCACCTGCCTTTGCGCTAATTCATATAGGGTAACAAAATCCATTAAATGCAGAATGTCAATAGAAAAATATTCTGATTGAAAACATATCGGATATTTAACAACGCTCTTTAATGAGCCCGATGGGGTGCGACTTTTCCAAACTTAATTAACGGACATAGCTCTGAAATATTTTTTCCAAAAATAAGTCTTTTAAAAATTCTTTTGAAAAAACATTATGAATAAAAACAGTCATTGGGACTATGATCTGGAAATAACATAAACTCAGAATACTGAACGTTAGCCAATTTCCATTGTTTTGATAAAGTCAGTATATTTTCTATTAAGTGTATATTATGTCAATGATTTAAAATTTATCGTTTAAAAACATCGAAAATTTTATGGAGCGATTCGGTTTAAATGTTCGCATTAATTTAGTTTACCAATGTCCAACCACCAATCTGCCAAAAATTCACGCAATTTAATCGACAAAGCAGTGTCCGATCTTTTCCAATCAGAAAATGTCAATATTGGTTTTTTCGTTTTATTAAGATTCCACGTTCAATGGATTTTATAACCTAATCCGAACCCGTGAACGAACATCTGACAGGCTATTACAATGCCAACAAAGGCGAAATGACGGATTGTGTGTGTTTGACGGAGTTGGTTGATGGAAACGATTGAATAGTTTTGAAGATTTCTATATATATATATATATATATATATATATATATATATATATATATATATATATATTTAGCAAATATATATATATATATATATATATATATATATATATATATATATATATATATATATATATATATTTGCTAAAAATTTAAATGATTAAGTGTAATTTCAATTTAAATGAAAAAACAAAAATTCCCATGTTAAAAGAATAGAAAACTAAAATGAAAATAGCGATTAGAGTTCATTTTTTTCCATAGTTCTATCTTAAATTTGTCTATGACATGTCTGTAATTTTCTCAGTAATTTTTATTTCTGAGTCTGTTATTTCGAACAGTTTTCTTTACATAAGGTAGCGTTAGAACATATTCGTGGCTGATGGAATGAAACAGAGTGTATTTTTTGTTAAAACATTTAATTGAAAGAACAACAAAAGTGGAATTTAACTATGGAGATGTATGAGTATTAGGTTTTCCCTCTCTAGCTCTAATTACAGCTTGCATTCTTCTAGGCATGCTTCACAGAAGATCTCTTATGGTCTTTTGCGGAATTTAATTGCATTCTTCCTGAATATTCCTATTCATAATGCTGTAGTTAAATTAGGAGCCGGATTTCGAGCTCGTATACGTATTCCATAGGTGTTCGATGGATTTTATAGGTTATAGGATATAGGATTTTATAGGTTATAGGATTCCATAGGTGTTCGATGGAATTTAAATCGGGAATTAAAGGTGGCTATTCAAATGATAAAATCTCGACTTGCTGTATCTACTGGAACACTTTTTCGATAATATATGCGCGAGCATTCTCGTGCATTAGCACTAATTTATCATATCCAATAAAGCCAGGATCTGGTAGTACATGTTCTTCAGTGATGTTGCGGATCATGGTTTACACGAGATTATAAGCTTATCTGCACAGGAAAAATGAAATTAAAAAATTACACAGATGTTAAGTCAAAATTGAAAAACTACCCTTATAACAAATATGCAATATTTTTGTCCAGAGTGAAGTGAAGAGTATCGTCACTCGAAGTAAACAACACCTGACAATGACAAATGAGATTTTAGAGGAACGTCGTAAGCTTTCACAAAATGAACAGATCGATATTCGGAATGATTTAGAAACATTATCTGCCATACCTGAAAATATTTATATATATATATATATATATATATATATATATATATATATATATATATATAAATATATATATATATATATATATATATATATATATATGTATATATATATATATATATATATATATATATATATATATATATATATAAATATATATATATATATATATATATATATATATATATATATATATATATATATATATATATATATATATATATATATATATATATATATATATATATGTATATATATATATATATATATATATATATATATATGTATATATATATATATATATATATATATATATATATATATATATATATATATATATATATATATATATATATATATATATATTTTTTTTTTTTTTTTTTTTTTTGAGGGGATTGGGAAATCTTCTAAAGACATCCATGTGTTCGATGTTCAGTGACATGGGAATGTCGGATTCATGCCCTTGTTGGAGTCATGCCTACCCGACTAAAACCCTTCCCCCTCAAGGATATCTGCTCGTGGCCTGGAAACCGCCGTTAGGCATTACTTCAGGACACACAACAGATTGTCAGTCCAAATTTGCCTTACGTCTTCTCTCGTCCTCTATTTTTGTCCTCATTATTTTCTCCACCATGCCCATTATTCTTGCCCACTGTCTTTTTCCTTCCAAAAGCGGAACGCCGATGTTGTGTTCCGTCACTTCTACGTTGCATTCGGCAGCAGTAGCAATCCGGAGCGGTTCCCATCTCGGGCAGTGGAAGATTGTGTGGTCCCTTGTATCCACCATCCCACAATAGCGACAATCCTTGTCCTCTGACTTTCCCATTCTGTGTAAATAATATCTGAAGGATCCATGGCCCGTTATTGCTTGTGTTGTGTAGAAATTTGTCTCCCCTAATTTTCTGTTGTGCCACTCTCTCACGTCTCGGATAAATGTTTTTGCCTTTCCCTCATAGTCGTTCCATTCTTTGTGCCAGGCTTCCAGTAATTTCTGTCTTGCTTGGGTTTTTGATTCCTTTCCGCTTTCGAATATTGATATGCTTTCCATGATTCGGAGTCTTATTGGTGGTAGACCAGCAACGGCTAGGATGGCCATTGTGGGCACGGTTCTATATGCACTTGTAATGCGTATTGCCATTTTTCTGTTTACTCTTTCGAGCATTGCCTCGTAGTGCTTATACCTTAATCCCTTTGCCCAAATAGGCGCCCCATACAAAATGGTTGATATAGTGGCCTCCACCAATATACGCCTCTTCCAGGCCCTTGGTCCTCCTGTTTTTGGGGTTATTTTATTTAGTATCATCAATGTTTTATTTGCTTTTTCACATGTCAGTTTGACGTGAGTGGTCATTTTAGCATCTTTGTCTATGAGAATCCCCATATATTTAATTGCTCTTGTACTGTTTATTGTGGCACCCTGAATATTGATTTGGAGGTTTGTGAGTTTTCTTCTCCCCTCCAATATTACCATTTCAGATTTTTTTGGTGATATTTTAATGCCCATTTGGTCCATCTCCAGGGCTATTTTGTTAGCAATATGCTGTGCCATTTCTTCCAGAACAGACCTGGTCCTTGCTCTTACCACCACAGCCAAGTCATCAGCGTACGCCACCATGGTAACTCCTTTCTCTGTGCTGATTCTCAGGATTTGATCATAGAAAATATTCCATAGTAAAGGTCCGATGATCGATCCTTGCGGTACTCCGGAGGTTATTGATATTTTGTCCCCCCACTGGGTTAATATATATCTGTCTGAGAGGTATGATTGAATCATTTTAATTAGGTACGGGCTGATTTTTGCCCGATATAAGGCATTTACTATCTTTTCCCAGGGGGCTGAGTTAAAGGCATTTTCTATGTCTAACGTGACCATTGCGCAGAATTCTCGGTTATTGTAGGCCTTTGTTTTTATTTCTTCAGGAGTTTCCATAATCTTCGATAGCGCATTTAAAGTTGATTTCCCTTTCCTAAATCCAAATTGGTTGTCGTGTAAGATTTTACGGTCTGTTATTTCTTTCTCCAGTCTGCTTTTGATCAGCGCCTCTAGTAGTTTTCCGGCAGCATCCAGTAGGCATATGGGTCTATAAGATGTAGGATTTAGCAGTTCCTTTTTTGGCTTCTCAATTAGTACCAGCTTTGCTTCCTTCCATATATCTGGAAAATGGCCTTTGGCTAGGCACGTGTTCATAACACTGGCAATATTATCTGGATTATGCAAGGTAACAACCTTCACGATCTCTGGAGGAATGTGATCTGGTCCTGCGGCTTTGCCTGTCTTTATTTTGTTTGCTGCATTTATAATTTCTTCTGATGTGAAAAGCGTAATGGCTCTCTCCAGGAGGTCTATGTCTGGCCATTTAGTTACTGGGCGCTTTGGAAACAGTTTGTCCACTTGTTCTTGTGTTTCGCGTTTATCTATTGTCCTATGTCTTTTCAATTTAAATTTTTTTGTTACAATCTGATATCCTTTGCCCCAGATGTCATTTTCTAGCTCTTCGCTTAAGTCTTTCCACATTTTACTTTTCTGTATTTTTATTGCTTTTTTCAGATCGTTCTTTGCTGTTTTATATGCCTGCTCTTTTGTGTAATCGTTGTTGTCTTTTAGTTTTCTAGAACGTACAAGTGATCTTCTTTGAGCTATGCATCGTCTTCTCTTTTCAGCAATTTCTGATGTCCACCAGTAAACTGGGGAATGACCGTATTTCGGTTGTCTCTTTCTTGGGAGATACTTGTTGCAGAGATGTTTTATTTGTTTAATGAGGTCATGTGGCGCGCTAACCATTGACCCCTTATTTTGACTTGTCGCTAAGTTGTTCTTAAAAGTTTCTAGAATATCTGGGGATATTCGCCAACCTCGATAGGTTTCGCTTGTATATTCTCTTTCATTGTTCAATTCTCCCCGTGTGAGTTCGAAACATATATTACGGTGGTCGGACATGTTTTCGGACTCCACTTCTACTCGCCAATTAGTAATACTATTGCTTAATCCACTTGACGCCATAGTAATGTCGATGAGAGAACTGCCAGTTGCAGCGCAAAAAAATCTTATATATAAAAAATTTATATATAAAATATATATATATATATATATAATATATATATATATATATATATATATATATATATATATATATATATATATATATATATATATATATATATATATATATATATATATATATATATGCAGTGTCCATTGAGACAACAGTAGTTGAATGTCATCGTTACCATTGTCCACATTAGATATGGTAGTAATGACCATAATATAAATATTTCTAACTTAAAACTTGCCAAAAGTGGAATAATAGGGCTTTCGATGCATATGAAAGCATTCAAACAGCAAAATATAAGAAAACCATGAACCATGTTAAAGGACCTATTCTATTTACTTAACTTTTTAAATTATTAATGTAATGCTTGGTTAACATTATGGCCTATGCTTTTTTCAGGTTTTATTAGGGACGGTTGTCATGTAAATAGAACATAGTTTGGTTTTAGAATTAGATTGAATCTACTCTTGATAAATTTGGCTGTCAAAACTCTTTTTAGGAAGCTGCTATATAATAAGTCATTGAACCTGTTGCACTTGCAGTGTTAAATTGCAGGATGAACCTTTGTATAACTAAGTTGCGTATATCTAAAAGTGAAGGAAGTGCCCTTTATTTGCAATAATCGAAAATACGTGTTAAATACTGTTAATCGCTACTCAGTATGTTATATTTAATACTTTCGAGGTTTACGCAATTTTTTTATTTTACACACTTAATTTTGTGAAACCTTGTATACACGTATCCAATAAATAAGTTTCATAAAATTGATGCCTTAACGCGCCCGATGTACGGGCGATTGATCAACTGTCCCATCTTTTCCAATCTAAAAATATCAACTTTTTCTGTTGAGTTTGCAACAGAATGAAACTTTATTGGATTTTATAACTTAATCGAAAACTGTGCACGAGCATCTGACAGCCAGTTACATTGTCAACAAAATTTGAAATTACCCGTGATGTTGCAGTCCTGCTTTACGGGAGTACTGTTGTTTAATTTTGAAAGTTCAATTGATGTATTTAGTGGTATTTGAATAATAAATTTCTCATGTATGACGGAAAAGGAATATACCGAATATATTTTTTTGTGAAGAATCAGTTCTCTCTGTGCTTCATTAGTTTAATTTATTTCACTATTGAGTTTGTTTTCTTTACTCTCAAAATTGTTTATTGTAAAACGTAAAAAGTACTTACCATCTATAAATATGCTTCCTTTTCATTTTTATGTACATATATAATCAGTTTTAGCAAGAAAATTGAACTAGTACTAACACTTTATGTAGCATAGTAATGTAAATTGCTGTCAACTAGATCTACTTGTCCAATATTCGAATTATATTCTATAGTGACTACTCCAGTTTCTTCTCTAACTGGTACAGGCCTTTTACTGCCATCAGGCAAGCTGCTGCCAAAGAATATATCTCTTGTCAAACATACTTTAAAACCATATATTTCCGCCTGTGCATTACAGTGCTTTCTGTTCAATCCAAAGAAAAACGCGAACGAAAACCGCGGTATACTTGTAGAAACCAACGATGACGGTATCCCAACGCAAGACGCTGGTGGGCGTTGCCTTAAATGTTTCAATAGTGGTGATTTCGACTTGAAAGACAAAGAACGAAGACAAAGAATCGAAAAAATTTGAAGATGCCGTATTGAGAGCATTATTGGAGGCAGACGATATGCAAACTCAATAGCAAATGTCAGAGAGGTTAAATGTTGGTCACCAAATTATTTAGGATCGTCTACATGTCATGGGAACGGTCCAGAAAGCAGGAAAATGTGTACCACATCAAATGCACGACATACCGATGGAAGTTTTACTTTCCCGGCATGAAAGAAAGACTTTTTTGCATCGGATCGTGACTGTAGACGAAAAATGTATATCTTTCCAGAACACAAAACGCAGAAACCCATGGGTTGACCCATGACGACCATTAACAACGACTGTAAGATCGAATTACTTTAAAAATAATACAATGTTGTGCATTTGGTGAGATCAAAAGGGTGTCGTGTAGTATAAGCTTCTGAAACCAGGTGAAACAGTTAATATTATTTGTTACCGTTAACAAATAATCAATTTGAACCATACATTGACGGTCTACAAGACACGGAAAAGTGATTCTACAGCACAACCCCCATCACACAAAGTGACCCGAGACACTATTTCCGCACTTGGCTGGGAACTCTTGCCCCACCCGTCGTTCTACCAGACTTGGCCCTTTCCGACTACCACTCGTCGATTTCTCACGCACTTTCCATGAAACACTTCAACAATTACGGAGAAGTCGAAAAATGGCTTGATAACTGGACCACCTCAAAAGATGTACCGTTTTTCTGGGAAGGCATTCAGAAATTGCCAGAGAAATGGAAAAAAATGTGCAGTTAGCGATGGCGCATACCTTGAATAAAGCATTTTTTACCTTTCTCCCAAATTAAACGTGTCTTTTTTGAGAAAAAAAAACACAATTATTTACTGCCACACCTGGTATATTCGTCATAGGCGCTACACATTGTAATAGGCAGCCCATGACGAATATATACGATATAACCGCTTAACGTGCTAATATGTTGAGAATTTAAGTTTATAGACGTATGCCTTGGTGGCTGTTGGGTTCTTCAGGTAACTCTGAATTCCGTTACTTTTATAGTGATTTAACATAATTTGCAATTCTTCTATTTCTTTATTTACTTTTGTTTTTGTTATGTTTCTAAGAAAATATTTCCTCTGTTTTTGGTGTGTTTATAAAGAGGATTCCCACTAAACATCAAAAGGTTTTTTTAACTGCTCGATGCACGTTTCGCTAACCATGTTAGCATCATCAGGAGATGATTTAATCTAATTTTAAAACTAAACTATGTTCTATTTATATGAAAACCATACCTAACGAAGCGTGTAAAAATCATGAACCGTGAAGTGTACTAAGCCTTACTTTAATAATTGAAAAAGTTGACTGAAAGGAATCGGTCCTTTATCTCGGTTCATGATTTTTTTACATTTTTCAATTTAATGCTTTCATATGCATCCAAAGCCCTATTATTATTAACACTTTTAATTAGTCTTAAATTACTAATATCTATACTGTGGTCATGTTCGATTGCATGTTGGGCAACACAAGATTTTTCATTTCTCCCATATCTAATGTGGGCAATATGTTCTTTATATCTTGTCAATATACCTTCGATCACAGTCTTGACAACTAATTTCGTAAATCCCCAACTTTTCATGTTGCTCTACTTTATCCTTTGGACATGGTTAGCGAAACGTGCGTCGAACAGTTCAAAAAAAAAAACGTTTTGGTGTTTAGTGGTAAATCTCTTCAAGTTTAGTGTTTTACACCAAAGGTTCCAATAGAAGAATTGAAGCTGATCATGTAGCATTTTGTAGGTTTATTGTTAAATATCTAACACTAATATTACTAGGATGCTTATTTCTGAGATAAGCATAATGTTTATATGTAATTATCTATAAAGGCTTATCTATAAAGACGTTTGCCTAATTTATTTATATGGAAATTTAGCTGCGATAGTTGCTAAAACGTTTAATATTGTTCATATTTGTTTCATGAGACATTGTTTCAAACCATTGTAAGGGGTCCCTTGCAGCTTCTTACTAACTATTTGGAAGTAAAATATATTAGGCTGAACAGGCTTGATTTACTTTTCTGATGGTTGTTATTTTTTAGGTCCGAGTGAAGGCTATTTCTACAATACCGCTTTTTGGTTCACTTAATATTTACCGGACGATATATGTCATAAAGAATACATTTCACATTATTGAATTTATTTTTTCAAAGATGATGGGCTGCGGAGTAATCCTGGATACCTTTGGATATCTGGCGCATTGCAGTATTTCTTTTTTTGTTCAGGTTCAACTTTTATTTTTTGAAATAGTACATACTTAATGTATATTTCGTTGTCACTTCGGTTTCATTTAATATTTTTGAAAAATATTGACATCTCTTTAAATAGGAAAAGTTTGATCATTTCTCTAAATTTTCTAAATTATGGTTTCTCCAAAGTTATTTGCACTTCAGTAAATCTTAGTTCGCTAAATATTTAAACAAGTAAGCTTTTGTTTTAGAACTCACGTGTTATCCATATCAATGATTGTATCATTAATTTGTATCAGATTGGCTGTTATATACAATGTTTCTTGTTTGTAACACTTACTTGATTAATTCTAATTCGTAATACTTACTTGATATCTTTCGCTCATTGATTTTCCAACTTTTTCATGTCTTCTAAACAATTCGAGTTGTCGAATTCTACAAAATAAATTTCTGCTTCGTCAATGATCTTTTATTTGATATGAAATGTTTTCCAACTAGTAATTTTTTAATGTTTAAAGAGAAACAAGTTGGAGAGGTTTAAGTTTGGAGAATAGAGGTTATATGCCATCAGTTCGTAGAGTAAATTGACTAATTTGCTGTTGCAACGGCAAATAAATAAGCGTGTATTATCGTGCTCAAACAGCACTTTTTTTAGAAAATGAGTGTGTTTTTCGATTAAATCTTCGTATTTTAACATTAATGTAACACAATACTCACCTGTGGTCATTTTTCCTTTTCTAAATAGTCGACAAAGTTGATGCTTTGCTAACCCCAAAAACAGTGGCTATGACCTTTTCAGCTAATGGAAACACCTTTACTTTATTCAAAATATTAGGCAACAAGTTCTTCACAGGTGGAGACTACAACGCAAAACATTCAACTTGGGGATAAAGATTGACAAATCTAAAAGGTGGGGAACTACTTAATGCAATGAAAGCCAATAATTTACAACAACTAGCTACTGGCCAACCAACTGGCTACCTACTGGCCAACTTACTGGGCATCAGACAGGAACAAAACTCCAGATCCAATAGATTTCTGTATAACAAAAGGAATTGACATTAAGAAATGTAAGGCTGGAACTTGCTTTGAGTCAATAGTAATGCTAACTGCCCATTCACAGATATTGAACAAAGAAAAACAACCCTCCTTGTACAACAATAAAATATATTGGGATGGATTCAGGAAAAATTAGACTATATAATCTCGTTAGATCAACCATTAAAAACTGAATTGGACATAGAAACAGCGGTGGAATCATTAACAAAGAATTTACAAGAGGCAGCTTGGTGTGCCACTCCTAAGTCTGAAATACTGTTAGGGAAAAATCTAATTTCACCCTCAGTCAAAGAAAATATTCCAGAAAAACTACAACTACGGAAGCAATGGCAGCAAACCAGAACACCTGAAAACAAAAGAAAATTAAATAAAGCTACTAAGAAACTGAAAGACTCAACACAGAAAGAACGTAATCAAGGCAAGAATACTTGGAAAATCTTGGAAATACTTGGAACGCCAACAGAAGCCACGGAGTACTCGCTCTGGAAAGCCACAAGAAGGCTGAAAAGATCTCAACAACTCAACAAACAATACCTGGGCTAGAAATGACCAAGAAAAAGCCAGAGCTTTCTCGAAACATCTAGAAAGCATATTCAAACTCTTCTTTTGAGAACTAATCAACGAAGAGAAAAAGGAATTTACTGACACCTTGGAAGCTCCATTTCAAATGGATCTACCACACTATAAATTTACAATTAAAGAAATCAAACAAATACTCCTAAAAGAAATCAACATTAAAAAGGCACCAGGATTTGATTTCATATCTGGAAAAATCCCGCAAGAATTGTCAGAAAAATACTTTAAACTGATAACATTCATATACAATGCGATATTGCGTCTAAACTACTTCCCCAGTACTTAGAAGGTGGCCCAAATCATCATGATCCAAGAAGCAGGAAAAAAACCAGAAGATGTCTCTTCTTACAGGCCCATTAGCTTGTTGCCAACGATTTCTAAAGTCTTCGAGAAGTTGTTTGTCAAGACAGGAAAATAATCCCGAATCATTAGTTTGGCTTCTACAATAAACATGGAACATTAGAGCAAGTACATACACTACTGAACCAGATTAACAAAGATCGAAATGCCAAAAGATACTGATCTGCGGCTTTTTTTAAATTCAATTATATTAAGAGCCTCTATTTCTCAATCTAGTATCCGAAATTGGTTTTCTGAAGTTGAAAAAGAGCTCATCGAAAAGTTATTACTGAACATTGAAGCCAGTCGAGTATTCAACGGTGATGCTTCTACATTTATGCTAGCTCCCAAAAGCCAAAACGTGCTTGTGAAGGAAGGTAAAAAATCTGTTTATAACATTATATAAAATTATGACAAAGAATGATTGACTACTCTGTTTGTGGCTAGCGCATCTGGTAATCTAGCTCCTCCATTAGTCATATTTTCCTACAAACGAGTTTCAAATAGTATTTCAGCCCGAAGGCTGGGCTGTCGGTAAATCTGATAATGGCTGGATGAATGGAGAAAATTTCTACGAGTACATTGCAAACATATTTTATCCATGCCTTGTAGAAAATAAAGTTAAATTTTCTGTAATACTTTACATTGATGGACATTCATCTCATCTGACGATGGCTGTGAGTGACTATTTTCGTGAGAAACACATTACATTGTATTATATCCTAACGCGACACAAGATCTGCAACCATGGGATGTTTAATTTTTTCACCTTTTAAAAGTACCTTGGCGGAAAAAGTATGACTGATTGGTGTTTGAACAATAATGGGAATAAAATTGCAAAAAAAAATTTTGCTAAACTACTAAAAAGTGTTGTTCATACTCTTGACATTCAAACTATAATGACGAATGGATTTAAAACAACGGGTTTATACCCATTTTCAGCAGATGCTGTGAATTATAATAAATTGAGAAATATAGCTACAGGAAATGAGGAACTAGATGATACGGAACCACAAAATGATGATCACAATGCACTATCAGCTGTGGAAAAACATATTGATCCAATTACACTCACAGAATATTTGAAGAAGTCGGTGTTGATGGAGACTGGGATGGTGATTTAGAGTTTGCAAGTCTTTTTTTGGTTTGGAAGTCCATGAAAAATAATTCACTTATTCCTTAACATTCAACAATTTGGCTTACATTTTATTTTAATCCATGCTTACTTTTTTTTAGTGATTGTTTCTAAGGTTTTATTCTTGAGTATGCTTTGTTTTTCATTTTTTTCTTTGTATCTTTTTTTGTTGAACATAGATTCGTCTGCGTTAAATTTGTTTGTTTATTTGTACATGAGCAGATCAGGATTCAAATTGGTTTAAAATTATGCCAAATATACGGTTGTTGAAAACCCAAATATTTACAACACTTTAATAGTTGACTAGGAGTTCAGGACTCAAAATGGCGAAAATCATGCTGACGAGACAGTTGCTGAACACCAAAATATTGAGAATAGTTTATTACAAGACCAGCGGCTTAGGATTTAAAATAAAGAAAGTCATGCTGAAAACACAGTAAATAAAAATTCAAATATTAACCATAACTTTCCACGGTCATTTCAAGAGGCGTTAGTTTGGCCTGGAAAAGCGACTGAAAGCGATGAAAAGATAAAAAGAAAACAAAGAGATAAAGGTCCTTCTGTAATTTCTTTCTTACAATGGAAGCACTTTAATGAACGTAAAGAACAGGAAAAATTAAAAAATGCAGATACAGAGGAAAGAAAAAACAGAAGAAAAGAAGCTGTAAATGCCAAAAAATTAGCCGCAGAAAAAAAAAACAAAAATATTATTAGCTGCTGAAGAACCAAAAATAAATATAGCTGAAGAGAAGTAACAAAAAAGAAAAATGACAGAAAATAAAAAAAAACTTGCAAAAATAAAAAAAAAATTAAAGTATTTATTTTTTCATTTTGTATTGTCCTTTCCAATAATAATAGTCAACTTTTTTTATATAAATTCAAGCTTATATTTATTTACTTTTTCATTTATGGATTTTCTAAATAAGGTGGCCGATAAATGGGCATAGCTAGGCCGATAGAGGTGACAGCTAGGCCAATAAAGGGAACATCAAGAATTGGAGCTATGTTCCTTTATTATTTAATTTCCAATGAAGTTTGGATTTTTTTTGTATTTGAAGCTAAATGTATAAGCTTCAAAACTATGTTATAGTCTTATACATATATTGGTTTTTATATTTAAAATATTAATTTCAAAAGAAAAGTTCGCTTAACTGGCCGATATAGGGGTCACCTTACCTTACCACCGCCATTTATCGGGAAAATGTCTCACTTTGTATTCTATCCTCGTTTAATTGCCGTAAAAATTATACAATAAATCAATCAATGTAGCATATATTTCAACATTGATTTTTCGGTAATTTAGTGGCTAAATGACAACATTCTTTATTAGTTATTTATCAAATTAGGTACCTGAAAATTATATCTCGAAATTGTTGTCGACCAATCTCGTATAAATGTACCCAATAATTAAGTTTACCAATTCCCAATCCCCAGTGGGTCGAACATACACGCAATTTAATTGACAAAGTAGTGTCCGATCTTTTCCAATCAGAAAATTTCAATAATGGTTTTTTTTTCTTTTATCGAGATTCCACGTTCAATGGATTTTATACCCTAGTCAGAAATCGCGCACGAATATCTGATAGGTTATTGCAATGTCAACAAAAGGCGAAATGATGGGTTGTTTTTGACGCAGAGCGGTTCTACAGATCTATCTACGTGTGTAACGCTGTTTGAGTTTGAAAATTCAATTTCCACGAATTAGTTCTGTTTGAATAGCAAATCTGTTATATATAACGTAAAATGAACACCGAATATCAATTTTGTTTTGTAGTATTTTGCGAGATTCACCATTTACCTTATATTTTCGGTTGTTTGCGTTAAATTGTTTCTCTATCGATTTTTTTTATCAAATACAATCTTTATGTATAAGATGGGATATTTTCCCTTATTCAAACACAAGTATACATTATTTTTGGGAGTGAAGATAGACTGTTAAAAGTTACATTTATTTTTCAAATTTGATATCAATAAAAGTGACGGGTGGCCCAAATTGAAGGTTGGGTTTAATTGGTAGTTTAGTGCCCTTTTTATAGATTTTGTGATCGAATTTTTATTTGGTATTGAAGTGCACAGAAGATAAACCAATCAAACATGTAGAAGAAAGAAACGAGACAATATAGATAAACAAGTAAGGACATTTCAAGTACGATAAAAAGGAAGCAAGAAACATCTATAGGGAAGTAAAAAGAACAAATGGGAACTAACCGTCTAGGAAAAGAAAGTGACAAGACCAAAATGGTGATATACTGGTAAACCAAGAGGAGGCGAGATAGAGATGTCAAAGAAATTCTGGGCAACAGGCAGGAGGAACCAGAGAATGAAGAGATATGGAAAAATTCAGCTAACTAGTTATTGAAACATCCACGTTAGAAGAGGTTGTGATAAGTTTAAATAGACTGAAAAAGAATAAGGCTCCCGGGATTGATGCGATACTATCAGAAATAATTTAGAACGGAAAGGAAGAATTAATAAAACACCTGCATAGTTTCACAACACAGGTATGGCCAACGGAAGATATGCTAAGTAAATAGGAAACAGCATTGATTTGCCCAATATATAAAAAAGGAGAAAAAACGAAATGTGAACATTTTAAATGAATATCGTCGGCATAAAGGATAAATCCTTATGTGAAAGAAAACATAGAAGACTATCAAGGAGTCTGCCATACTGGAAAATAATATCATTCTGGAAAAAATTACATTCCAATACTGGAAAACTCCTGGCCTGGGAATTTGATGTCGAACAGCAGTATTATAATGATAGCGTTAATAGAGATGCCCTGTCTGAAGCTATGAGGGAATTAGGGATCCCAATGAAACCAATCAGTTTAACAAAAATGACAGAAGTATCATTATAACAAAATAAGTGCAACTGATAGAGTATGTAGATGATGTCAATATTGTAGGAAATCCATAAGAGTGTGCAGGAGACCTATGAAACAATGAAAGAGAAAGCACTCGTAAATGACTTGAAAATTAACACCAAAAAACGAAGGGATGATTACAGGAATGAGAGAATTAGGAAAAGACTGGACGGTAGGAGACGACCACATTGAAATTACAAAGAAATTGACCTATATAGGCTCCAAAGTAACTAATACAAATTATTGAACTAAAAATTAGGTACAGAATAACTAACGGGAATAGAGCTTTATATGCATTTTATAAAACACCAAAGTCTAAACAAAAAAAAAGCGAAATTTAAACAAATAAAAACACTTAAGTTTAAAACTAAAGATAGACAAAGATAACAACAATTCATAAGCAATTGATCAGACCATTTGTTACATACTGATACGAAACATGAACCTTAACTAAAAATACCGAGGAAATGCTTGCGACGGTTGAAAAGAAAGTTTCAAAATAGTTACAGCTCAAGCTACATAACTTGGTCTCCGAGGTTTGGATGCGCAGTAGCCTAACGCCTGAGAGCTCATTCGTGGTATTGACATCGATTAAGTACTGTACATTCGAGGCACTCTCCGTTCTCTGTCTCTGTTAGACAGTGACCTTCTCATTCTTTCTGTTGCGCATCTCAGAGGTTGGTTGAGCTGTATATAGGCCAGTCCAAAGTCCAATATATATATATATATATATATATATATATATATATATATATATATATATATATATATATATATATATATATATATATATATATTTCTAAATCATTCCGCCAAAATCGCATTTTCAAGTGTTTTTTTTTTTTTTTTGGTAGTGTCACTGTCAATAAAAACTAATTGTCAATGTAAGTATCATTGACATACACAAAAAATATATTTACTTTCTATCTTTTCATAATTTATAGAAATTAATATAATTTATTTTTAGATTCGTTTTGAAAACGGGAAGAGAATACTTTCCGAAACGTTAACGTTAAAAGTTTGTATATATTTTAGAACATTTTTATATTTTTAAATTTTCGTTCGTTAGATAAATTTATTACAAAAAATAATCACTGAGAAATTTGTCTCCGTTTGATTTTTTGTTTTTACCCAATGATTCTTTATTTACATAAGAACAGATATTTATCGTGGTGAAACACCCAAATAAAGAAAAAAATATATGAACTCGCGACAATCATTCAGACGTTACTTAAATATATTTGATATCATTAAAATACAAAGACTAGGATGAATGAGGGTCATTTTTAATTCGCCCTAAAAAGTCAAGTCATGTTTACTTGATGGTTCTTCTTTTGATCCTGCGAAATATTTTTCAGGACCATTTTCGCGCATATTTTCTTCATCTCGCATACCATTCATCGCGCATATCATTCATTGGTCAAAATTAGATGAACGGTTTTGTGAGTTAAATTCAACTCTTCTCCGATCATTCTGACCAACACAACGTACAAGATCCCGTATTCTGGTGACATTTTTATCACTTCTTGCACTTGAAGGCCTTTCTCGGCCAGGCTCATGTTCAATCGAGTTTCGACCTTAAACCCATCAGCAAATTTAAGTGCTGGTTTTAAATGTACTGGTATTTTCCCGTTTAATACAATTATTTTTTCTGATGAAAAATTTCTAACCTGCTACTGTTACTGACATGCCACAACCAACTCCCTTTTTGATAAAAGCTTAAGAAAATAACTAATATAATAATACTTCTTCCTTACAAGTGTGTCATAATAGTATTAAGTTATAATAAATAAAAAATTATTGATTAAAACTGTTTCTTTTTGTTTGTAATACTTGTGGTTCAATTGCCCCTGCGCTGGGGTCTGTTAAACCACTTGACGCGGTTGTACAATTCTTTTATCTTTTTTTTTTTATTATAATCATTTGTTGTCTAATTTACCTAAACAAAATGTTGCTTTCTGTGTAAAGCTCACCCCCCTTCAAGGTTAGCACATTTAAAAATTAAATAGTTACATGTTCTGGGGATCAAAAGGGAAGGTTATAGGTACTTCCCAGGCTGCGGCCCATTTCTGTGGGATCCACCCTCCTTTTAATTCAAGTTGTTTGGGATTTCAGGGTTGAGCGAGAGAAAATTTTTAAGCAAAATTTAATCTTGTATTAAATTAATAAAGAATTATTTGTATTATTTGCACATTGAATAAGAAGAAGCGTTTCAAATACTTGCGATACCTAGTTCAAAGTCTTGTTTTCTCTTTCTTTCATGTCTGGCACGATTTATTTATTTTTTTAAATTAATTAATTATTTAAAAAAAAACCTTTCTTAATAAAGACCAAGAGGGGCACCGTCTGCCCCCTTCAGGGTCAGGCGGTGGAGAGGGATATGGTGGGACCCCCCGCTTCTTCTTCTTCTTACCTAAACAAACTACAATATTATCTAAATAAAAGTAGTTTTTTTAAATACAATTTAAAGAAATCATTAATGTATTTTTGGTTCAATTGACCCCCTCACCCTTAATGTTCATCGTCGCGCACGCTTTATGCGTCTATAAACTCGTGCCTATAAACAAAATATTTTTTGGACAATATCATTCTTTTATTGAAAGTCAATATTCTATGGATTTTAATAACGTAATCAGATATTATATCTGATATTTCGCGCGGACATTTGACAGGCTGTTACAGTGTCAACAAAAGATGAAATGGGGCGGTTGTATTTGACGAAGGAACAACTCTACAGATGTATCTACATACGTGTGCAATACTGTTTGAGTTCGAAAATTCAATTTCCGCGAATTAGTTCAGTTTGAATGATAAATCTGTCATGTCTAACATAATGTGAACACAGAATGCTATTTTTTCTCGAATATCTTGTGCGCTGTCTGCCTAATATATTTCGGCTGTTACATTATTTCGATATCGTTTTTTTTCCAGATGAAATCTTTTTATACTATACTTTATATTGGAAGAAATAAAGAATATTTGTTATATTCGTAATATATAACATTTAGGATTTCTCATAGAAATATAGGAAATATCAATAACCATATATCTAATGTCTTCTATAAACATTATACTATGGTGTAACAAAATTGTTGATGTTTTTGAGGTACTTAGTTATTCACTGTCTAAAAAATGTATACCTGGAAGTTATTTCTTGAAATATAGATAATTGTTTTCGTTGACCTTAACTCACCTTGGAGCCATTAACTATTTTCCTCTTCGTTACCACGATGAGTCTTTGGAAGCGACAAACTCTACGTAGCCTGTTTTTACCTTTTATTGAAGACTGATGTTTTTACCTTGTAAATAGTGAGCCATGGACTGGAAACAAGTGGTAATCCAGCGGAGCGAGGTCCGAGCTTTATGTTGGGCGAGGGAGAAGAATATTTTTCAGTCAGAACAGCGTGTATTCTGTCAAATTGAGCTGAGTAGAGTTTCGAATTTATCGCCTTGCCATCAGGAACCAACTCAATATGAATTACGAGAGGTATTTTTGTGTATGTATGTGTCTATGTCTGTTTGCTGAGCTGTAGAAGTTTATAATGTTTAAGAAAATCGAGTCGCCCGCCGAGATCCGATCTGTAATCCTATCCTTGAGTGCAAGAAACATGACCGTAGGGGAATTTATCATCAGATTTGTGAGGTTTACGGTGATAATACTATGAATGACAGCAAAGTGCGAAAGTGGGTGAGTTTGTTCAAAGGTGGGCGGGTTAATGTGCATGATGAGCCACGCCCTGACCGACCTTGTCTTATTTCTGAAGATTTGGTTCGTGATGTGGACAACAAAATTCGAGAGAAGCGACTATTCACGATTTCAAAGTTATCAAGTGAATTTCCACAGGTTTTAAGGTCAGTTTTGTACACCATTATTTCGGAGAAACTGAATTCTTGAAAATTGCGTTCTTGGTGGATTCCTAAACTGTTTTCTGAGAATGAGACTGGGTTGGGCTTTATCGTTTTTGACTTGATTCAATCAGGATGAAGATGCATTGTCTCACTTGACTCCTGAGTCCAAGCAATAGTCAATGGAATGGCGACACGCATCGTCACCAACCAAAGTGATAGCTAAACAGATAATTTCAGCACGAAAGATCATGTTAACTGTCTTGGAACAGGAAAAGGATTTTGTTAGTGGATTTTATGCCGAGAGGCACCACAATTATTGCTGATGCGGATTGTGCCACCTTGAAAAAAAAATCCACGCCCCTTACAAAACAAGAGGCGTGGCCTACTATCTTCCGGTGTGATGTTGCTCCGTGACAATACAAGGCCACACAAGATCTGATCAGGGCTTTTGGATGGGCAGAACTGGATCATCCATCTTACAGTCCAGACCTTGCACCCAGTGATTTTCACTTGTTTCGGTACTTAGAACAGTTCCTTGATGGTTAATGGCTTAATGGCTCAACAACGACAATGAAGTTAAAATTGCGGTCATGGATTGGGCAGATTTCTTTGACGTCGGAATTCAAAAACTTATTTAGCGGTGATAAATGTTTGAATAAAAATGGAAATTTTGTAGAAAAGTAGATAAAAGTGTGTAGAATATGGAAAGATATATTTTAATGTTTTATTTAAAATATATTTAACTAAAAAACGAACCTTATTTAAAAAATATACCTCATGATATTCCCTTATCTCCAAGACTCTTGTCTTCCTTTCAAAACTTTTTAACCAGAGCTGTGCTTTGAAATGTTTTTTAAAATAATGTCTTAAATTTGCCTAAAATTCGCGACTTCTTTCTCGCATTTTAACGTTTTTGTTAAAAATCCTTAACTGAATATTTTACAGTAGAATCACTTTATATATAATGTTGGAACGTTGATGGTTACTAACATTGATTGAATCACTTTAATACCAATCTAGGATAGTTAATAACAAGTTAGCCAGCATAATTATCGGAATATTGATTACACTGTCAGAAACGCCAGCATATTTAAAATTAGGTTATTACTAAAGTGTATGTATAAAATAAGAAGAAACATTAAAAAATCTACCTAATTGCTGAGATTATCATATTGAAGGATAATCGATTTTGATTCTTGTTTCGAAATTCTGAAATTCTTTCGATTATCAGAGACATAGCCACATAAACAGAAAGCCAAGGAATGCACAATAGATAAAGAAATAATGCATGAACGATCAACTTTTGCTCCTTTTTTACATTTTTTGGAACATCCAAACAATTTAGTATTGTGTTTCGAGCTCGTACGAATATATCCAACTTTGTCACCACTGATTGTTGTGAGTCTTCTTCTGATCTTTAGTTAAATTTTGCAAAATCTACTGGCAACAAAACTTTTTAGAACCAAATCTGCATATTTAATCGTACGTATTAATGCCATGTCAATATCTAGAGATGCTATTATCTCGCTGTATGTCCCATGCTAATCGATCTTTATCAATTCTGTTACATCATCGATGTACATGTAATAGCAAATACTGGTGGATGACTTTTTCGAAATTCATATTTCTGAGATTATCATACTGAAGGATAATGCTATCGATGTTGATTCTTGTTTCAAAATTCACTGAAATTGTTTCGACTATCAGAGACATAGCCACATGACCAGAAAGCCAAGGATTGCACAATAGAAAAAGAAATAATGCATGAACGATCAACTTTTGCTACTTTTTTACATTTTTTTGGAACATCCAAACAATTTAGTGTTGTGTTTTGAGCTTGTACGAGTATATCCATCCAACTTTGTCACCAGTGATTGTTGTGAGTCTTCTTTTGACGTTTAGTTAAATTATGAAAAATCTACTGGCAACAAAACTTTTTACAGCCAAATCTGCATATTTCATCGTACGTATTAATTCCATGTCAATATCTAGAGATGCTCACTGTATGTCCCATGATAATCGATTTTTATCAATTCTGTTACATCATCGATGTACATGTAATAGCAAATGCTGGTGGATGACTTTTTCGAAATTCATATTTCTGAGATTATCATACTGAAGGATAATGCTATCGATGTTGATTCTTGTTTCAAAATTCACTGAAATTCTTTCGACTATAAGAGACATAGCCACATGACCAGAAAGCCAAGGATTGCACAATAGAAAAAGAAATAATGCATGAACGATCAACTTTTGCTACTTTTTGACATTTTTTTGGAACATCCAAACAATTTAGTGTTGTGTTTTGAGCTTGTACGAGTATATCCATCCAACTTTGTCACCAGTGATTGTTGTGAGTCTTCTTTTGACGTTTAGTTAAATTATGAAAAATCTACTGGCAACAAAACTTTTTACAGCCAAATCTGCATATTTCATCGTACGTATTAATTCCATGTCAATATCTAGAGATGCTCACTGTATGTCCCATGATAATCGATTTTTATCAATTCTGTTACATCATCGATGTACATGTAATAGCAAATGCTGGTGGATGACTTTTTCGAAATTTATATTTGAGACTTCTGCCTCCATATTACTTTCTTCAAATTAGTTGTAAACATTTCTGTTGGATGGTGTTTCGTCACCAAAATTGGAATGAAGGCGTTCGATGTGTTGTTATTGAGTCCGACTACACTTAAAATTGAAAAATCCCCCACAGAATGCACCTGTATCCCAATACCATCTATAGGTGGGAAACTTACACCGCCCGAAAACGTACTCCGCCATTTTCCCAGAAAGCAAAGCCTGAGGACTTCATGCTCTCAGTCCTTGTGGGAGGCGAAGCCTTAGAGCTCCCTGTCATCTATGAGGAAGAAACCAGCGGTAGGACTCACCAAACCATAGGTGCACGTATATAGCGGTGGGAAACCAAACCACAAACTTACAGATCCCTACTAGGGCATCATCATGCACGAAAAAAGATTGAGGTTAGGTCATGGTTTTGGTTCCGTATCTGCCTAGGACATCTACTATTACAGGGACATGCGCATGTTTGCGGGGGGATAGGCGCATTTTTTGCGCATGTATAGGAAACTGCTTGTCTTTTTGATTTAGCAATGCTGTTTATCGCAAAAATTGTCACATTTAATGATGATATAATGAAAGGTTTAAACTATCACGAGTGTCCCACTGCAGAAACTTTTACGTGAACGCTGTACCGAAGGGATTAACCAAATTTTCATTACTTTTACACACTGTATTACTAAGATTTAAGTGTAATTAATAAATTTAAATGATTTGTCTTCTTGCTTTTAATGTTATAGAATTCTTGTAAATTCAAGTTTATTTGTTTATTTTTTAACAATTAATCAATTAATCCTTCTTTGTAGCAGTTGTTTTTTTGCTATCTGCTTAATGGAATAGAGCTCTTTATTAAAATTATCTTTGTTTAGTGGAAAACTAACTAATCTATGTATTAGACTATGAAAAGGAGATAGTTTGCCTTGCGGAGATTGTTTAGAACTAAAGTGTATAACCGTGTCTGTTATAGTCGGTTTTCTGTAAATATCAAATTGTAATTTAGTAGATATCTTCTTTATGTTTATGTCTAGGAAATTTATTTCATCATTAAGTCCAATCTTCATAGTGAATTGAATATTTTTGTTATTATGGAATTTAAATGGCCTAAAAACGTGTGCAAATTTCTTTCCGTACAATTCCAAATGCAAAAAACATCGTCCACGTATCTGTGTCAGAGCAAAATCTATAATAAACGTTTGAAGCTACAAGTATATTATTTAAAATCCTAGTAATAAATGATTATGTTGCTGAAATAAATACATATTTACAAAAACGGAGAAAATTAATTATCCTATTCAAGTCTTAAGTTGTCAACTTTTTGCTTTGTACAACCCGGTATACATGTACGCAATAATAAAGTAAAACAAGGATCAAATCTCGGCGGGCTCGACAGAGACCCAATTTAATCAACATTACAGTGGTCAACAATATGATCTTTTTCAATCAGAAAATGTCAATAACGGCCTTTTTTTTTATAGCTGGTCTACGATGAATGGGTTTTAAATCTATCCAGAAATCGTGTACGGGTATCTGACAAGCTATTACAGTGTCAATAAACGACGCAATGACGGGTTGTGTTTGACGAATGAACAATTCTGCAGATACAGCTACATGTGCAGCGCTGTTTGTGTTCGAAATAGTAATTTTCGGTAATTTGTTCTGTTCATGTGGTGTGGAACGAAAAATGAACACCGAACATCAATTTTGCGTCGTACAGAGTTTCGATCGAGAATTTTCTCTGTTTTATAGTTCGGTTTGCTTACTTGAATAAATGGTTGTACAATAAGAGTCTCAGAACTTGAGGTACAAAATTATTTTATCTGAAGTACAAGGTCTAGTGGAATGCATTCTGGAGAACGGTTTTTTTAGAACTTGTGGATTCAGAGGTGAAATATTTTTTCATGAGTTCTGTAAATGATTTATAACACTCCCTGTGATAACCTCTGTCCGTATATTCACTAGGTAAAATAAAGCACTTTTATTTGAGGTTATGTATTTTTCGAAGTCTCAAAATTGATTGACATTTTTTCAATGTCTCTTCAGAGAACAATATTATTTTGCCACTACTTTTTTTACAAATAACATAATACGTCTCCCATGATGATACTTTATCAAAACTGAATCACATTTATTTTTTAAACTGCACAAACTAACACTAAAACGTGTACTGCCAGTATATATATATATATATATATATATATATATATATATATATATATATATATATATATATACCAGGTGTCCCATTAAGGATGGAAACTTATCTTGAAAACTATTTATCCCACAGCTTTGGGGAAAAAAATTGTACTAAAAATGATCATGAGAAATTCAACAAAAATATTTTTAAGCTTCTTATATAATTCTTATATAATAATTTTAAGCTTCTTACACACACACATATATATATATATATATATATATATATATATATATATATATATATATATATATATATATATATATATATATATATATATATATATATATATATATATATAGGTGTATGAACCATCGACATCGCTATGGACGGAAAACAATGCTCTGTGTTTTTTTGGGATCAGAAGGGTGTGATCTATTATGAGCTGCTAGAACTTGGCGAAACCATTAATACTGAACCCTACCGACAACAAATGATCGATTTAAACTCTTGATTGAACTCTTTTTCGGGGCTACTTTGCACAGTACCCGGTCAGTTAGGTTCCAGACTATTTGGGGACTCCCGCATAGGCACACCGAATTGCTCGTAGGCGTACTCATGGTATTTGGATACCCCAGTACTGGATAGGCAAGCGGCGGGACAATCGGAAAATAAGGCCAGATAATAAATTTTTATTATATTTTCGAGCTTCGCCTGAAAACGCTTCTTGATAATGTACCATCATACACAGCAAAACTGGTCAAGGAAACGATTGCGGCGTTTAGTTGGGAAACACTTTCTCATGTGGCTTACTCACCAGAATTGGCTTCGTCCGATTACTACTTATTTGCATTGATGCAAATGACTCGATGACTGGTTTGCCTCAAAAGAGCAACATTTTTTTTGGCGTGGCACCTACAAATTGTCATACAGGTGGAAAAAATGTCTACCTAGCGATGGGCAATATTTTTTTATCATTTTCATACTTTCGTACAATACACGGGTTTTTTCTATGTAAAAATTCCGGTTTCATATTTAGATACCTGGTATATCCCGAATGAAACATGCACTATTAAAAAAATACCTCGTTATTATTATTAAACGTAGATTTACTCTACATTTAACTAACAAATTACTTATCACAATAGCTTAAATTAATTTAATAGCTGCGTTGAAATTATATTTCCAAAATTATTATTTTTACAAGGAACACTCATGTTTCTGAAATGGCGCAACCCTGGTATAAATGTAGGCAATAATTAAGTCTATCAGTACTCAACCCCTAGGATGCCCGACATACATGCGAGTTAATCGACAAAGCAGCGGTCAACTGTCCGATCTTTTCCAATCAGAAAATGTCAATAACGGTTTTTTCTTTTATTGAGATTTCGCATTCAATGGATTTTATAACTTAATCAGAACTCGCGTACGGGTATCTGACAGGCTATTACAGTGTCAACAAAAGACAAAATGATGGGCGAATGAAATGGGTTGTATTTGACAAACGAACAGTCCTACAGATCTGTCTACGTGTGTAACGTTGTTTGAGTTTGAAAATTCAATTTCCGCGAATTAGTTCTGTTTGAGTAGCAAATCTGTCATGTATATTGTAAAATGAACAGCGAATATCAATTTTGTTTTGTATCGAATACCTTGCGAGCATCGCTGTCTGCCTTATATTTCGGCCTGTTTGCTTTAATTTATTTTGCCATGGATGTTTTTCAAATTGAACTTTTTTGCTCTTAACAGGCTCCTGTTCGTTAAAATAAATTTATACGTTTTCATAAAAAGAAACTGTTCTTAGAATATACACCTATAGCATTTATAATATGTACGGTGTTTTCAAAGTTGAGTCATTTATTCTAACAGGTTGTAGAACTCGTAAAAAGATGTAATTTTTCCAAAAATAATTTATATAAAAAGTGCAAAATAAAGAAGTTTTTAACAGTTGCAAGATGTGAAAACAGACCTGCCTTTTTGATATTCTCGACCACTGCTTTGTAGAACTCTCAAAGAGAAGTCAATTTAGCGAAAATAATTTGACTAATTTGACTAATAATTTGACTAATAACTTCAACTTGACCTACTATACCTAGTGCTCGTTGGCTCGTTTTCGACAATTTCTAAAATTGCTTTCTCAATCTGTACCATTCCGCGTAGAGGAGGTCTTCCAGCGTGACCTCCTCGTTGTACCTTAAAGCACCGTGTGTCGCGAACTGTTGCAACTAAATCTACAAACATGCGCAGACCCGGATGATATCTTAAAGGAATCCTTTCCACGTACAAACGACATGCGGCGGCTACATTTTGTTGGCACTCCACTAGTTCATTGTTTTCCTAAACGTGTGGCATTTTAATCGCAGAAAGTACCTAAAAATTAAACACGAACTATTAAGGAATTATTATCACTGATTAAATCGAACATCGCACTCAAAAGAAATATCGTACAAGAACACAAAAAACTAGTCATACCCAGTATCAACAGTAAACAAATACGTTATGGGTTTACAACGCAGTGGTCGAGAATATCAAAAAGTCAGGTTTGTTTTCAAATTTTGTAACTATTAATAATAAATGTAAATGTCATATGTATTGTAACTATACTGTATGTGTACTGTAAATAGGTATTATCCTTATATATACCTTATAAAACTTTCATAAGTATAAGATTTTTCATATACGATTACCTTCCAAATTGGTAGTCGAATTTTGTTCTTGTCTATTCGCGTTTTCTTGAATTTATTTGTATTCTACAAAATACACGATCCTGTAGGGCTTTCTCATTGTTACTATCTTCGGTTATATTGCCATATGTAGATTATTTGCGGACACGCAGGAATATTCCTTCCTACAAGTTTAGCAAGTTAATTTGTTTTCCCTACATGAATGAAATAATATAAATAAAAACGAATGCAAAAAACGTTATAAAAACGAATGCAAAAAACAAAAGGAACCCAAATTTAATTTCAATATTTTATTCTGAACTTACCTTTGAGCCTCCATATGCTTATGTAAAGATATATGAGTATAACGTCGAAAACAGCACCGAAAGCCTAAATAACAATTAAAAAAAAGTAATTTTCAAATAGCTTTCAAACCAATAAATGTTCAAAACCAAAAAACCCAAAATCAAAACCAAAAATGTCAAAGATATGGGTAAATATATATAGTACAATGTCTAAGATCGATACATTGTTTTATTTTCCGGGGACTCTGATTCTTTCCGAACGTCTTTTGGAAAAAACGCAAAAGAAAATTTGGGAATAACTTCCGAATTGTTACGAGTCGACCAGATATTGTCCTGAGGTCACATGCGCTCGGGTTTTTTTCGGGAACTGTCGGCGCATCGTCGGTACTAGGTTTAAAAATTTATTTTTTATTTGATATAACTTTTTAATTATAAGGAAAAAAATAAAAATTTTGATTTTTAATTTTGTTATAAAACTTATATAGGATCTTTCCATTTATGACAAAAAAAATTGTTCAACAGTCCAATTGACATGTTTTTTGTCTAGATCTAATTTTTATTACTAAATTAAATAATGAGGGTGGCTACTTTTGAAACGAAAGCACTATATATATATATATATATATATATATATATATATATATATATATATATATATATATATATATATATATATATATATAGACCCATAATTCAGAACAATATTCAAATAAAGTAATATTTTATATTAAATTAAATGTATCTTGTAACTTGTTTTTACTTTCAGTAAAAAGCCTAATGAAATACGGAGTGGCGAAAAAGAATGAAATTTAAATAATATGTTTTTGGTATATATAAAATATGGAGCGAAATTCACTTGCAGAATGAACAAAAATTGTTATTATTTGCTTTGAGAAGGGAAGAAGTATTATTTCGACAATTTTTTTTATAGAAATGTTCCTTCTAAGCGCACAATACGTAAATTGGTAGCCAAATATTTGGAGACTGGGTTTGTGTGAGACACTAGAAGACAGGTTGATCAATAACAAAATCAAATGCGATTGGATTAAATGAAATACCTACATTTGCGCCACCCTGTATTTACTAAAAAATGTTTTGCTGTAACCTACAAAAAGATATTTAGAAGAAAATAAAGTACATTGTGAGGAAAGTATTTCATCTAGAAAACAATCAAGATAAAATTTTGTAAACATGGCGAAATATAAAGCAAGGCAAATCTCAGATTTTTGGAAGATATTCAGTACAAAGCAGTTGATATTCGGTGTTTCCTTTGCGTTATATATGACAGATTAGCTATTCAAACAGAAATAATTCGCGAAAATTGAAAATCAAACAACGCTACACACGTACGCAGATCTATGGAATTGTTCGTTCGTCAAACACAATCCGCCACTTCGTCTTTTGTTATTAGACTGTAATAGCTTATAGAGCAAGAGCCCGTGAATGCCAGACCTTCGTTATTTTATAAAAGCTGAAAGTTTTTCAGCGCATGCTTCCAACACAGGTAGGAACGATGGGCTACTATAAAGTTTGGGTCATCGTGGCTTTGGCAAGGCACAGGTAGCAAAGGTATATAAAATACCAACTTAAATGTATCAAATAATAAAGCTTAATTTTCTTATATTTTATTCGGAATAATATTAGAAATCACGTAATTCATTGCCAGACACTTAATATCGTGGCAACCCTTTGCCAGACACCCTTAAACTTTAATAAATTGTAACTGTACTTACGTTATAGTATAAAAGCTTTTATAGTACAAAATAATTTTATACTTGTTACTTGGGTATCCATTAGAAGATGTTTCCTCAGTAACCAGACAGTTTCGACAGTTCTAACCCCTGGCCAGAAAAACATATAGGATAGCTGTAGGTGCGAGCGCAAGGCAATATTCATCCGAGTGGGTTTGAGTGAGATAGTTATTTAGATCGATCGAATAATTTTATTATTTAGTTATTTATGACTAAAAAATCAATGTTTAAAAAGTTATTGATTATAATTTTCATATTGATAAATAATTAAAAAATAAACCAAATAAATTAGTAAATAATGTTCTGGAATTTCATGAACTTTATTTTTAAAATTCAGTTTAATACAAAATTCGGCATTTCATTAAAATTTGATTGTTTATTCATATATAGTGTTAATAAATTCAATTTATTTTATTTTAAAAAGTTTAATTGTATTCATAGCCATTATATTAAAGTAAAGTAACTAAAATATGAATTTATAAGTTTCTTACGAGATTTTAAGACAGGTTTAATGATTTTATTCTTTTTCATCATTATTGACCATGTCATTATCTTCAACTCGTCACTCAAGTTCGTCGCTTGATCTTTTTTGAAATCGTTTTCTTCGTTAGTTTCTGTAATAATTTAATAAAGTTAATACAATTATGAATATATATATATATATATATATATATATATATATATATATATATATATATATATATATATATATATATATATATATATATTAGGCTTTCGTCAGAGAGTCATGTAAAAGCAAAATTGCAAAAAATATTTCAAATAAAAATCGAAAAATGCCAAATATTTCTAAGATTGTAAAGCGTCTGCGAGAGAAGGATTGTTTTTATTTAAAACTGATAAGGGAAATAAGGTTGTAGTAATGGACAAACCTGATTACTTTGAACGCGTTGAAAAATTAATTCAAGACGGTCCTTATAAACGACTACCTAGGAATCCATTGTCAAAAATGATTAACGAAGTTAGAGATACATTGAAATCTTGTAACAGCCTTATTTCTCCTTATCTAAAAAGCAAATTACATGTTTCTAATCCAAAAGTGCCAAGATTGTATGCTCTACCAAAAATTCATAAACAAGGAAAATCAATGAGACCAATTGTGTCAACCATTGATTCTCCAACATACAACTTGGCAAAGTAGTTAACAAAGGAATTTGAAAATCTACCAAACCAACTACCTTCCTGTTCTGTGATAAATTCAATCAAAATTCATAGAAAAAGTTAAAAATACACATCTACAGGAAGTTGAGGTTTTGGTTTCGTTTGACGTTTCATCGTTGTTTTCGAGTGTCCCGATTCCACATACCTTGAAATACCTGAGGGAGTTACTGGAGTTAAACGGTTTTAATAACAAGAGTGTTTCTGAGTACATCTCCTTAACAAGATTATGTATGAAGCAAAAATGTTTTCAGGTTAATAACAGGTTTTATGAACAACAAGAAGGAACGGAAATGGGTAATCCACTGTCACCGTTCTTAGCCAACTTATTTATGAGTAAATTTGAAACCGAGGCAAAAGATGAATTCAGTTAGTTTCCGAAGGTATGGTTAAGATATGTGGATGATATTTTTGCCATTTTCGATTCGAAAAATGAAAAATGATATGATTTCATTAAGAACCTAAATAATAAATCCCAAAATATAATATTCACCCATGAACTCGAAAACAACGATAGTTTACCTTTTCTAGATGTGTTAGTCAGTAGAAATAATAAAAATAGGTTAGATTTTGATATTTTCAGATAAACCACCACCACTTCGAGATACATTCCTAATGATTCAAATCATAGCTTCCAAAATAAGATGGCTAGTTTAAATTTTATGTTAAATATATTCATTAATTTTCCTTTAAATAAAGATATTTATAACAAATAATTAAAATTAATTAGGGAGGTATCTGAAGTGAATGGTTTATAATAAGAACATTGTAGACAAACTAATTAGAAAACATAAGTTCAGAAAATTATTGAAAGAATCTTCGACTTTTCAAAAGGATCAGAACACAAAGAAATTCATGGTAATACCATTTGATGCCCAATTAACAAGAGGACTACACAAAATTTTGAAAAAGTGGACATTAAGGTTGTATACAAACCATATAATAAATTTAGAGAAGTTCTGGGTAATCCAAAAGATAAAGTAGAGCAACATGAAAAGTCGGGGATTTACGAAATTAGCTGTCAAGACTGTGATCGAATGTATATTGGGCAAACAAAAAGATCCATATTGACAAGATATAAAGAACATATTGCCCACATTAGATATGGGAGAAATGAAAAATCTTGTGTTGCCCAACATGCAATCGAACATGACCACAGTATAGATATTAGTAATTTAAGACTAATTAAAAATGTTAATAATATATATATATATATATATATATATATATATATATATATATATATATATATATATATATATATATATATATATATATATATATATATAAAATTTAAAATTTTTAGAACTTACGCACATGAACTATTTTTAGAACAATAATTCCACTTCTTTTTAGAGTGAAAATTAACTTTTTAAATTTTAGTTTAATTGGTTTTATCTGTAACACATATATATGGATAGAATTAAAGGGATGGAAAATTAATATTTTCCATAAAATTATATTTATCTAGAGGCTCTTTAAATATATGAAAATTAATATAATTTTAAATAAATTTAATAATCAAATATTTCATTCATTATAATTGTGACTACAAATAATATACTTTGTTTGGGCATTTTATTATAACATTCTCAATATTGCAATATATGTTTTACAATTATTGGCAGTATAAATAAATAAAGCTTTTTATAAATATTAAAGCTACTAAGAGTGTCAGAACTTGACACTCTTACATATATCGCGTGCTAAACTTGAAGAGATTTACCACTAAACACCAAATCATTTTTTTGAACTGTTCGACGCACGTTTCGCTAACTATGTTAGCATCATTAGGAAATGATTTAAATCTGAAGATTTATTTGGTGTTTAGTGGTAAATCTCTTCAAGTTTAGTGTTTCACACCAAAGATTCCAATAGAATAATTGATATATCGCGTGGTATATTTTCAACTGTGGCATAAATTCTTCGTTTAAGGTAACTCCTGAATCACTTGAGGATCTTGCAGTTATGTTTATTCACAACGCTTCGTCGAAAAAGTTATTTTTGATTTTGATTGTATATACCAGGGGTCACCAACCCGTCGGTAGCTCGCGTAGACAATGTCGGTAGCTCACGGCTATAAGCAATCTTCAGAAGTCGAACTCATAATCTTTATAAACGAAAATATCGAAATTATAATGCTGTTTGGGTTCCGTCGGAGTGGTTTAACTTATGAATAATTTTGGGAAAAATAAAATATTGTTAAATTATGATTAAATTATAATCGTTATTATTATTATGACTAAAACATTGTTTATTGGGTTGTGTATTTTAAATTTATTAGTACTATACAAATAAATACATAAATATTCATTCATTGTTACTCATTGTCACTTTGATCTACATTAATAATAAGTGGTTCTATATTATTAGTAAATGGTACACAGGGATCTTCTATTTTAATAACGTGGTTAATCGAATTTATCAAACTTTCTTTGGGAATACTATTTGCAACCTTCCTAATTAATGTTGAGGCGCTTGCAGAGTCGGAGAAATGTTTTCTGCTCTAACATTGGATTTTAAAGTAATAAGAAAAAGGTAAAGACGTGAAACTGTATGTCCCATATCGGCAACAGTGCTATCACATACATATTCCTTTTTAATATTAAATGTTAATATTTCTAGAAGATCGTATTTTCGACGTAGATATCGTATTTTAATATATAGTTCTGAATTTCCAATTTAGTGTTATTTGCATTAGGAACTTTATTTTTTTGGCGATTATGATAACTAGCATTGTCATTATAATTACGCTTTCCTTAGACACAAAGGCTATTTATAAACCTTCTTCTTCAAAAAGTTCTGCTGCGGTGTCATCATGGTAGTCTAAAAATAAATGTTTAACATTTTTGGAGAACAACCGTAAACAATTTGGAACCCATCCATCCTCAGAACCAGCATGTAAAATTGAAATTCATATTTCCTTGTTCGCTGTAGTTTTGGTTTGACATTTTCTTGATGTATCTATTCATTCTTTTGCTGGCGTCTCATGTGTATCGAACCATGTTTCATCAAGGTAGATAATGGAACGATTTTCTAATCTGCATTTTTTATGCAGATTAGAAGATTTTATGGAGTAGTTTTAGATAGAGTAAGTAGTCAAACCACCATCGTCGCAACCGTTGTGATTCCATTAATATTTTTCTTTTATTAATGGTCCGATTTGCAAAACCCATTTGAGATAATATTCTCCGGAGGTAATCTGCAGATAATATTTCCCTGCAAAGAATGTTGGTTTCATCTTTCCTTAGTCGCTGTTGCAATGAAAGCAATGTAGGCACAGATTGCTCTTCATACATATTATAAACTTGGCTTCGAATTAAGTTTTTGGGGCTTTCATCAACACATTTGCTTTTACCAGAATCACTATGGACTTTTTTGGCTTAATTAGCTTCGTCACAATATCTTTATCTGTAGACAACGGAGTTTTAATGAAGACGTTCCTGCTGCGGCTGCATTTACATTAAGCCCCCTATTCAATAAAGAAACATACACATCTTTAACAAATTGCTTAGCATCGGGCGATAAATCTGATCATTATCTTTCCAAGAACGGCACATTATTAGCACTTTTAGAATAACAAAAAATACGATCGAAATTATGGAATTTATACTAAACCATATTTACAGATCTGGTAGTCCGTCAAATAATGGAAAAAAATACAAAATTTGATACTCCCTTATTCCAGATGTTCATAGATTTCAGATAGGCGTAAGAGTGGATGTATTTGTGTTGTTTAGTGACTGAATGAAATTTCATCTCAGTCAAAAAATGGATTTAACTCGTGAGAATTTTCGTGCGATGATTTACTATGACGATAAATGTTTTCTTTTAAAATTAGCACTACCGGAGGCATAATGATCATTATCTTGCCAAGAACGCCACACGTTTAACTGCACTGTTTAAGAAACGAATGCGAACTAAACCAAAATATTTCGAAACTACTAAATTAGGTATAAAATTAATTTTATCATTTTACCTATTATTTTATTAGGCCCGGCCCTGTTTGCGTTTCTTGTAACTTTTCCTGGTTTCGTTATGGCAGGGGTTGTTAAAGAGTTTATTGCAGCCTATGGTCAACGATATATCTTGAAACGCGTTCTACACGCTGTTCAATCGTGTATTTTCCACGAGGGATTGATACAATATTCTGAACACAGCGGTTTATGATTGACATTTCAAACACTCTTACCGCTATTATGTTTCAAAGTTCTGAAAATGAGATTTACGAGACTTCTATTTCTGAGTTTTATACCTGTGGTGTAAAATTGATTGAACTAAATCAAAGACTAGTAGTGCTGTAAAAGAAAAATATTTTGAAAAAAAAATTAAGCCGTTTGTACTGATTAGCTTTGTTTTATTTTTGGTTGTTTATAGAAATGTGTGCTTTGTCCTATTTAACTGATAAATACCCATCCTGTTTCGTGCGACTGCGCCTTGTTTCACAAATTGATACTTTCGAATGATATGAGATTTTATTGTTGATATAGGCGGTTAGTTAGCATTAAAACTAAATTACATAATGAATTAGTCGAAATGATTTACTGTAACAATGCAAACGAAACAATTTTAATTAATATCTCTCTATTTCATATCATCATGAAACATTTTCTAGAACTATATAACAATACACTACTGTTCTTTTAATTTTATCGGATAGTAAATAAGTAGTGTAACCAGATGGGAAATATTTTTCAGTTAAAAATATCTCCGTTTTTATTTTCCCGTTTATTGCGGTGACTTAAATCGTTTATAACTTTTCTTATTAGATTGCTAACATACTGCTATGGAAATTACCTTATATTTTCCAGTCAGTAAAGTTTTAATTAAAAACCTCCTATATAACTGCTGCTATGCTTTGTAATACGTTGTTATTTTTTTGTTGGTCTTTGCAGGTTTATTAGGGTTGGAAATTGCCTTATTAAGCAATTCTAGGTATTTGCCATTTAATTTTTAGCTTGAAAATTTTTAATTAATTTCGCATAGATGAATATTTTTTATGGTCGTTTTTCCCTATTGGCATACCGAAACTGGCGAATATTGTTTAATTGATATATTGTGTGAATGTTTGAAATTAAAGCAATATCGACTAATGTATTTTTTGATATATATATATATATATATATATATATATATATATATATATATATCATCATCATCATCATCATCATCATCATCATCATCATCATCATCATCATCATTATCATCAGCCCGTGTCGATCCAACTTCGTCGATTTCCAACTTTCACGGTCTTGGGCTTACCTCTGCAACTGTGGTCCAATATACTTAACGATGTCATCAATCCATCGTGCTTCGCGGACGTTTGCGATGAAGCGGTATCCACTCCAGGATTGCCTTGCCTGCTTTGATTCCATCTGTCATCCCATCGCCTCGCTATATAGCCTGCCCATCTCCATTTCAATTGCTTTACTCTTCCAATGATGTCACAGACTTTTGTTTGTTCCCTGATCTATGCGCAGTACTTTCTCTCTCGTTTTGTGATGCCAAGCATACATCTTTCCATTCCCCTCTGAGTTAGCCGACGTTTTTGAATTGATTGCGATGTGAGTGTCCAGGTTTCACTTCCTTATGTCATAACGGGTAGATCACACTGCTCGAAGACTTTTCTTTTCAAGCAAAGTGGGAGTCTGCTCTTAAACACAATGTTGAGCCTGCCATATGCCTGCTAGCCATATTTAACACGCCGATTCACCTCCCGGGCGGTATTCCCCTCCATTGAAATCCTCTGTCCAAGATATATAAAGCTGACCACAATCTCTAAAGCCCTTCTTAAAACTGAAATTCTTCTGTCCTGAGCGAAGTTATTGAACATAACCTGACTCTTTTTCAGGTTTATTTTCAAGCCAAATGGTTCGCCAGCCCTTTACAGTTCTTGTATGCGTCTTTGCAGCTCCTCTGGGTCTTATGAAAGGAGAATGATATCATCTGCAAATCTAATATGGCTTAAGTTTGCACCATTGATCTTTACCCCATCCTGTTCCCAATCCAGTTTACGGAATACTTCTTCAAGACCACTTCAGATGATCAAGGTTAATTGTGGCTGTAGCTCCATCATATATCGATTCTAATAGGTTTACATATGCTTTATCCACCCCTTGGCTAAGCAATGCATCCATTATTGCATGCTTTGAGATGGAGTCAAATGCTTTTTCGTAGTTGATAAAAGCCAAGCACAGTGGCATGGTGTATTCGTTATGCCTTTTCTATGTACAACCTGGATATGATCCATTGTACTGAATCCACTTCTGAATCCTGCTTGTTCTCTGATTGTGCGTCATTCACTTTTTTTAATATTCTTTTAGAAACTATCTTCTTTAGAAATTATCTAGTGAAAACTTTGTATATATATATATATATATATATATATATATATATATATATATATATATATATATATATATATATATATATATATATATATATATATATATATGGGGCATTCCATTCCGTCTTATTGTGGGAATGGTCTCTCGTTTATCTTACCACCGAGGATTTTAGATTTTCCCATCTTGGATTTTCATCAAACTGCAAGTCAACTAGGACACAATACTTAACCATTTCATTAACACTTAATTATATTTAATTTTTTTCTGTGCTGACCTGTGCTGCGATGCGACATTAATTTAAAATTCTCTCTCTATATCTCTGATTCAAAAATCGTGTAACTCCGTATTCGAACGAGTATTAAAATTTGAATGAAATAAAAACATCAGAATTGAATGATTATATTAAGGTTTGATGTCGATCAGTAGAGAGAGACCACGAAAACTATAAACTATCTATTTTAAGAGCACTGAAAATAACACAGTCAAAATGGTTCGATAGAAAAGAAATGTTATCGCAAAATCATTATCAACATATCATTATCAACATTCTGATAACAAAATTATAATTATCAACGTCAGAGTTTCAAACTTTTTATAACGTCATATTTATCTAATTAATAAATTTGATGTATGTTTTTAAAAATACATTAACTTCCATATAAACATGCATAACTGGGAACAAATTAAATTAAATTTAATTACCTATGGCTTCCTTTATTAATGTAGGAACTGGAAATAATGTTATTTATTCAGCTGTACACAATTAGACCATATTCCATTATTGAATAGAATGTGTATATTTATATGCTGTATTTAGTTTTTACAGTTTAGCATAATCAAGGACATTTAAGTAACACAAACAAACTGAATGTTGTTTAAATGATAATTTTCTTCACGAGCTGGCATGTTCGGTCTTTCATTTTTGATCGAATATAAATGCAAATTACAGCAAGAAACTCGCTTTGTTGTGGCTGCCACGGAAAACAATGTCCAAAAGTGCATAAAACTTCTAGGGTCAGACTTCCTCTTCCGACGTATTTTCTACCTGCATCAACAATGAATGTTCTGAATCCTCTGAAACGAGCTCACCAGCTGTTCGATAAACGTCGCGAATATTGTAGTCCGATCTTTCATATTACTCTTTCTTGGTGATTCAGCAGAACCTTCTTTGAACTTCTCTAAACCTTATATTTCGCTAATAGTCGATTTGCGTTACAGGAAGAACTGATTTATTTCAGTCGTTGCCGAACGTCCAGCGCGAAATTATCGCCGCTTTTTGAATATATCCCACACCAGATCTTAGAATAGGATCTTAGGAAATTATAAAGCGACCTAAAAACCTATGTATTACTGGCTTGCTCCTCATATTTACAACATAAAAATATTAATAATATAACTCAAAGCAATAAATTATCTACAATTCTTTTAGTCAATTTACTTTTTTATCAGAAACAAAGTAGTAAAAATGTTTAATAAGCCATTGAGGATGCATTTTATCCATTCGTAACTATTTCGTCTGCAAATCTTCATTACACCATATATTTAATTAAAAGAATCCAAGAGAACGTAAAGTAAAGATTTGGCCATCCCAGAGTAAATGTTTAATGGCGATAAGCAGTAAAGTGTGCATAATAGTAAGCAATAAAAGTTTAAATTGGAATGGTTTCATAAGCCAACGTAGTATTCTCGGAGGATGCTTCTTATACCTTGCAGTTTTATTATTTAAGTAAAAAATTATGATTCAGTGTATATACTGAATGTATATTTATGAGTTAAGTAAATTATTATTAAGTTATTAATTCTTAATTTATTTTTTATTGTTGCTAATGGTACGATTTTAATATGTTTCAATAAATTATTTTTGATTTTGATTTTTAGCAGTATTTAACAAAATCTACAGTATAATTTTGTTGAATATGTTCTTTAAATATTAAGTAGCGATCCATAATTTAAATATTAAAGTAAGTAGCGATCCATAATTTAGCTCCAATTGTTATGTAAATAATGTGTTTATAAAAATATTTTGAAGAAGAAACAGTAAAGTTTTTCAAGTGCATACAGATCTTCAACTGTCGAGCTTTATTGTATTTACTGACTCAAAGCTTAACGTGGGTTTAAAGCATCGCATCACCCGCATGTACTATTCACCCTTGATTTGTACTTAGCTCTTCTCGAAATACTGTCGACTGATGAGTGACCATCCTAGAAGGCATCCGGCTTTACTCGACCTGCTTACTGGCGTGATTGAGGGGCGATTTCTTGTTGCATTTTACTCTCTTACCTAGGAAACATACTCACACATTGATAACGGGAGCAGAAGTCGACCCCGTACCGTTTTAGCCACCTTACCGTCGGACCATCACCTTATGAATATGCTGACGTGATTGCGTTTTGAATGAGCAAAACGAGAACATGGGAGAGGATTTGAGGAGATATTTTACAAAACACTAAATCTCAATTCTGCAATCTCTCATGTATTTTGTTAACCTTGTTAGCATAAGTCAAGTAGATCTAAAATTTTATGATCTCCACGTGATACAAAAATCATCATTATCATCAGCCCGTGTCCATCCATTGGAAGATAAATTCCTCTTCAGCATGCTTCCAACTTTTGGGAGCCTTAGTTCTCATCTGCTGTTCGGGTCCAATATACTTAACGATGTCATTAGTCCAACGTACTTTCTTGCATCGTGCCCTTCTTCGCGGACTTCAGGATTGCCTTGGTAGATCTGACGTCCCATCGCCTTGCTATGTGATCTGCTCATCTCCATTTTAATTCCATTACTCTTCCAATGATATCACATACTTTTGTTTATATATATACATATATATATATATATATATATATATATATATATATATATATATATATATATATATATATATATATATATATATATATATACAGTAAATAAAGTTATAGTCGATGGAACAATGTCTGAGGAGTTCATTGTAAAGAAAGGACTGAGACAAGGCGATCCACTGTCAACAGTTCTGTTCAATCTGGTGAAGGAAGTGATTCTGAGGGAGAGTGGCATCAATACCAAGGGGTTAATATATGGTAACAGACACCAATGCTTGGCTTATGCCGACGACATTGTATTGATGGCGACATCCAAGGACGAAGTACTAAAGGTTTTCAAGGTGTTGGAAAGAAAGGCGAGAGAATATGGCT